>CAWUFW010016298.1:0-316897 GCA_963921515.1 Calotriton arnoldi
CTGATTGGGATCTGGAGTGCCCTTGTAAGTCCCTAGTATATGGTATACTATGTACCAAGGGCATAGGTACCTCAGAGGCCTGCCAGGGGCTGCAGCATATATTATGCCACCCCTGGTAGGCCATCCAAACTGACACCACAGGTCTGCTACTGCAGCCTGGGTAAGGTGGTGCATGCACCCCTTGCTGTGGTATAGGTTACCTATATCACTAAATGCATACACACATATAAACCTATAAGTCACTCCTAAGGCAGGCCTTATCAATCCTAAAGGCAGAGTGCATGGTTCCTATGTGAGAGGGTGCCCCTGCATGAGCAGGGCCCCTCTGCAGCGTTCGGAGACCATCTCTGATGCTGTTTGTAGTGCAGCCTGACCATATACTCTTAAACGCATTATATCCTCGCGGTAAAATGCTAACTATGGAATGGCTGCACCGAAACATGTCGTGTTTGGTGTCAAACATCTTGGAATACTACCCCCCGCCAATTCTGGCGGCGGGGGTAGCATTCCACCCTTCTAGAGGGAAAGGCATGTTAACTCTGACGAGTCCGGTAACTTCTTTCCAGAGCCCTGGCATCACAAAATGGATGCTGCTGCCACAGACACGAGTCTGGCCTCCTGCTGCTGGACGAAACTCCGGCAGGGGAGGCCTGGACAATAGGTTTCCTGTCCCAGGGAGGTGTGACCACCTCCCCAGACAGGACAATGTGTATTGGGGCTGGGCGGGAGCACTTTCGGGTGCTTTGAAGTCCTGCACTGGGGGCACATTTGGTGTCCCTGTGCATACCCCAGTTCAAACCGGATCAGGGGCTTGCAGCCCCTGCTTTGGCGCGAACTGGACAAAGGGAAAGGGGTGTAGCCACCCCTCTGCCCTGACCCACCCATAGGTGGGGCCACAGAGTAGTCCATCCCCTATTTTTGGAATAAAGGTAGGAACCCAGTCCTTAGGACTTTAGATTATACCTGGGCGAAACTCTGAAACAGAATCCTGGACCTTCGACGCTCTACTCACGATTAGAGGACTGAAGAATCTCCCTTGGGGTCAAGGAGTGACTCCCCTGCTTGGCAGGCACCAAAGAAGCATCTGTCCGGTTCGCATCACTGAAGCTCCCGTCGGACGCCGAAGTCATCGCATCACCAGAGGTGGATTCTCAGACTTCCCGAGGCTACCCTGAGTCCCCAGCAAAGCTGAGGCCCGTGGCTATTGTGGGTAACGTGAGACCGTGACCCCTGGACACCGAGCACACTTGCAAGTGCACCATCTTCTGGGTCTCCCAAGAAGTCGTGCTTTGGGCTCCGAGTAGCCCTAGCCTCCAGCACCACCTGCACCGAAGATCACTGGCCCCCACTCCACGAGTGTCCTGTAAGCCAGCTCCACGTGCGGCGTCACAAGGCTCCTTCGCGGTCGCTAGCCCGTTGGCTAGTAGCCCTTACCGAAGGCCAATCTTTTCTTTACTTGGCAGTCTGGTTGCTCCAGGCCTGCCCTCACTTACCCTTGCTGGGTGAGTTCCCCAGACCTTGCTGGTCTGCACCATCGACGATCTTCAGCTACATCGAGACTTGCCGTTGCCAAGGCTTGTTGGGTCCAATCTGGTCGCCGACACTGCAGCACTCGACAGACATCGTGTACCAGCCCGAATCCTGCTCCTGGTCGCCGACAACGCCTCCTGGACCTCGTAGCTGCAGAAACGAGACGACCGTCAACGCACCTGAAGCACTCGACATCGGTGGGCATCTGTCCATCGCCTCCCTGGTCACTGGCTAGTGACCCAGACTCTGTCCCCTCTGCTTTCAGGTTCTTCAGAACTCCGATCCACTCTTGGATTCACCCGGACACTTTTCTCCTGGTCGCCAGCAGCACTTTGCAGCAGATCGCCATAAGAACCGACGACGAAACCCGACCCCGAAAGGCACCTATGCACCCGGCTTCCCTGGGTGAGGTAACACGAGTACTCCGGTGCTCCCGTGGGTAGAGACTCTTCAAAGTCCTAGATCTCAAAGGGTTTTGTCCTAGTCCTCTTTAAAGTGTCCCTTTCCTCTATTTTCCCGATCCCGACTTTCTCCATAGAAGTTAACGGCGTATCGCGGTTGTGTATTTACACTGCACGCGTCTCCCGTGGGTCCCCTGTGTCACTACCTTGGGTGGTTCCTTGTGGTCCAAGCACTTCTAGAGGCTCTAGGCCTAGTGTCTAGTTCAGTCGTGGTTCGCATACCACTTTATTGGTATATGGTTTGGTACGCCCCTAGGGCCCAAACGTGTATTTGTGCTATTACTGTGATTTAAGATCTTATAACCTATGTACTTCGAACTCTAGCCTCATAAAGAGACTAGAGGGGTGTGTTTAGTAATAAATACATATATTTTGAATATATACCTGGTGTGGTGCTCTTTCATTTGGTCACTCAAGAGATTATAGACTGGTAAAACAAGCTGCTTTACATTCCTTCAAGACTTAGCCTGAAGGCTGCTCTCCACAGCTACCACTAGGATAGCTTTCAATAAGGTTGTCTTTAACCTACCTACCATAAGAGTCGATTTGGACTGGTGCAAGGTGCCCACTATAATTAGTGGACAGCATATGCCAGGCCAACTTCTCACAGCCCTCAAGATGGATGCATCCATCACCTCACAAAAGTGGTGATCCACTGGGAGGTAGGTAACCTCCTCCTCTTCTTCCATGTAATCCCCCTCCTCAAACTCTATGGCAAAGCTCAGGGATGTATAAGAGTGTAGTAGTATGGGGTATTAGGCTGGGTGAAGCCCTCAATCAGTGTCTGCTCACAAAGATAAAGCAGCTGGGACCGCACCCCTGTGGTATATGGGGTTATTCACATGCCTGGGAGGTCCCAAGAACAATTAGCCTTACCCCGTGGGGTGTCATTCCTTCAGGCGGTAGCTCGCGAGATAAACAAATTTACACCTTCCTCCAAAACAGCAAAGCTCTAGTTAACCTTCGCTCCGTGTAATACGCGAGCGGTAATTAAAAGGACCAACTTCCCCCGTGTATGCCGCAGCCGGAACACTTCACTGAAACCCGACAGTGAAATTGGCGTGTTCCGGCTGCCGGGGGGTGAAAGACACGCAGCGCGCGAACAGAGGAATGCGCGGGCCACCTGGCGGTCGGAAGACCGCACCACGCACGAGAGCACAAACAAGGCAATGAAAGTGACCGCGTAGGAGCGCGGAAGCTCCCCCGGTCACGTCAGTCTCACAAATACAAGAAAAACAAGAAGGAGTAGCACTTATCTGAACTGCTGCTGGAGCGGCGAAAAAAGAGGAGCATAGAGAGGCTACAGGGTCTATTGTACTATACTCAGCGTCGTGATTGGATGGACTGTTCTGGAACTTCTCCCTAGTGTTCATGGGAGTTGTAGTTTTTTGTTGACGATTATCTTGAAAAAAAAAATGGCTGCTGGAGAAAAAATATGTTAATAAAGCGAAGAGAGTTACAGCCTAATCCTCGCCTCCGGGTCCTGCCATAGAATCAAACTTCTCCACAACAAATGATCACGAGGATAGCCAAACTTCAGCCTAGCAGAGCCCCAGGCCTAGAGGGGTTTACAGTCAATCAAAGGCAATGCGTCCTCCAGCACCCAGTGAATTATTACACTATATTCGTAACCCTTGGCCAGTCATTCAAACTTCAAGGGCCTTCCCCTAGCCACATCGGGTTCAGTTGTGAGTGCTATTAATTGTAAAAATGGACAGCAGTGATTACTGTCAAAAATAGGAGACACCTCAACTAAGCAACTAAGACTGCGACACTTGATTTTCGCTCCAGTGGACCAGACTTCTCATTAAAGGTGTACCTATATGCATGCAGGGTTAAAGGGCTGTTCATGTAATCTTTTATCAGCCCAGTGTATGCATACTGCTAGTGCCAATCACTGCTACGCCCTTCGTCATGTCACGTCCATGCTTAGTTTTTCGGTCCTCTGTTCACAAAGACATCCTACAATTTGTCTGTCTTGCAATAGTTTAAAAATATGTCCTTGAAATAATCCATACTTTTATAACATTTGTAACTAGGTGCATGATTAAAAAACACTGGTGTATGTTATGACTTGAGGGTTACGTCTAGCCAACATGTTTCATTGCTGCATCTCCTCATGGTAATTTCCTCAGGGCCAGGGAACCAAAGTATCACCTACAGTGCACCGCAAACCCAAAAATGAAATAGGAGAGGTGAGGTTAAAACATTAAACAGCCAATGGCTGATATGAAGGTTCAATGCACGCTCACCAGACCATAACTCATATATATGTACCTTCTATTCACAAGGTGAAAGCCTACTGGCGGACTGGGTATTTAATGTTCTTTTTAAGTGACCACTTGTTCAAAAACATGTTCCGTTATCATGTGTATATACATTTTATACGAGCAACAGCGAAAGGCTATTCCACCGGACTCCCACATCCAATGTGAAGGATTGTCGCACTCCCTATAGAAAACTTAAAAGTGAATCCATGTCTGCAGCATCAAATGATGATGCCATGCTGAGCCCCTATTTACTAGCAGGGTGTGACTCATTGATACGTGTACCCTGCAATGCTAATTACAAAATGAATTACATGGCAAGAATGTCATAGACAAAAAAACTGTCAGACATGTCTGCGGTGATGGCAGAACCAACACCTACATGTGCGTTAATTTTTCCAGACACCGCGCCTTCATAAACCCAGCTCAAGTGGCGCTCACATGCCTACATGCCTGATGTGACGGCGATGTAAAGTAGTGGGACCTAGGCCCACATGCTATGTAAAGCAATGATACGGATACTAGTGTAGTGGGTGCATAACTGGCCATAAGCATATGCGCCATCTCCCTTTTATTAGCAGGGTCACCTGACTGGCGACACCTGTGTTGGATGAGTGTGGGTTGGGTGTAAGCACTGTCCCTAAGGAGGGGCTGCTGCATGACATGTCCGGCAGTACACTACATTCCTCCCAAAATCCAAACAAAAGGACAAGTTCAACCTGTGGAAACAAAAAATAAAACAAACTGGATACCGTAGTCCATCAGTCTCTAGAGCCACTCAGCAGGATAGCAGTGGACGGATGGACGGATAACGCTGGCTGCAACAGGACATCTCTGCTCGCATTCATACTTTAATCTTTGTGAAAGAAGACACGAACACTGGTTCAAAGATGTCCAAAACCTTCTCGCTGCATGCCGGCTGGAGGCATGTCCATTGTGTGTGGTTGGTCCACTCTGCTGATGCTCCAGATGATTCGTGGTTGATGTCAACAGTTAAAAAAAACAGGGTGCATCAGGAGTGTTGTCGGAGTTCATTGCAAAGCTTGCATTGGTGGTGGTGCTTAACGCCTTGAAAACAACCTGGTGTGCTGCAATCTGTTGAAGTCTCCGCTTTTAGGCTCCACTAGCTTCTGGCATCAATCAGTGGGTCAGTCTCAAGTCCATCTTGTGTAGGCCACGTTGGGTTGCCCCAGGACTGCGTGTGGTCTGCGCTGCGACTGCATGTGTGCCATGCCTGGTCCGCTGTAAGACAGTCAAGGAGCCACTGCCTAGTCGCTCGTGCAACCACAGGGGTAGATGAGTCCTGGTCAAAAGACACGCTCTTGCCAATGGGATCAGGATGCAGGCAGGGAGAGCAGGTGGTTGCTGGTTGTCTGATTTTTCAGTGTCACTGATACTTTGTGCCTGGTGGTATAGCAGTGGTGTCGGACTCCACTCTAGTTGTTCGATGCTCCATGGGTGGTAGCGATGATGCACTAGTTTGGGGCTGCCATGATGGGGTTGCCATTTGTGTGGTGAACTTGTACGACACGAGGTGACGATATGCCTTGATGGTCGTAGGCATTCTTCTTGGGTCGTCAACAACTTGGAGTGATGGTGGCCAGGTGCTCACGTTCTTTCTTTGTAGAGGCACCTACATTCTTCAGCCTGGATACTCTGGGTTGCTGAGCCGCTGGTTACAATGTCTAGACAGTTATGCTCGGAAGCGTAGGGCAGAGGCTCGGTTCACGCATGCTTGCAGCTTACGCTCAGTTTTCCCGCTGGGCCTGGAGCAGAGACTCGGTTTGCGCATGCTTGCGACTTACTCTTGGTTCTCCCGCTGTGCTGTCGCCAGGCTGTCCTTGTTTTACCTTGGTGACTTCTTCGTGTGGATAAATGCGTTCCAGTCGAGTCCTTCAAGCACACATTCCAGGCCTGGCCACTCTTGATCTTCCCTCCTTCTGGGCTTGGTCAGTTATCAGGTTTCCCAGTGTGAGCCGGCAGTTCACACTTCCTTCTACTCTTTCTACTTTGTGCTTCAGTATGCCCTTTCTTTCTACTTATGCTCTCATTGCTCACGTCTCTGCTCCTTCTTCAAAGTGCAGCGGTATGCACCTTCTTTGGGACCAGCCAAAGTCCCTCTAAGTGGTCGACTGTCTCTGTAGTCCAGCCACCAGGCTTGGGTGCTGGGCTCTGGCTTGTTGATGATCAGGGCGGTTGCTGATCCAACTCTTCTTCTCTTCTCTAGGACTATCTAGTATATGGTCACGTGTTGTGTGTTCCCTCTTCCGGGACCTTCTTGGAGCCCCCATTCCATGGGTAGATGTGTGTGTGGCTGACCCTCTGCCTCGAGGGTCTTCCTTAAGCCTGGCAGTCTTCTTCTCTGGGTCGGTGTGGGGCTTGCACCTTGAAGCTTATCTGCCATCAGGTATGTTTGGTGGAGTGCGGCATGGTGTGCTTTTAGGGTATAGGACTACGTGGTCCTAGTGTCTGGAGCAGTCGCTGGTGTCCTCCTGTGATGCCTACTCTCCTTTGCAAGCACAGGCCATGGTAGGAGCACTCTCCTCCATTCTGCTGCTCGGCTTCTCTAAACCTCTTCTCACCTCGCTGGGGAAACAGGCTCCTATCGGCTTCCTCTCTGAAATTGGCTCTCTGGCAGTGCCGCACTACAGGAGCGGCCTCTTCTTCTGGTCTGTCAGACCAAACCTGGGTGCCTATGAGGGCGGCCGCTGCTGTTGGCTCTTGGCTGGGGTGGCACTGCAGGATTTGCCACCCTGCTTCACATATACTGTCTTTCTTCGGCAGTGTCCATACTGCTGTTACTACTTTTGGCAGGTGATGACCTGGTTTATTTAATGCAGCATATGTTTGCCTCTGTTTGTTTGTGTACAGTAAGCTGGTGCATTATTGCTGCTCACCAACAACACACATCAGTTCCTTCTGTTGGGAGGCTGCAAGCAGGAAGCAGTATGGCCTTTACTTATCTGGTGCCCCTGGTGAGTGCTGAGAGTGGTTGGGTTCCTTTTCCCGGTGTAGTGTTCGCACCTGCCCTCCTCTTGCCTTGGTGCAAGCAGGCAATGGTGTTAAAATATTTTGACCCTCTCCCAGCAGGGCCTTCTCCCCGTGCGTCATGGGAAGTTGATTGCGGTGACAGCTGGCTCTCATCCTTTGCTTCCAGCTGTTGCCTGGTTACTGGCATTAGTTCATGTTTTTGCGTTTTTCACACAGCTTTGTGGGACGCCAGAGCACCATTCATCGTACACCGTCTCCTCATCTTATTGCCTGCACTACGGTGACAGGCAGACCCTGTGACATTTTCTAAGGAATTAATATGCTGCCTGCACGTCGGTGACAGGCACACCTTTCTCATTTTCCTGGTGGTTTGAGGTACTTTCATCTCTTGTTTTTTTTGGGTTAGTGTTCGCTTTTTCATTGTTATTGTTGACGCACATTGCATATTTTGGAAAGTTTTTAACTTGTTCTCTGTACTTATAATGCCATCAGTGGCTGCCACGAATTTGGCTCTCACCACCCCATTTTTAGAGCATCAAGGGAAACCCTGAGTTAAATGGATCATATGGTTGCGGCCGTTTGAGAATGACCTGGTGGCTGTGGGGGCGGATGAGTTTGACTCCAAACGCAAAGCTGCTATACTATTCAGCCACCTTGGACAGGAAGGCCAACAAGTATTCGATAACCTACCCAGAGCAGTACCACCAACAGCTGAAGCATGTGACTGGGTGAGCTTGCAGAAGCGGTAGCATGTCTTAAACGCACATTTTCAGAGCTACAAAGCATTCTACTCGAAAGATTCAATTCCTTTAAGAAGAAACAGTCTGCTGATGAGTCTGTGGGAGAGTTTATTTCGGCGCTAAGGTTACTAGCAGCCACTTGCAACTTTGGTGCATCTTTAGATACTTATTTACGTGACCAATTTGTCTACAGCTGTTTCTCTAAAAAAACTCAAGAAAAACTGTTGATCTTTAGGGATCCGTGTAGGAAGTCCGATGTCCAAAAAATGAAGAGGCAGAGACGGAGATTGTAAAGACGTGGTTTAATCGTAAAGACACGTCTGCTCATAAGCAAGTACAAGTCAAGAAGAAATCAACCCCCCATCCAGTCATCTCCCAACATTCCACTCGTATTCAAAGCCAAACATTCTCCAGACGACACGAGACAGCCACGAGCTATGACAAGGTGTCACGCTCGTGTCTGCTCGTGTCAGCATGCAACAATCCTCGTTAGGTGAAGTGCTGGATTTAGCTAAAAGCTTTGAACACTCAATTGCTTTCACACGGGCAATGGCTCAAGAGTGTTCTAATAGTTCTTCTTTGTATGTGAATGCTTTTGATGAGTCGGAACACGTAGATTTTGTTCGTGTTCAGGCAGGGCTTTAAGTGGAAAAAAAAACTGGGGGTGCTCTAAAAGGGGCGGGGCAAACCTCGAAGGGGTGTGGCCTATCTAAGTAGGGGCGTGGTCTAAATAAAGATAACTAGTGTAGCAGTACCCCCTGCTCTGACAAGCCGTCAGCTCTAGGACTCCTCAGAGCCCCCCCCCCCGCCCCCTCTGTGTGGCAGCCCAGGCTGAGACAGCATCCCGGCGCACACACAGCCGCACCCGAGTACTTCACAGGTCTTTAAAAGACCATTTGCATGTTAATGATTCTTTGTCGTTTTTTCACCCCTTCTTAGAGCCCCTGCATCTCCACACTTCCTACTACTGTGCCCACGGGCGTTTTGTTCAACAGTGCAAATGCTCCCTCCTCCCCTTCGTCGCCCCGTGGGTATGCCAGTGGGTGCTTGTCGCCAGGACACTGAATAGGCCCCTCTGTGGCTTTAACACTGGCGGTAAACACGCCGAGAGGCTTGTGGTGTTCCAAACAACTGGGCGATGCTGCAGGCCAGCGTCGCAGCGCACGAAATCAGCCTGCTGTTCTCACACTTGCAAAATAGGGCTGTCACATCCTCGTTATGATGCTGTCACATAAAATTTCCTTCTGTGCAAACACGTTTGTATTATTTCACGTCTAACTTTTGTTTGACTGGACTTTTACAAGCAAGTTTCCCATGATCAGAAGTAAAGAAGGGATATCAAAATGTAGGCAGTTTCTCACACGAAGTGGTTTAAGCTGCTAAATGATCCCACTTGAGTTACCATTGATTGACACAATGGTGCGATGAAAGCACACTACCAAGGAGTTGTGGGCACTCTAGTTGCGCCTCTGATCGAGCTGGTGTGGGGATGCCAGGGGTACTGGGAGCGCATTAGCTTGATTTGCTTAAGCAGTGCGCGCGCATGCTCACCCGAAACACCAACAAAAACCGGGACGTCTGGTCACCCTACCTTTGACCTTTGAGGCCCGAAAATAGAGCCCCCTAGAGACCCCTCTCGAGGCCCCCCCCAAAAAACTGGGGGTGCTCAGACCCCCACAGACCCCCCCCCACTTAAAGCCCTGTGTTCAGGACAAAAATGTTAAGATCACTGCACAGAAAACAAACCAATTCTGTTACAGGTGTGGTTCCAGGTCACGTTTGGGCAATTTCCCACGTTGTTCTGCTGTGGGTAAACGTACTAAGTGTAAGAAAACAGGTCATTTTTATAGCGTATGTAAAAGTGGTAAAAATGCTTTGAAGGTACGTAGCATTGAAGTAATGGACAAGAGGATTCTTTAGATTCCTTTAATTTGGTCCTCAATTTGGAAGTCAAATACTGATGTGAATGGCAAAGTCCAGGATCCTCTCTGTCAAGTGTTGTTGGGTGAAGCGCATGCTATTGAAATGATATTTGGGAGCTCCAATCACAATTATTTCAGACACATTGTTTAATGCTCATTGGGGAGGTACCGGGGCTTTAAAAGAACCTGATGTCCATCCCAAGGCTTATGGGGATCAGAGCATACACATTAGTGGCCATTTTGAGCAATATGTTACATGTTTGGGCAGAGTGTTTACCCAGGTTTGTGTTGCCATTAAAGAAAGGCACATTATTGGGTGCAGGACCTGGCTAAGCTGGGTATTATGCTTGTGCCAGGTGCTGACTCTCCAGTGAGGGTGTCTAATAATCCCATTTCTCTTGTTCAATTTCAGGATCATTTATTTGTGGAGAGCATGTGTAAAGTCTATCCTTATATTTTCAACAATACCATTGGATGCATAAGGAACCATGGGGCATATTCACAAGCCCCTATCGCCACCACAACGCCACTTTCAGTGACGTTGTGATGGCGATACGGGCCTCGCCTTATTCACAAGGCAGTGTTAAGCCACTTAACGTGGCTTAACGCTGCCTTGTGAATAAGGCACCCTTTCACGCTGTATTTAGCGTGAAAGGGGCGTGCAGTGGGTGTTGTGGTGGGCGTTCCACCGCAACATCCATTGATTTTTGACGCTGCCCCCTATTCACAAGGGCAGCGTAAATAGGAGGCAGCGCCATAATTAAGACCAGGAAAATCCTGGTCTTAAACAGGCGTAACGAGGAGAAATGCTTTATTTCTCCTCATTTTTGCTTTTTCCATGTGAGCTGGCTTGTGCAGCACACATGGAAAAAGCAAATTGCCATGGTTTGTGTATGTACAGGAAGGAGTCCCTTCCTGTACATAAACAAACCTTTTTTAAAAATGCCATTCTGTCACTTTCATGTGTGCTGCATGAAGCAGCACACATGAAAGTGACAGAGTGGCATTTCTAGGATTGTTCATGTGCAGGAAGGGACACCGTCCTACACATACACAATCCTCCCCTGCACACAGACACCCTTTCACTCTGGTGCAAGGGTGCCTGCGTTGGCGCTAAGTTGTTAAACTTAGCGCCATCGCAGGGGGAAACGCAAGGCTGCACCATATCCTTGTGAATATGGCGCAGCCTTGCGTTTCCGAAGTGGCGGAGAGAGGCGTTAAGCCAAGAAGGCTAATGCCTCTCTCCGCCACTTCCTTGTGAATATCCCCCCATGTTCATTCTATCAAACCTATAAAAAAAATGGTGCGAGTCACACATAAAGTTCGGCCAGTACCATTGAGTGTAAGAGCAGAATTGAAGAAATTACTTGACCAGATGGTCAAGGACGGCAGTATTAAGGATGCTGGGTCATCTGAGTGGGTGAGGCCCATTGTCTTCTCTCGCAAAAAGGATGGCTCTGTGCTGGTATCTGCACTCCGAATAAAAACATTATTGTTGAGTGTCACCCTCTACCTAAGGTGCAAGAACTGTTAGCCAACATAGGTAATTTGAGTTGCTTCTCCCTATTAGATCTCAAGTCTGCGTACCATCAAATCCCTTTGGGTGAGGCCTCTCAAGAATTTACAACCTTTGTCACGCCGTTTGGGGCATACAAGTTTGCTATTCTACCATTTGGTTTGGCCTCTGCAGCCAGTGTCTTTCAGAGATTGATGGACACCGTTTGAGGTGCATTGTAGGTGTCCAGGCTTTCCAGGACGTTGTTCTCATTTTTGCAGGGACTTTGGCTGAGCATAACAAGACATTATCTGATGTATTTGAAAGGTTTAAAGAGTTTGGCATTGCTCTGTGTTCTGACAAATGTAAATTTAATGCTCAGAATTTTGACTATTTAGGACATGCCATTAGCCCCAAAGGTATTTCACCCACAATTTCTCTGATCAAAGCCATTCAGGAAGCAGAGCCTCCCAGAGACAAAGACACCCTTGGATCGATCGTTTCTTGGCTTGATTGAGTACTATTTACGTTTTGCTAAAGGGTATGTATAGGTGGTTTAACCATTAAGGAATATTTTAAGGAAATGTACCAAATTTATTTGGTCGAGCGCTGTTCACAAGGCTTTTCAAACTGTGAAGAAGTTGATTGTTTCGGCTCTTGCCTTGTCACCATTCGTGGCTGGCAAGAAGTGTGTAATTACAGTGGATGCCAGTTAGATTGGGTTGGGGGCCATTCTGTCCCAGTTTGCTCAGTGCAAAGAACACACCATTGATCTTGCGTCATGTTTACTCAGCTCTGCTGAGTCACATTATAGCAAGATTGAACGTGAGACATTGATGTGTTCGTAGCCGGTGGAAAGATTTAAGAACTTTATTGAGGGCACACACTTTGACATGTGCACTGACCATAAATCCTTGTTGCTTTTGCTTAATTGGAATGAGTCAGGTAAGGCCTCTGTGCGTCTCGTCAGATTACTTTCAAAGTTACAGGAATTAAATTTTTCTTTAAATATATTGCTGGTGGAATAACGTTAGAGCGGATTGTTTGTCCAGATTACCTGTTCTGGATGAGTCTTTAACAGATACGAGTGAGCATGAATGTGTTGCAGCACTGGTTGAAGACATCTTACAAAGTTCTGGCACCGTTTTACATAGATTGTGGGTTGAAGCAGCAAGCAAGAATACTGTTTTGACAATGGTTTCTTCATTCATAGAGAATGGTTAGTCTAAGCTAAGGCATGGGTACTCGCAAACATTTTCCGAAGGGCCAAAAAGTCTGGTCTCTGGTGTGACCGATTGTCGCATTGATGCTAGCAGGATGTCGATCGGTGGAGGAAGGGGTGAGGAGGGAGTAGGTGGGCGTAGGGAAAGCAACACATGTATATCTAGTGGCTGAATTGCACAATGTGAAACCAGAAAACTTGGGATCAATCCTGGCTTCCCCACTTGCCTCTTTGTTCACTGCTGGCATTATTTTCAGGGTGGGGGCATGAATGTTTCTAAATTCATGTTTGTAAAGGCACTTTAAAAAAAAACCTTCAATGCACTGATATAACCTGATGTACTAAGGTGAAACGCTTCTGCATGTTAATGAAATATACGTTTTTTAATTTCGACGGGACTTTATGATATTTTTATGTTTGTTGCAAGAGGTCTTTAAATATGAAAGGGTTCTTGAGGTTAAGAGTGGTGCAGGACACCTTCTGTGCTTTTACTTAAGTTGGCCTGTATATATACATGCCCTTTGTTTAACATCTTTATGAATGTTAGGTCTCTGTAAGGTAAACAGCGGCCCAGTGCTGCTGTTCCCAGGGGGCTGCATGTAAAGGTCAGGGGGGCCGCAAGTGGCCCCCGGGCTGTACTTTGAGTTTCACTGGCTAAGGAAAGAAATATGAAAGCTCCATTTCTCACATATGCACAAGTCTCTGAGGAGTTATCCTTGGTAGATGGTGTGTTGTAACGTGCTGATGTGTGTGTGCCTCCTGAGTCTCTGAGAGAATTTCTCATTGAAGAAGCAAACACAGGGCATCTAGGAGTGAGAAGTACATGTAAATCACTCAAGCAATTCAATTGGTGGCCGGCCATGGAATCTCAAGTGTCTAAGTTCAATGGTGATTGTACCATGTGTTTGGTGTCTGATAAGCACTGGAGGATGCTTGAGTCACCACTTCACCCATGCCTTATTCTGAAGAAGCTTGGCACAAGGTAGCCTTAGACTTTGCAGGCCCATTTGATGTACTTCTATTTTCACAGAGGTACATGATGGTATTAGTGGATTATCTTTCCAAATGGGTTTATGTGGGTTTTATAGCTAATCCCAACACGGAATCCATCATTAGATTTTTGCAGCACATTTTTTCTACTGAAGGAGCACCTCAGAAACTTGTGACCGATAATGGCACTCATTTTGTATCACACAAAATGAAAGCATTTGTTGCTGAACACCCGATGGGTCAAATTAAAGTGCCACTTTACTCTCCTTCATCTAATGGGCTTGTGGAACACACGAATAGGTATCTCAAAGAGGGTGTGCAAATGGCTTTGGCAATGGGTTGTAAGGTGAAATCATTTTTAGAGAAAAAGATTTGGTAGTATTTGGTTACACCTCAGAGCACTACTGCGGTTTGCCCTTTTGCCTTATTGTGCGAAAGATTTCCCAGGTGTGCTTTCTGTCCTGACTGGGTCAGAAGTTTGAATAAAGGCAAGCTTGATGATTTTGGGTTGATTGCATTCAGAGTAGCTGTCAAACAAATCCATTCCAAGGAACTATTTGACAGGAAGAACAGGGTGAAGTCGACTGATTTGGTGAGTGGAGATTGGGTTCTGGTGAGAGTGCCTACAAATGTGAAGAAGGGTGATTCTAAGGTCTCTTCCCCTGTTTGGTTGGAGAAAGTGTCCAAGAGTTCTGTTTTATTGCAGAACAAGGGTTGGAGTAAGAGAGATGTCATTAGAGTCACTAATGAGCAAGCAAGAACAATTCAAACTGAAGAGGGTGAATGTGAATTATGGCTATGATTTTGTAGGGGATCAGCAAGTCATGTGTCCTACACAATCTGAACTTGTTGTTCCTGGTCCTAGTGAACAGACAGCTGGGTCATCAAGTGATGGAGTTTCTAGTCCAGAAGATACTGGCTGCCCTGTGCTGAGCTCGCAACATTCAGGTCAGACTTTATCCCAGCATGTAAGGAGTATTCGGAATGTGGGCATGCCTCCTGAATACAAGATTAGTATGTATCTTGAATCTTTATGCACTGTAAGTTTTTTTGGTTGGTTTTGTGTGAAGGGGGAAGGTGTTGTACCTTTGACTTGTGTTATTTGTTGGCTAGGTACCCCTTTTGAGTCTGTGCACGCGCAGCTTGGGGTGTTGCACTCAAGAGCGGCTCAGTGTACTGTGTATTTGTAGAACCGTAATGCTTTGAAATTGGTATTCACATACTCTTGAAGTTATTCATGTTCTATTTAGTATGTGTACAATGTTATGCTTTGAATTTGCAAGCTTACCTGGTAGGACCTGTGCATCAGTTAAGTCACTTTCTCTCTGGCTGGCCGAGGCTCGGGTTGCACAAGCTGTGGGCTCCACTTCCTTGGATCTTAAACAAAGGTTTTACGAACCTACCTTTTACTCGAGTATCTCCTGTGCTGAGACTTTTCCTGGTAACAGGCACTCTATTTCTTGCCTGTTGCTCTCCCTCTGCCGCCATACGGTGACGGCCGAGCTCATCACCTTTTTCTCACTGAGAAGCGCTGTGGGCCGGTACAGCAGCAGGATCAATGCTGGGGCAATCGGTCTCTTCTCCCTTGGGCCAGGACCGAGTTCCTCACCTTCTCCTTTGAAGTGTGATAGGACCGCCTTCATGGCCGAGATGGGCAGCAGGAGGAGTCCAGTCCACCTCGTCGCCAATGTAAAGTAGTGGGCCCTAGGCCCACATGCTAAGTAAAGTAATGACACAGACACGAGTGTGGTGGGTGCATAACTGGCCACAAATATGTGCACCCGGCCCCTCTTATTAGCAGAGCCACCTGTCTGGTGATAACCATGTTGGATGGGTGTGGAGTGGGTGGTTTGACTGCCCCTAGGGAGGGCCTGCTGCATGACATGTCCAGCAGGACACTACAGGTGGGAATTTGAAACAGCAAACACACCCAAAAGGCACTGTCATGTCTGGATGTGGAAGTCCACCCAGTGCAACCCCCATTGTGCACAAGGATATTCTCCCCATGGCCAGAAAGAGAGTACCTGCGGTGGCGGCCGTCTCTGGCAATGCATGTTTCCCAGAGATCTACTGAGGGGCCAGGTAACTTTACAGCAATCAGCTCTAGAAACAACCCGCAGAGGTGCCAAAACACTAGAGCGTGCTTGTGAAAGAGTCTGAGATGGCCATCTTTAGCCTCGTAATAGCGCATGTGCAGACTGCGCATGTACGGGCTGATCAGATCTTCTCTCGAATATATGTATAATGAGGGAGCGTGCCTATTATCACAGACTTAAAAAAAGCAACATATTGGCAGGGTCTACTATACAGGGAGGCTAAATTGGATATGTAGTGCATGTAAAGTCTATTTTTAAAGCATTAACATAAAAAAAAATGTATGGTTCAGCCTTCATCATAAGACCTTGTGCCCAACATAGTGCAATTGGCCAATATGATAGTATAGAACATGGTTTCAGCAGGAGGTGCTGGCCCTGCAGAAAATAACCTAAATCATAATCGTAAAGAGGGGGGGTAGCAAACAGAGCGCTATGTTTAGGGGGAGCAACAAGGCAAGAGGTTATGTGTATGTCCTATCAGCAGGAACCCCTTGGGGAATAAGCCACTGATGGGTTTACATCAACTTTTTACAAAGCCTTCTGCTCTTTAATAGCCCCAGTACTTACACACATCTACAACCCCTTTGGAGATACGGGGGAACTCACAGACACCATGAGCGAGGCAGTCAAAAACTGGATGGGAGCACACTGCCTTGACATTCCAGCACCCAGTTTGCTCAGATGCATTCTGGTAAATGCAGTACATGGTAACACTTGCTTCAGTTCAGGGTCGGCTCTAGGGCGGTGCACCGGTGCCACTGCACCGGGTGCTGGCTTCCGGGGGGTGCCGTGTTTGCAAGTTTATTATTATTTTAAAGCACCTGCTGCCGCGTTCGTTTCCTCCAGCAATTTGCGGGCAACAAAAAAATGTCAGGATAAATCCTGTGATTAATGTTCTTCCTGAAGGGAAATCGGAGTTTTGTTTAATTGGGGTTTTGACTCACCATAAAGTAGTGCAAAGGGTTAATACACCTGTTGCAGAAAACAAATACCGAGCAGATTACAAAGTGCATAGAATGTAAATAGGTCAGTGGGTTACATGTGTTAAAGAGACACCATTTTGTTACTTGCAATTTATAAGTTCAAATCCTATATTAGGATTTTTATTTATAAATTGCAAGTGGCAAAATGATGTCTCTTTTAACAACAGTAACCCACTGGCTTATTTACATTCTATGCACTTTGTAATTGTACTGAACTATTAATGTTTATCAAAGAACTGTATGCACGCTGCAAAGTATAGATTTGAGCAAGATTAATGTTGCAAAAGGATTCATTTGGGCAGAAATCTATTCTCATTATTAAAGAGAACACCCAACTATGGTGTTCCTTTTTAAATTCTGAGTTTGTGTTTCTCTAGACCAAGCACTATTAAACTATACTGCCTACCAGTATTGATGACATGTGACTCTTACACCTTGCAGTCCTCTGTCTTATGTAACATTTCCTATACGCTGAGTTCTCTTCCAGGGGATCCTCATCAATAGTCATAAGCACTGAATATTCCCGCCCATGTGCGGGGACCCCGGAAATAATAAAAAAATATATATGAAAAACATATATGTACAGCTCTATATATATAAACATATATCATTTTTTCTCATATCAATGCAGCCCTATATAGGAGGCTAAACAATGTAATAATAAATAAATGAATGCATTCGCAGATACACAATGTAAATATATACCACAGGAGTACAAGTAAGCTTGAACTCTTTTTAATGAGTAAAACTCATGAGAAAACTGCACAAAAAAGCAAACATTGTTAGCCTACAGGCTGCATTGTAAAGCAATAGCATAGAAACTGAAAGCCATTGTACAGAAAACTGGCACTGTGCCTTTAAGGCAGCCATGACCCCTAGCTTCCCATCATGCCTCAGGGGTGACAGTTAGGTCAGTTGTTCTTTCCGGCTCCTTCTGTCAGGACCCTGGATTCACAGCTCTCTCTCTTTTGACTTTTCTGTCAAAAATACCTTGATTTTTTGTGGGGTTTTACCCTCACTCGTCGTCTTTGGTCCTAGAGTGAGGTTTAAACCGTTTTTTGTGACAGAAAGATAATTTTTTTCTGTCAAAAATGCCTTCTTTTTTCGACTCTTGCCCAGCCTGTGGCAAAAAGAAGGCCAAGTCAGACACACATGATGTGTGCATCATCTGCCTCCCTGAATCCCACTCTCCTGCCTCCTGTCAACACTGCAGGAAGTTATCTAAAAGAACTATCAAAGAAAGGGAGAGAATCCGACTTTATGGCCTCTCTGAAAGAGGTAGGTCTGCAGTAAGGACAAAGAAGAGAACGCGATCGACGTCGAGGAGCAAGGTCCCGATATGTTCTCCTTCGGCGTCGGGCTCGACGGCGAAGTTACCGGCAGCGGAAAAACGGTCGTCGTCGAAGGCTTTGGTGGCGCAGGAGCGTCACTCTTCAACTTCGAGGGCCAAGTCTCCAATGATGTTAGAAAAGCGTCCGGCGTTGAAACAAGATCCTCCGCTGTCGACTCTTCAGCGACAATCGGCGTTGAGACAGCATAAGACACCATCACCGACGTCGAGCCCGAAAACTTCGTCGTCATCTCGCCGCAGGTCGACGTCGAAGCACAGGTCGTCGGAACATCAACCGCCGACGTTGAGGCAGGGGCTTCCGTTGACGTCAGCAAGACGTTCGACGTCGAGGCATGGGTCTCCGGCGGTTTCGCAACCGACGTCGAGACAGAGTCCTCCGTCGAAGGACAGACGTTCGACTTCGAGGCAGAGCCCTCCGTTGAAGAAAAGAAGATCGACGTCGAGACAGGAGTCTCCGTTGAAGAGAAGGCGCTCAACGTCGAGGCAGAGCCCTCCGTCGAAGAGAAGACGATCGACGTCGAGGCAGCGGTCTCCGTCGAGACAGTCGGCGTCGAGGCAGAGGTCTCCGCCGGGAACGAGAAGGTCGACGTCGAGACAAAGATCTCCATCGCGGGCGACGTCGAGGCAGAAGTCTCCGTCGGTGTCAATCCCTTTAAGCTTCTCTCCGTCTCCATCATCGACGTCGAGAGCAGGCTCCCACCTTTCCATCTCCAAGTCTGGATCTCCGGAGGTGGTGATCTCGTCCTCAAGTAACCAGGTCTCTCCCTCTGGACATCAACGTTCAGTTGAAAGGGCTCATCCGGAGGGGCAAAAATCTCCTCCCACACGTCGCTCTCCTGTTAGAGCAGAGAGGACCCCATCTATTCACCTCTCACCCAGATGGATGCGACCACTACACCACTGGGCTGTTCCCACACAATCAGCAGGCATTCGGCAGGATTCGAGTCCTCCTCACAGGTCCCCTCTGGCTCGCCTGGTACAAGATGCAGATCTCTCTCTGCCAAGAGGCAGAGCTCACACTCGCTCTCCTGCATCTCCCTCCAGGAGGAGATCAAGATCACGCAGCAGAAGGAGGAGGCGCAAATCTCCAACACCTTCCACTTCCTCAACACGCTCCTCAAAAAGGGACTATTCGCCCACACTTACTGACAGTCCACCGTCGAGGATCTCTCTGGTGGACGATGTAAGCACGTTCCAAGACGTGCTTTCCAGGGGTGCTAACAAGCTGAACATTCCTATGCCAACTCAGCAGAGCACTTCGTCGGTAATTTTCGAAACCTTAAACCGGAGGACTGTTTCTCGACTGTTACTTCCATTGGTACCGGGTCTCCTTCAGCCGGTTATGGACATCTTCCTCACGCCGGCAACCCTCAAAACCGCACCGGCGAGCATTCAAAAGAAATATCGCCCACCGGAGGGCGAACCTTTCTTTCTAAAGTCCGATCCACCACCGGACTCTGTGATTATAGCTGCGGCTAGGAAGACCCACTCAGTGGACTCCTCGTCTACAGTACCACCGGACAAGGAGAGCAAGATGCAGGATTCGTGGGGGAGAAAAGTATGTGGCACGTCCGCCTCCATGCTTAAGGTCTCCAGTGCATCGGCGCTCTTGGGGCGCTACGATAGATCTCTGTGGGACTCTCTCCAGCGCTTCACGGAAAAATGACCCAAGGAAGACCGTAAGGACTTCGAGGAGATCTTACAGGAGGGCAGCTTGGTGGCGAACCAAGTAATCAGTGCTGCAGCGGATGGGGCTACACTCTAAGCCCATTCCTACGCCCACAGGATTTGCGCCAGAAGATCATCCTGGCTTCGCCTCACAGCACTGAAACCAGAAGCGCAATCCCGGATCCTCAATCTTCCGTTCTCCGGCTCATCTTTATTCGGTACTCACATAGATGAGGAAATGGCCTGGATGAAGACTGAGCTGGATACCCTGAAAGCGGTGGGGCTGGAGAAGAAAAAAGAGTTTTGTCGCCGCTACCGCACTAACGATCGATGCTCCTTCCAACAGAGGGTTCAAACCCCTCATTGGCAAAAACACCAAAACCAGCAGGGTCAACAGAAATCCCAGTATCAAGGCCGTCGATCCTCCAGGGGAAGAGGAACAAACCGCCAGTCCTCTACCTCTACGAAGGCTCCAGCCAAGCAATGAGTGCCCGCTTCCTCCATCACCGTCCACGACTCCAGTGGGGGGAAGTATTGCAAATCATCTGCAAGAGTGGCGAGCTATCATGAAGGACCAGTGGGTGTTAGCTACGCTGCAGAATGGGTACTCTCTACGTTTTCGACGTCGTCCTCCCTCGATCCCTCCGGTGCCATCATCGTGCCACCAGCTCAACATGCTGCAAAGAGAAGTGGGGATCCTTCTCCGCAAGTCAGCCATAGAGAAGGTGCCAAGATCACAAAGAGGTCGAGGAGTTTATTCAAGATATTTCTTGGTAAAGAAAAAAGGTCGAAAATCAGAATACAGGCCCATTCTGGATCTACGAGTACTCAACAAGTCCATCAAACGGGAGAAATTTCGCATGTTGGCTCTCCACCAAATATATCCTCATCTCCAACAAGGGGATTGGATGTGTTCGCTGGACCTACAAGATGCCTACTTTTACGTCCCGATCAGTCAGCATCACCGGCAATACCTACGATTCATAGTCGGATCGTCCCACTATCAATTCAAAGTGCTGCCCTTCGGACTGAAATCAGCTCCCTGAGTGTTCACGAAGTGCATGGCGGTAGTGGCAGCTACTCTGCGACGCAGAGGTATCTTCGTTTATCCTTACCTGGACGATTGGCTGCTGAAAGGCCCCTCCCCCCAGAGCGTGAGGAACCATTTCCGGCAGTGCCTAGAACTTTGTCAACAACTGGGCCTCCATGTGAACTTCGAGAAGTCGACAAAGCAGCCCACACAGAGAATCCACTACCTGGGGGCTATGATAGACTCCGAGCTAGGAAAAGTGTTTCCTTCGGAGGAGAGACAATTATCCATCACACAGAAAGGCAGACAGATTTTGAACAGCAACCTGTCTTCTGTGCGTCAGATCGCCTTCCTGCTAGGGTCGATGGCATCCTGCATCTTTCTGGTTCCCAATGCCAGGTTGAGAATGCGTCCTCTACAGCAGGATCTGGAGGACAAATGGGATCTGCGGACATCTCGCTGGGAAGACGGAATCTATCTATCACACGCAGCCAGAGCATCCATCCCATGGTGGATGAAGAAAGACAACCTGAGGGTAGGGGTTCCGTTCCATCAAACTCCTCCTTCTCAGACTCTGATCACAGACACATCCCTCCAAGGATGGGGGGCTCACATGGGGTCTCTCCAGACGCAAGGCCTATGGTCCTCAAAAGAGCAATTGTACCACATAAACATGTTGGAGCTAAGAGCCGTTCATCTGGCTCTCAAGGCTTTCCTCCCTTCGATTCAGACGAGTTCCATTCTAGTACAGACGGACAATACCACCTCCATGTACTACCTGAACAAACAGGGGGGAACTCGCTCGAGGACACTATCTTTGGAGGCTCAGACACTTTGGCACTGGCTCCTGGCAAGGAATCTTTCCATCACAGCGGTTCACCTGCCGGGAGAGCAGAACTCTCAAGCAGATGCCCTCAGCAGGCACTTCGAGGACCAGCAGGACTGGGTTCTCAACGACGAGGTGGTCGAAGACATTTTCCAGGCTTGGGGTCGTCCAGATATCGATCTGTACTCGGACGACGAAAACACAAAATGCTGAGACTTCGCCTCAAGGTACTACCGGCTAAGCCTGGGCGGTGAACTTCGCTACGCTCGCGAAGCTTGCAAATTTACGGTAACTTCGCGATTCGCGTAGAACGCGAAGTTACCGTGCACTACGCAATTTGCGGCGTAGCGTAGCTGTTTTTCTTCATCGCGCGCTCAATATACGTTCTCGCGCGCGCGGTAACGACCTACCGTGATTCTGCATTCGCCGACGCGACTTCCTATCCGTTCGCGGGCGCCACGAGATTTGGAATCCGGCCGCAAGATCCCGCGAGAGTGTGCGACCGCGAACACGTCATTCGGACGCGCGATCTGACTTCCGGCGGCAGTGTTGGTAAGATCGCGATCCCGAACACGAAGAAACTACAATCTGGCGAAGAATATATCTCGAGCATCATAAAACCTTCTCGAAAATGATGAATTAGTTCATTTTGCACAAAAAACTCCTCAGGTTGTCATTTAGAGATGTAGTTTGGTGAGCAAGGAGTCCTTTTTCTTTTTTTCCAAGAGGAAGGAAGTGCCCCTGATTCTCAAACTTCCTGTTCCTGTCCAGCAGGCTCCTCCCAGTGTTTTGTCCATGTGCTGTTCACTTTCATTTGGATTTGGAGCTGGAAGGATCACTTTTTGTGTCTGTCTGCTGCATCATATCATTGGATTGGATTTGAGGACTCTTGGATTTGAGATTTTACAAGTAAGTTGGAGAATTGGTGTACTTGTTTGTTTGATTGGGGCTTGTTTGTACCTACATTTTTTGGGGGATTTCCATATTTTTTAAAATGTATTGTTGTGGCCTGTAGTTTCGGCAGGGGCCTAGTTGTTTTTCTTTGATTGGAATTTCAGCCAGTAGGCCCGAGACTAGAGCCAGAGGTACCCATGGGTGCATGTTTCTGTGATGTCTGTTGAATTTAAAGTTTAAACATCATGTAGGCCGGGCATCCATGGATGGCATTGTTTATTTTTGAATTGGTAAAAGTGGTTTTTGGGGCGTATTTTATTTTTTGTGGTGTTTGTTAAATAAATAGGCCTTTTCAGCCAGTAGGTAACCCTGGGCGTTCAGCTCGCGGACTTTGGGCAAGTCCGCACTGCGCGACAACGCGGACTTACACTTTTTATCTTCTTCGCGCGCTCAATGTACGTTTCGCGCGCGCGATAACGACAATTTGTGACGATCGCGATGCCGAACACGCAGAATTTACAATCTGGCGAACAATATCTCTCGAGCATCATTAAACCTTCTCGAAAATGTTGATTTAGTTCATTTTGCACAAAAAACTCCTCAGGTTGTCATTTAGATGTAGTTTGGTGATCAAGGAGTCATTTTTTTTTTGTTTTACAATTTTTTCCAAGAGGTAGCAAGTTTCCCAGAGTCTCCAACTGCCTGGTCCTGTCCTTTGTCTTCACTTTTTGTTATTTTGGGTGGCCTGGCCATGTGGGTGGCAGCCATTTTGTGAAGCCAGGCATTGTGCTTTTGCCATAGGCCTGCATTGTCTGTCTTGTGTTCCTTTTCTTGTTGTTCTGGGTGGCCTGTCCATGTGTTGGCGGCCATTTTGTGTGAACAGCCACTGTGCTTTTGCCATAGGCCTCAAAGCTTGCGGCCTAGTGTGCCAGTAGGCCCGGCGGTAGTCATCCTCATGGGTGCATAAAAACTGTTTGTGTTGTCTGTTGAATTGTAACATAATTGAGGCCATGGATGGCATTGTTTTTAATTGGTAAAAGTGGTTTTTGGGGCGTATTTTATTTTTTGTGGTGTTTGTTAAATAAATAGGCCTTTTCAGCCAGTAGGTAACCCTGGGCGTTCAGCTCGCGGACTTTGGGCAAGTCCGCACTGCGCGACAACGCGGACTTACACTTTTTATCTTCTTCGCGCGCTCAATGTACGTTTTCGCGCGCGATAACGACAATTTGTGACGATCGCGATGCCGAACACGCAGAATTTACAATCTGGCGAACAATATCTCTCGAGCATCATTAAACCTTCTCGAAAATGTTGATTTAGTTCATTTTGCACAAAAAACTCCTCAGGTTGTCATTTAGATGTAGTTTGGTGATCAAGGAGTCATTTTTTTTTGTTTTACAATTTTTTCCAAGAGGTAGCAAGTTTCCCAGAGTCTCCAACTGCCTGGTCCTGTCCTTTGTCTTCACTTTTTGTTATTTTGGGTGGCCTGGCCATGTGGGTGGCAGCCATTTTGTGAAGCCAGGCATTGTGCTTTTGCCATAGGCCTGCATTGTCTGTCTTGTGTTCCTTTTCTTGTTGTTCTGGGTGGCCTGTCCATGTGTTGGCGGCCATTTTGTGTGAACAGCCACTGTGCTTTTGCCATAGGCCTCAAAGCTTGCGGCCTAGTGTGCCAGTAGGCCCGGCGGTAGTCATCCTCATGGGTGCATAAAAACTGTTTTTTGTTGTCTGTTGAATTGTAACATAATTGAGGCCATGGATGGCATTGTTTTGAATTGGTAAAAGTGGTTTTTGGGGCGTATTTTATTTTTTGTGGTGTTTGTTAAATAAATAGGCCTTTTCAGCCAGTAGGTAACCCTGGGCGTTCAGCTCGCGGACTTTGGGCAAGTCCGCACTGCGCGACAACGCGGACTTACACTTTTTAACTTCTTCGCGCGCTCAATGTACGTTTTCGCGCGCGCGATAACGACAATTTGTGACGATCGCGATGCCGAACACGCAAAATTTACAATCTGGCGAACAATATCTCTCGAGCATCATTAAACCTTCTCGAAAATGTTGATTTAGTTCATTTTGCACAAAAAACTCCTCAGGTTGTCATTTAGATGTAGTTTGGTGATCAAGGAGTCATTTTTTTTTGTTTTACAATTTTTTCCAAGAGGTAGCAAGTTTCCCAGAGTCTCCAACTGCCTGGTCCTGTCCTTTGTCTTCACTTTTTGTTATTTTGGGTGGCCTGGCCATGTGGGCGGCGGCCATTTTGTTAAACCAGCCACTGTGCTTTTGCCATAGGCCTCCAAGCTTGCGGCCCAGTATGCCAGTAGGCCCAGAGGTAGTCACCATGGGTGCATAAAACTGTTTCTGTGTAGTCTGTGGAATTTTGGCATCATTTAGGCCATGGATGGCATTGAATAGATTAAGATTGAATTGCGAAATGTGGCTTTTTTTGGAGGGTCTGACTATTTCACTTATTGGTTGTGGTAAATAAATGCCTTTTTTGCGTGTGTACTGTGTCATTATAATTGTGTTGTTGTAGTGGTTGTCTAACTTTCCAAAGTGTTTTTAGCCATGTGGATTTTAGTTTTTGCATTAAAGCTGTGTGTGTTTTATAAGGCATCCTTTGTCTGCCCATATATAGGCCTGCTTGAGTTCATTGTTTGCCGTGCCTTGTGCCTGTGAGTCACCATGTTTCTGGGGGCCATTTTGTTGTGGTAGTTATTAGTGTGCTGTTTTTGCCACATAGGCCTGCGTGTCTTTCCATTTTTCCTCTTGTTTTACTGCTTCCAAATCCATCCCCATTGCCAGCTGCAGCTCCCTGATGCTGCTATATAATACATCACACGTGATGCACAAATTTAGGCCAAACATGCTCCAGTACATTTTAGTTTTTGTTCTTTAATATTCTTATTCTTCCAGAGTGTACAGTAGCCAGGAAAGCCCTGGCCTTGTTGTCAACGTCTCACAAATGGCTACACTGTGTGTTGTTGTTGGAAGAGTTTCTGAAATTTAATAATTGAGGCCACCACACACTAAGTTCTATATTCTATTTGTTTGATTTGTGCTATGTTTGACTGATGTTCTGGCTTTTTTGCTTTTAGGTGCACAAAGACTGAGGAGGAGGTGTGTCTCTCATCATTGCCTGTTGCACTTCCAGACAGACATCCTGCTGCTGGACACACAACGTGACGTGTGACCTGACCAGACATCTCTGCAACTGAGTGCTGCTGACATCTGAAGAAGATGGGCCCAAAGAAAGCAGGTACCAGGTCCTCCAGTACCAAGAAAGTTGCTATTGAGAAGAAGAAGGAACAGAAGAAGCAAGTGACACTGAAGTCTGGTGTGCCGGCCAGTACCTTTTTGGGAAAAAAAAATTGCGCCTGCAGCAGCGGTGTCCGGGGGCAAGCTGGGGGCAGCACATCCGCATCAGTGGACCCAACCCACCAACCCAGGGCCAAGCACATGAGTGGGGAAGAGGTAGCCAGCCTAATGGTGGAAAGCAGTGATGCTGAGCCGGAGATAAACTTATCGCTATCTCAAAGTAGTACCCAATCAACGCAGGAGGAAACACAGCAGATAAGTGGTCAACAACAACAGCCGCAACCACCGCCCGCAATAGTAGTTGTTGTTCCTCCTGAAGTAGGGGCAGTTCAGGAAATTGAGCCTCATGCAGAGGTAGAAGAAGAAGCCACTCATTCAGAAGATCCATTGTCTTCCAAATCCCCAGCAAGGAAAAGGAGGGGTAGTCCATCGAGTTCTTCGCCAAGCCCCCTTCTGATGATCTAGATGCCACTTGGAAGCCACAAACTGAGTCTGAGAGGGAGCCACGTTCCAAGACCAAGCTAGGGAAAAGGAAGGTTCCAGAAAGCCTTACACTTATGGAGGTCGATGTAGAACAGCAAGATGATGATGATGATGACGACGAGCCAGTCATCACGAACATCACTCCCGGCCCCGAGGAGATGGAGACCAACATTCTTACTCTATCCAAAATCGCTGCGAGGGATGTAGCACGCATACCTCCACAGGTAACACCAACACGACCTACAGCTTCCATATTTGCATTAGCAAAGGCCCGGCAGCGACCTACATCCAGCACAACCACCACCTCTGTAGGAGTAGGTAGTGGTACAGCAGCACAGAGTCAAATTCAACACACACCCTACAGATCATCCGGCATTGGAAGTGGCACCTCCAGCAGGAGGCCAAAGTTAAGCTCCCCAGTTTGGGACTTCTTTACGGTTAGCGAAAAGGAGGAGAACATTGCTATATGCTCCATTTGTAATACCTCTGTTAGTCGTGGTAAGCTTGGTACAAACTATGGTACCGGAGGCCAAATGACCCATCTGAAAAAACACCACTTGATCAGCTGGGAGGACCACCTTCGCGACAGAAAAAAAACTGCAACCATTGGTGTTGGTGGGGATAAAGGAGTAGAAGAAGATCCGATCACGGTGGAAGAGGAAGGACAGGGAGACATTCTCACTAGTGGTACACAAGGTGTCCCTGACCCCAGCAGTGCAGTCTTAACGTTGCACACATCTTCAGCAACATCTCAGTGGCACAAGAGTAAGAGTCAGCCGGAGACACCAAGAAGTACCAGGTCCGCACTACCAAAAAGTGCGTTGAGCCTAAGAGAAAGGAAAACCATGCAGCCTACCATTATCAGCATGTTTGGGGGTGAGGGGCAGTACGAACGCAACCACCCAATAGCACGTTTGTACAATGCGAAGCTGGCTAAAATGTTAGCACTGGACCTTCTCCCTTTTTCTTTTGTTGAAGGGTTGGGTTTTGTGGAATTTGTGTCAACCATCTGCCCAAAATGGCATGTTCCCAGCCGCTACTATTTTGCCAGAGTTGCAGTTCCAGCACTACATCACGACGTGCTGGAATTGCTAGGAAAGGCCTTGAAGCAGAGTGCTGTTCACAGTATCCACCTGACTACAGACATGTGGACCAGTTGCCAAGCCACAGATTACATGTGCATCACTGCACACTGGATCAGTTTTGTGGGTGTTAGAGAACAGCTATCTGCTGGTGTTGATACTGCAGAGATTTTTCATGCCACTCGCAAACATGCAACTGTAGCCATGTTTGCCATGGAGAAATCTCATACTGCTGCAAACATTTTGGAAGAGTTTAACACCAAGGTCTTTGAGTGGCTGCGCCCAAGAGGGCTTACGATTGGTTTTGTTGCCACGGACAACGGCAGTAATGTAGTTTTGGCCATGCGCAATGGTGGCTATTTCAGGGTCCCGTGTTTGGCACACTGCATTAACATTGTTGTTCAAGACTTTTTGAAAAATGAATCAAAAGTCAGCAACTTACTGGTCACCTGCAGAAGAATATGCACACATTTCAGCCATTCTTTTAAAGCCCGGAAGCAGCTGAGGGTCATTCAACGTGAGCATAAACTGCCAGTCAAAGCGCTCATCCAGGAGGTGCCAACACGTTGGAACTCAACTTATTACATGCTTGATCGTCTGTTTGAACTGTACATACCACTCAATGCTTATGTCATGCAAAGAATAGGGGAACCTACTGTGAGAGGCATGACCGTTGAGATGGCTCAATGGGACCTCATTAAATGCCTGACTGAGATGCTACTTCCTTTTGAGATCTTCACACGTGAAGTCAGCAGGGAGGACTGTACTATGGGCCAAGCTATCCCATTGTTGCACATGCTAGAGCAACAGCTGAAGGATGTGTCTGAAACGTACGCAGGTGTGGATGACAAACAAGACGCATATCATTTGGCGGAGACCTTAGCCGCTCACTTATCGGAAAATACAAGGATTAAAAATAAAATTTTGTCACAACCACATTACATTAGTGCCACAATTTTGGATCCACGGTACAAAGTATTTCTGAACAGCAAGGCAGTAATTCCTTTTTCGGAAGTGGATGTTGCCAACTACAAAACTTTGATAGCTAAGGAAGCAACTATTTTCGAAAGCGAACGGCTGTTAATTACAGGCCCCCCACCACAGGCCATAACCAGTACTACAGGGCATCCAGAGTCAAGTTATACTTCGGAGCCTGAGGGCAGTGCATTTGCCTCCCAGCAGTCACCTACACCAACAATAACATCAAGAACAGGATCATCCACAGCACAATGTGCAACTGATTGGTTTCTACAGCAGGGGTATGGTAAGTCCAGTGCTGATGCAAAGGCAAAACCGGCCGAGCACATCCGAGCACCCCTTAACATTGAGCGGATGGTCCAGGCCTATCTGGATGACCCAACAGAGGTCTTCATGGATGGAAACCCATTGGTGTATTGGTATGGGAAAAGAAGCCAATGGACAGTGCTCAGCAGGCTGGCGATAAAGTATCTCGCTTCCCCTGTCGCAAGTGTCTCTTCTGAGCGTGTTTTCAGTGCTGCTGGTGCCATTGTAACTTCGAAAAGGACCAGTCTCTCGGCCCAAAGCGTGGAGAGGTTAACCATGATCAAAATGAATCAGCACTTTATACCACCGGATTACAAAATACGTGAATCACAGCAGGAAGAGCAGAGCGACTTGGATGACGTAAATAGTGCGTTACAGGACCTACTTCTGTCCGAACCACCAGAGTTTGAGGACGAGCTCCTCTTCCCTGACAACTAGGCTTTCAAATTGTTGCTTTCTTCCTTCCTTTATGTGTCTGTGTATCTGTCTTTCTGGTTCAAATCAAATCACAACAAAACCATCACCACCGTCTTCTTTTTATTTCCCTATTGGAGTTGCACGTCTGTGCATTTAACTGTCCACTCTTCAGAGTCCTGCTTCATCTTCCTGTCTCGCACGAGTACATTTCCATCAAGCCAGACATTAGTACAAGAAATGTTGCCTTTACCAGTCCCGCCTCCATTAGAAGTGAAACGTGACTACTATAGCTATCCTCCGTTTTGTTTTCGAGCTGAAACTCATCAGTGTCCGAAGGCTACAGCCTCAGCAGGCATCCAAAGGTCCTCACTGTCAGGACAGAAGGTACTTGGCAGAGAAAGACAAGAGACTCTTCGAAGAAACTTGCTGACATTTGTGCAAACTCAAATGACCAGCAATGAGCACTACACAGGCCGCGGACCATCATCACAGTGCTGACCATGGGAAGCAACTTAAACTGTGACAAAGAAGTGCCACAGATGAATAAGACGAAAACCGAAACAGCGCCTAACACTCAAAATGAATGTGGACTGGAGTAATAATGATGAGGCCACTGCCCCGCAAAAAAAAAAAAAAAAAATGTCAGAACTAGGCATCTGATGATCTGACAGCCAAAGAGAAGAGCAAGACAGGTAATGATGGAATGCATTGGATGTTTGCAGACTCTGAGCGATTGCTGTTGTTTGTTGTTGATGTTGTGCATGAAGTCGAACTCTACTCTACTAGTTAATCTACAAAGTGACTCAAGTAAGTCAGTGACAGTCAATGTTTCCTTTCTTGTTGTTTAATAACCAAATTGTACTCCTACTACTGCAGGTGCAGGCCAATATCTGTTGCAATTTTTTAATATGGAATATGGACTTAATCGGAGTCAATACAGACTGAGTTGTAGTTGGACAACACGTACCACACCATGATGATGACCATACTATCTTTTCGCGCGCAGTCATTCAGTTGGATCGGAGATGATTCAAGGACTAACTGCATTTCATGAAGTGGCATAAGGTAAACATAAACACAACAATTCAACAAGAAAGTAGTAAACACAGCAGACCTACATGTCCATGTAGTGGTCTAGTCGAGTGTAGTGATGACTGACAGCGGCGCATTGATTTTGTCACTTAATTAGGAAAATGCTAAGTTGCTGTGTATGCCTTTTGTCTGGCTATGTCAAAAATTAAGGTAAATGGAGGTTGGGTCACGGGCTGGTGCTGTGGTGGGCCTGTTCTGTCCTGTTGTTGTTGTAGCTTAATGCTGTAAACAGAATCTACACGATATATCCAAGCCGCCTCACTCTGAAAGTGTTCTCTCTTCTCTTCTTGGACTCCACCGTAAATGATGTTTTTTTTTTTATTCATTGATTTCTCAATACCCCTTTTGTTTTTCCATCTAGACGTTACAGGCCGGCCTTTACCCTGTGCTTGCTATACTGGGAGACACAACTCACATTTACCTTACCAATCGGCATCAGGAAGGCCACCAAGATTGATGTGCGGAGCGTCCATGGAAGATAGGACCAAGAGGAAGGACGAGATTCAACTCCACAATTTTAGCATGATAATACAGTAACTTTAGTATCATTCATCATTCATCTTTTAATTAATTTGAATCCTTTTTTCTCTGCAATCATTAGGACTGTGTGTTGTGTGTTTGTTTGCTAATTGATCCCTACAAATGTTTTTTAATTGTCTTTGCTATCTTTACAAGTAAGCCCAGTACAACATGGAATTTGGGTCTCTGAGGGCATATTACAGGCAAGGCAAATTGCATAGAATATACTGGTGCCCTGTACTGTCTAATTGTCTAGTAGGAGTTATTAAGTACTACTCATTAACCATCAAGTTATCTAATCTTCATCATCATTAACGCATGCATTTCCCTTTTCTCGCTTTATTGATTTTTTGGATAAGATCATGGTCGTCTGCCAAGATTGCGCTTTGCTTTTGTTGTCCATGCGTACTGTTTTTCATTTTCAAACCTTTCCCCAAACCCCCTTCCCATCCATTCATCAAACCCTAACCCTCTTCCCCCGGGCTGTGATTTATATTGAGGTGTGATGTGACTACATAAAATGTACACCAATTGATCACACGCTTGCTGGGGCAGATGTGGTGAAAGCAACACTAATTCAATTGCAAGGCAGGGCGAGGAGCTTCTTCTGCTTGGCCACCCATGCTCAGTCTATGTGCATTGTGCAAGCCGTCAACGGCTAATAGTAGTACATCATAATTAATTGCCGTCATTGATTGGATTAATCATCAAACTCCTACCACACAGCAGTAAAGGTTACGAATTACGATTGTGTTAAGTTAAGTGACTCACTCGACAGCACAACTGCAGTTTATAACTTCTTGTACTAGGCTGTCCCCGCCACCATTATGTTTAATTTGACTTTAGCAGTTGCAACTGCAATATTGTTTGTTTGGCAGTCGTCTTCTGTACTGTATTTCACTTCGTTCGACTACTCCTCCCACAGTTTTTCTCAGGCAAGTGACTGTCTCTTTTTTTATTTTTTTAGCAAATGCTACTGCCAGTGTCTACTCTACTACTACCACCACAACCATGGCATCTTCTACATTCTCTATGGAAACCATGCAGCCATCGCTGTGCCGAACGTAGTCATCATCAATCACAGGTAAGATAAGTTTGGTGGGAGGTAGAATACTAGTAGGACAAATAACTCAGTGAGGGGTACCGCATCTATCTGTTTGTTATACATCATCGGCAGATTATTTAAATCAAACACTGGCTGCAGCCCTGCAGCAGCAAGGAAACCAATGTGACGTTAATTCGTAAAACAGTAACCCCCCACAAAACATTAACATTGTATGTTTAAGTATAAATATAATTTATTACCCTAACAAAAATAAACTATCCCACACCTGACCCACCCCTCTCCCTAACCCCAACCAATGTCCAAAACGAAAAAGTCCAAAGAATGTCCCGAAACCCCAACGCCCAATTCCCACCCACCAAAACAAGGAATAAAAAGGGGCAAAGCAACAGGGTCCTCGATGTTATAATCGGCGGGCTTTGAGGTGTTTGTCCACCAGGATTTTCACCCGCTCCTCCATTTGCTCCTCTTGCCGTGCCATCCGGAGGAGAATCTTCCTGCGGAATGCCCTGCAGTGGCATCCACAATGGGGGACAGCAGTGCTGGCTGCTAATGAATTGCGGCGGGTGGCTATCAGACCGCGGCGCCGTACCGCTGGAGTTGGGGCCTGGCTGGGGCCCGGGGCATCGGACGAGGCTGCAGCTGCTGCCGCCTCCTCCTCCTCCTCCGCCAGAGCCACCAGCCGCCGGTACTCCCGGCATATGGCCTCCAGTTTCCGGCGCCGGGCCCTGACTGCCAACTCCTTCCGCGATGGTTTGTCTTGGGAAAAGAAAGAAAAAAAATATTGTTGTAACCAGTACTCTTACCTAAACAGTAACACAAAATTAATTCAACACATAATGGCACAGTAGCACTAGCAAGAAGCACAGTACATAACATTTGTGGTAATAATCTATCTATCCTCCCAGTTCATCGGCCTCTAACATTTGTGGGAGTTTCAGGCATTATACTAGCACTATGGACTCCAAGCAGTACACAGTACACCAGTGTTCTTCTTATCTCTAGTTTAGGGAAATGACATAACCTGGTTGTAGCCGGCATTGCCAGCTCGGTCATCTATGCTTGAAGCCAAGACAAACATACGAGTCATGACGCAGAGTCACATTAGTTTGATTTACTACTGTTTGCAGGTGGGGAAGCTCGTATTTTTCTATTACGGGTGGCACTGGCCATACTCTCTCTGTTACATGGAGGGCAATTGCTCAATTTCACAGTGCCTTGGCTACTACAAAAAGGCAGATTATATATCTGATCCAATGATCGTTGCTTTTATATGGGACAACGACATAAGGTCAGTAGCGGTCGTTGGTGGGACTCGGGGAGTTTGGCCGGGCGGTGGCGTGGGTAGGGGCAGGATGGGGGTAGTAAACTATGGATTACGGCCAATTACAGGTAAGTAAACATATAAATAAATGAAACTAATTTTGTTGCGCACACTGCATCGCATTTGGCGGTGCAGTGCGCACAATGAAATTCACTTTATTTATTTGTATGTTACAGTAAAGTTACCTGTATTTGCCCGCGTAATACATTGTTTACTACTACCCCCCACCCTGCCCCTCCCCACATCGGCTTTGGTACGCTGGCGCGGTTTCTTTAACATTCCCTAAAACTGTGCATCCCGTGACAGTCTCCACCTATGCTGTCTATGATGAATACATACAGGCATCCATCCATTCTAAGTAAATGTCAATCATTCTTCTTAATCTCTCCACAAACGTTACTTTGTTTCACCAACAACAACGCATGCGTCCACTCACTCCGTTGCTTGCCTTGGCTTAGAGTTTCACCCAAACACCGCTGATGATTCTTGCTATCCACAGTATCCACCCATACTGTGTCTTCCACCCAGGCAGGCATCCATTCTTCTTTCACCTCCCACCCATCCTTCAACAACACATGCATCTGATTCCTATCAGCCACCTATCCATGCTTCCAACGTATCCTTCTCTGCCAGTCGTCATATTAAATCTCGCCCGCCCCTTCCTCCTTCCACCCTTCTTTCCCTTTTTGTTCAACACATCCATCAAGGTCATCTGATCTGACTTTTAGTCTCCTCCATAAAACTTTCACAGCTGAGTTGGAGTCAGATATAAGAGGCCACTGGTTAATGAAGTCACGCTGGTAATGCTATTGCTACTGCATTGCTCATGCTGCTAAGTAAAGGGTGTCTTCTTTATTAACCGTTGTATAATGTTCACTACAACTTCATACCTAATAAGTCTCAACAACAGTACAGTGAGTGAAGTCCACTCCACACACCCTTCCAGCTAGTGCAATGTCAATAAGTCATGAATATAACTTACCACCGCCCGCCACTGCTGCTGGCTCACCCCCTGTATCTCCTGCCCCCTCCGGAATGGCCGCAACGCCATCGCCGCTGGCCCCACCGGCACTGGTGGTCGGTAGTACGCCTAGAAAAAACATGACACATTTTTAGATGCCTGTACACCTCCCCCTATTTATTCTTTTTCACTAGCAAGATTGAAAAAAGGTTAATACATATTATTATTATAAATCACATTCAATAGTCCAAATCGGGTACTAGAGTACAGTCAGTAGACAGACACTAGTAGTGTTATTATGGTCCCTAAGGTCATTATTATACTATACTCTACTCTTTGCAAAGTTAGCCTGAGCCATGCAACCATTTTTCGCTTCATGTCTTTTGCGCATGTTACCTCGCAGCTTGTTGTGCAGTAACAGTAAGACGCCTTTTGAGCCCACATGAGCACATACAGCTACTGTCTGAGCGTTGCGTACAAGAGGTCGGAAAACAAGCCACTTTGTTATGGAGTTCCGTTAGTCCGTATTACTTAGCCATAGGTAACATGTTACAGTTTTTTGGCAGGACTGACAAATGCTTGCATTAACACGCACCATTTTTCTCAGGCAGAGGATTCCCTTCTACGAGTACGAACCAGAGATTTGCAGAGCTTATGAATGATGCATGTAACCAGTAATTCTACGTTCTACGGTGAGGAGTCGCCCAGAATTCACACAGATCTTTTGTCTTATATCATCATGCACTTGTTGCAACAATTTTTATTGTTTTAATCTTATGCATTTTGCTGTTGGAGCTGGCTGGAGTACACTGAATTTTTATAGAACAACAACATACAGAGGTTGTCATTTGAAAATAAACCTTTTGAACTTACACATAGACTCTGTGGTATTTGGTGTGGTGGTGGTGGTGGACTTACACGAGTGAGTGAGCGAAAGTGTGTTATGTTCTGGGTTGTGGAATCATAATCATTGGGTATCTTCGGGTGGGGGTTCGGGGACCTAATGAGACACTAGCTAGTCGTTCAGGGGATTGTGGGTTCACTTCTGACTGAGGTGTGAGTAACGTCCAAGTTCCAAACTCTCATCACCAACATCCTCTTTCATTGTGCATAGTTCTGCATGGGGCTGTGCAGAATCCAAGTAGTATGTACTATATCCTATCAAAAATAGTCAAATATCTGGTTGTGCATTTTGTTTGTGGTAATTGTCAAAGCCTCAAGATTAAGAAGCCTAGAAGAGGACAACCGAAAGGACTGGACTCAGTGGCTAGAGCTATTAGTATTGGTCAATCTGAGTTTTATTCAAAACCGTACAATAAAGAGTGGCAATGCAAACTGGGCAAGCTTAGCGACAGACTAATAGTAGTAGTACCGAGTACAGACATTCATAGCAGAGGCAGTTACAACTTAGAGGCAGGGATAACCAGAATTTAGAAACAGATAGTCAAGTCAAGATCAAAGAATCTTTTGTAAAAAATATAATTAGGGAGTGGAGCCAGAATTAATAGTTCTGAAAAAATAAGGTCCAGTAAAAGTTAGGGCAATATAATTGTTAATATAACCACTGGAGGACTTACTGGGACCAGCAGCAGGGCCCTCGGTAGAGGAGCGGTCCTCTGGTGGTTGTCCCGCCGACTCGGACCCCGTCTTCTTGCCCCTGGGTGCTGCAGATCAGTGATCATGTAAGATATAATAAAGAAAAAGAAAGACACAAACATTAATGATTGCTGTGAAACAAATAAATTATCTAAAAAAAACGCTCAAAAAACGTTTTAGGAAACAAAAATTGCAATAAAATTGACCTATCTAATCCGATCGCCTACTGGCTTGCGGGATTCACGGACAGTCTACTTATTGGGGAACACTAATTCAGTGTTCCATTCTGATTGATTCAAATAAAATCCAGAACACTAACTAAGCCTAAGTACCACCTGACCTAGCCCACCTATTCCAGGCGGGCCAATTGTTCATTAAGCCTGCATTTCCATTTTTTTTTCCCATCAAAAATGCATAGATGAGAAGGAGGACACATGCATAAAGTCAGTGCATAATGCATACACCAAATTGTTGGTTAGTTGCGTCTGATGTTCTGCAGCTGACTGACACTGCTAAGCTAAGCTTACCAGTACCACTCACTAAACAAACTACAAAAGGTTCTACTAAGGACTGGGGTAAGCAGCACTCAGTGACAGAGGATGCGTCACGCACACCGCTCAAAAATTATCAACTAATAGTAACTAAACCTAGTATCAAATCCATCCACCACTATTTGACAGGAGGACAAAGGAAGGACTACAGTCTCTCTAGCAATAGCATTACCTAACTGAAGTTCTCTAAAGTAAACTCTTACATAATAATGACAAGCGAGCGCAAAGTTGCAAAAAAGTAAGAGTACCGCCCAGCACCTGTGTCCTACAATCACAGAAGATTTTGAAACGTAATTTACCTGCAATGTAAGCAGCATTATTCTTGTTATTTGTAAAAAATGTATACACAAATCAAAATACTTATACTACTATATATATTGGCTACTCACCAAGCCCCACGACCTCGACACCTAGCAGGTCCAACAGGTCCTGCTCCCGGTCAAGAATGTCTGACCACCGGTGGGCCAGCTGGTTATGTGTGCGCCGGACCGCGGAGCAGCGAAACACTGCCCAACGCACCTTCGCCCACCGGCGGTGACGCTCCTGGGTCGGGTAACCGGAGCCTGGCCTGCCGCCTGCTGCCAAGGTCAAGGGGAGGTGGCGCTGAATAAAAAAAACAAGGGCGGCCACCTCCTCCTCCGTAAACAGCTGGCAGGCTTGCACCCCTGCGGGGCGCAGTCTGCCGCAAGGCAGGCGGCGATTGGGCGCACGCGCCTTGCCCTTTGACCCGCTGCTGCTACCCTTCGCCATGGTTCTGGGGTGGGAGGAGGTGAAAAAGAAAAGTTAGAAGGGAAAAATAAAGTTAGGGGAAGAAGTAGGAGCTTAAAGAAGAAAGTTATATAAAACAGTTGAAAAGTAAAAAAAACACAGTAAAAAGTAGAAAAAAATGCAAAATATAGACTTAGGCAGAGAGAGAGATAGGTAAGAAATAAAGAAAAATTGAAAAACAGTGTAAAAAACTAAGGATTGCAAAGATTGAGGGAGGATAGAAAAGCAGGCCCAGAACCATAGCATAGAGTGGTAAAACAAGATGGCCGCGCCCATCGCGACCGCATGGGTAAGTTTGCGCGATATTTCTCCCCGAGCACGCACAAAACGTCGCGAACACGTACAACGCGTTCCCGAACATGGAATGCGCATCGCGAGCACGCTATACGCGACCCGGAACAGGAAATAAGGGATCGCGAACGGGCGGGACAAGTGAAAATCAAAATGGCCACGCCCATAGGCGACCGCATGGGTAAGTTCGCGCCCCCGAGCATGCAAACAGCGTCCCGAACACGAACAACGCGTTCCCGAGCAAGAAAAACGCATCGCGAACGGGCGCGCCAAGCAGCTACGCACGCTCGCGAAGCTCGCGTAGCGCTTCGACGTCTTCGCGTAGCTTCGCGTAGCGCGACTACGCAAACTACGCCCAGGGTTACTACCGGCCAGGATCGAAGGGGAATGCCCTTTTGATCGACTGGTCAGGGGCATTTGTGTACGCCTTTCCACCCCTTCCTCTCATCCCGAAGGTGGTGACCAAGCTCTCACATTCAGACACTACGATGATCCTGATTGCTCCGGACTGGCCGAGGCAGTGGTGGTACCCGGACCTTCTGCATCTGTCAATACGCCCACACAAGAGGCTGCCGTGCAGACCGGATCTGCTGTCCAAGATGAATGGGAGGATTCATCACCCCAACCTTCCCTCACTGAACTTGGCAGCATGGCTCCTGAGGTCCTCCAGTATGGTCATTTAGGACTTCCACAGGACTGCATGACCATATTGAAAGAAGCGAGGAGACCCTCCACAAGACACTCTTATGCTTGCAAATGGAAGCGTTTTTATATATGGTGTGTGCAAAATAATTGTAGTCCTACCAACGGGCAGGAGGAAGTAATTTTGCCCTACCTACTTCATCTAGCCAGGGCAGGTTTGAAATTCTCTTCCATTAAGGTGCACCTAGCTGCCATTACTGCATACAGGCGTTCCCCTTCTCAGCCCTCGTTCTTCCAGTTACAGGTAGTGAAGGACTTCCTGCAGGGTCTCAAGAAGGTCTACCCTCCGGTCCGACCCCCTTCACCTCCTTGGGAACTGAACTTGGTACTCTCAAAATTGATGGGTCCACCCTTTGAGCCTATCCACAAAGCAACCTTACAACACCTTACGTGGAAGGTAGCTTTCCTGGTGGCTATCACCTTAGCGCGTAGGGTGAGCGAGATACACGCTCTCTGCTCAAAGGAACCCTACACAGTCTTCCACCTCAATAGAGTGGTCCTGAGAACACACCCTCCTTCCTTCCGAAGGTGGTGTCCGATTTTCATGTAAACCAAATCATTTCTCTTCCGACTTTTTTCCCTAATCCCTCCACTCCAGCTGAGAGGGCTCTACACTCGTTAGACCTGAAAAGGGTTTTGAAGTTTTATCTAGACAGGTCAAAGTCAATTAGAAAGCCTGATCACCTATTTATTTATTATGGCTCGATCAGAACAGGTTTTCCAGCATCAAAGTGGTCCATCTCCAGATGGATAGTTTCATGCATCAAATTGGCTTACCAGTTAGCACAGAAGCCTCTTTGTCCCGCTCCCAAAGCTCATTCCACGAGAGGAAAAGCGGCTACGACTGCTTTTCTCAATAATGTTCCACTCTCCGAGATCTGCAAAGCAGCCACTTGGAGATCAGTGCATACATTTGCAAGACATTATTGTCTTGACTCGGATACCAGAGCGGACACCCAAGTAGGCCAAGCCTCTTTGAGGAATCTGTTCAACAGCTGATTATTTTGGTTGTTGTTAATTGGGTCACTTTGTTTCTCATTTGCCTGCAGGTGGAAGAGGGGCTTGCTATTCTATTCAGTGGTTATGACTATTGATGAGGATCCCCTGGAAGAGAAGGATAAGTTACTTACCTGTAATCCTAGTTCTCTTCCAGGGGTATCCTCATCAAAGTCATAAGCAACCCACCCACCTCCCCAGGCAAATGAGATTGGTTTGTAGGTCTAAACTTTGTCTTTGTGCCCTGACCTTCGGGTCTCCGCAAAGAACAACTGACCTAACTGTCACCCCTGAGGCATGATGGGAAGCTAGGGGTCATGGATGCCTTAAAGGCATGGTGCCAGTTTTCTGTACAATGGCTTTCAGTTTCTATGCTATTGCTTTACAATGCAGCCTGTAGGCTAACAATGTTTGCTTTTTTGCGCAGTTTTCTCATGAGTTTTACTCATTAAAAAGAGTTCAAGCTTACTTGTACTCCTGTGGTATATATTTACATTGTGTATCTGCGAATGCATTCATTTATTTATTATTACATTGTTTAGCCTCCTATATGGGGCTGCATTGATATGAGAAAAAAGGATATATGTTTATATATATACAGCTGTATATATATGTTTTTCATATATATTTTTTTATTATTTCCGGGGTCCCCGCACATGGGCGGGAATATTCAGTGCTTATGACTTTGATGAGGATACCCCTGGAAGAGAACTAGGATTACAGGTAAGTAACTTATCCTTACACACGTATGATTGATTGTCTCTGTGTGACGTGAGTGTGATGCAGAGTGCTCTGACACCCTACACTGGTATGAGTGGGGCTATATATGCATCTGAGAGAGTGTGCTATATACGCATCCGAGAGAGAGAGTGGTTATGGAGCCGTGAGCACTGTTAAAGGGTGGTGGTGAGAGAATCCGTGGTGGAGGTGGTCTTTGGGGGACGCCAACTAACATTGTCGCACCGGGCGCCACCAGCTCTAAAGCCGGCCCTGCTTCAGTTAAACAATTTTGCATTTTCACCATGGTTGGTGCAGCCAGTACTGAGTATCTCTAGACATAAGCTCGTGTTTCAAAATAGTTGTCCGCCATTAGTAGAGACTAACACATACAGTTAGTGTTGCTGGAAATGCTGCATAACAGTCTTTTCAGGTCACAGTATCACTCCTTGAGCGCAGGTGCATCACTCAGAACGCGTCTGCTCAACCAGCTCAAGGGAGCCTTATCAAAGAAAAACAAGATGGGAGCACACAGCCTTGACATCACAGCACGCAGTTCGCTCAGACGCTTCCTGGTAAATGCAGTGCATGGTAGCACTTACTTCCATTAAACAATTTTTCGTTTTCACTATGGTTGGTGCAGCCATTTGCTGAGTATCTCTAGACAAATGCTCATGTTGCAGGATAGTTGTCCTTGAGTGAAGCACTGATAACAGAAATCCCCAAACCAGGGAAGGATCCCTTTTGTGTTCATTTTACAAACCCATATCCCTTTCAATGTGGATGCTAAATTTTTCATGGACATCCTAGTTAGACACCTCAACCCTTTCATGCAGGGCCGTTATACCCCACCCAGATCATTTCTATACTGGTGAGGGGCTGTAGCGATAACAGCAAACAAATCCTTCCTATTCTATATAATTATATCTTGCTACAGGAAGACCGCACATCTCTTGTCAATCGACTCTGAGAAAGTGTATAATCGTTAACCCTGGGCGTAGTTCGCGAAGTAACGCTTCGCGAAGCTACGCAAAGTGCAGTTCGCACTACGCGAGCTACGTGTAGCACTACGCGAACTGCGTAGTGCGTGTTCGCAATGATTGCACAGTGCCGGATGCTTGTCCGCACTGTGCAATCATTGAAAACGGCATCTTGCACAGTGCGAGCTGTCTTTACTGCCGCTCGAGTAGATTTTTACTCGAGCGGCAGCTTTCTCAACGCGGACTGGTAGTTTCTCATCGCGAGCGGTCGCGAGCATACGCGACCACTCGCAATGAGAAACCTGACCTCCCCGCGTTGAGAATCTCGCCGGGAGGTTTATTTTCCACGCTCGCGATCGGCAACTTGATGTTGCTGATCGCGAACGAGGAAAAAGTCTCGCCGGGATGTCATTTTGCTTGCTCGCTCGCGGTCGCCAACTTGACGTTGAGGACCTCGAGCAAGCAAAAAATGACCGCTGCACTACGCTACGCGTGTTTGCACTGTGCTACGTGCAATTCGCGTAGTGCGAAGTAGCGCAAACTTCGCAAACTACGCGAGCGTAGCGTAGTTTTCCGCCCAGGCCTAATAATCGTGTCCATTGACCCTTCTTGCAAAAAACCTTGGATAATGTGGGATTTGGCCCTGTATTTAAAAAATGGATGTGGAGGGGCTACAATCTGGATTCTGGGTAAATGAGATTACATCAGAGCCTTTCTGGGTGTTCAGGGTCACAATACAAGGGTGCCCCATGTTCCTGCTCCTCTTTGCATTATATGTGGAGCTCCTTGCTAAAAACAAATTGATCCAGTTTATTAATTTGAGCGAGTAGCAATGGCATGAGCACAAATTGGCACTATATGCAGGTGACGTCCTAGTCATCCTGTCAAATCCGCAAAACTCTATCACATTGCTGATGTCTGAACTTGAACTCTTTGCCTAGGTGTCAGTCTTTAAGGTGAACATACAAAAATCCCAGTCCTTAACCTCACCACACCACAGGAAACCCACAGTCTCCTGAAGGGTCTCTTCCATGGAGCCTCCCACCCCTCCTTTAATATGTGCAACACCTGGGGATTAAGATGTGCTCCTCCATGTGGAAAACCGCCAACCACAACTATGCTAACTTCTGTCCTGTGTTATGATGGATTTACATTCATGGCAGAAGGGAGGACTGCCATCGGTCGCCAGAATTGCAGCAATCAAAATGGCCTCTCTTCCTAAAATCTTATATGTGATGCAAACAGTACCTCTTTCGCCCCTGCCACCAATGCTGGATATACTTCAGCACCTACTCAAATTCTTCATGTGGGAGATGGGTGGGGGGAAAGAAACCTTGTGGCAAGAAAACACATACCTTTCACAAGGCGAGGGAGGACTGGGAATACCAAATCTGCTACCTTGCCGCCCAAATCGGGTACATATTAAAATGGAATAAGACATTCTCATAGACACACCAGTGTTTCACTGACCAACATATTTCAGGGATGCATATCTGAAAGATGCCCTGGTTGCCCAGGAATACAGGCCTCACCAGTCACTAGAGCCACTCTGGCGGCTTGGGACAATGTCTCTGTTTCAAGAATCCCTAGTATGACCTCCTCCCCTTTGACTCCTATAATCAGGAACCCTGACTTCACCCTGTCAACAACTGGAGATGGGTACCAAGCTTGGCAAGAGGCTAATTGTAAGAGAATGGGAGATCTCTACCACTCAGGGTGTTATCAGCATTTGACCAGATTAAAGAAAAGTTTGGTGTGGCCGAGAAAGATAGACTGCAATACATCCACATTAAACACTAGGTGACGCATACCACCATCATACCTCACGCCAGCAGACCACTCATCCCCTTCGAGAAATGGAAGCCTACCAAAAAAGACAAAAAGCGTATGTTATCTGAACTTTACAAATTTCTTGACCAGGTAGCCCCTGTAGAGAAGACACCCACGCAGAGATGGTGGAAGGCCGAACTAGAGTACACATTCTCAGATAAAGAACGATCGGACATCTTCTATAGAGCCCACACCTCAGCAATCTGCACTGCAGGTAAAAAATGCTAAATACCACACTACATTGGTACTACTCCCAAGCTCAAGTGAAAATTGTAAAGCCTCTGCCTCAGGAGCCTGCTGGAAGAATTGGAGGAGTGCTGGAATGCTGACACACCTGTGGTGGTGCCCCAAACTTAAGAAGTTCGGACAGGAAGTGATCTCGGATGTAAACACATTTATAGTACAGATAAACCACATTTCCCTGCCTATATCCTTCTTGGTCTCCCAAACAAACAAACAAACAAACCTACCCCTTACGTTCACACAAGGGCGTGTATGACCACCCCGGCTGAAATTGTCAGAGAAAAGGGTTTTGAAATAGTATCCTTTGCAGATGATACTCAAATGATAATTTCAATTGCAGACAATACTGAAACTAGTAGACTACGGGGCATATTATCAAGGAAAGTATCGCCGCTTTTCAGGCACATATCGCCGGAAAAGCGGCGATATTTCTATCGCACTATCACCAAGGACTCGCTAACATGCGTTAGTGCTTGTTTCCTTGAGATAGCTGCCGGTTATCCTGCCACTTTGCATGTCAGCGATGTTTATCTCTAATGATATGCAAAGTAGGCGTTCCTTTCTAAAATAACATGAAAACTGTCGCTAACACAACTTCCCCCTATTATCAATCCGGTCGCGAACCCGCGTAGAGATAATAAAAGTAGCGCTAACCGCGATTATCGCTGGTATCTGAACGCCTGATTTAAAACTGACTTAGCTATATTATCCTATGGGAGGTGGATTGTCAGGATAAGTCCACCCTGCCCTATTATCAAGGATTTCCCTATCGCTGTGGTTTTATCGCTGGATTTCCAGTGATATTCACGCATTTCGCCGCTATCGCTGGATTTTTTATCGCCTTGGAGATAAGCGTTGATAATAACGCGCTATCTCGGCGATGTAATCCAGCGATAGCCGGCGATAATTAAAATCGCGCTAAGCGCGCTTAGCGATAATTATCGCTGGCTGTTGATAATATGCCCCTACATTTTTTAGACTGCTTTTACAATATGGCCACATTGATGAAGAATATTTGTCTTAAGCGTAATGGGGACAAGACAGTTCTTATTCTAATTGGCAAAGCCAATCTTTTTTTGGTCCAAATATTGGTGGCCCAGAGATTTAGGTATTGCCCCAAATCCGAATAAATCAGCAAGGAATTTGGGCATTATTACTGACAATACCCTTTCTATGAGAGACCAAATCAACTCTGTCTGTGGGAAATGTGATGGGATACTACTATTGCTTCACAAAATGTTTCACTGGCTCCCTCTTAATTGCAGAAAGGCCATTAATTAAGCCCTGATCGTGAGTCATCTCCATTATGGCAACGTCCTATATGTGGGCATGGAAGTTCATTTGTTCACCTGCCTACAGACCATTCAGAACACAGCTGCACGCATTATTTGTAACCTCCCCCTGAGAACTGCATCAGGCCCCACTTTAAGGGTCTTCATTGGTTGTCATTGTGTCAACCAGTGGTCTTTAAATTATTGTGTCATGCACACTAGGAACTCGACTCTTCTGGCCCTGCTTACTTTGAAAAAACTTTCCTACCACAGTCCTCTCAGGCCTTTAATTTCTGCCAGCTCTGCTGTTCTGTGCATAAGGCACATATTCCTTGCTAGAATGGTAGGCCGTTACTTTTCCTTTCTGGCGTCTCATCATTGGAACTCTCTCCTTCAGAATATTAGACTTAGCTCTAATTTCAGCGCATTCAAAAAGCTTTAAAAAAATTGGATGTTTTGATGCCATGCTCTTCTGTGTGTCCTTCTCTGTACTTCATTTTGCTCTACCTTAGTCTATTGCAGATGGATACCTGTAAGGGGGTGAGTTTGGAGCAATGCAAGACTCAATGCCATAACAAGGGCAAAGCTATTCCACTGGTTCTTTGTGCCGACATACAAGTTATCACTGCCAAGTGAGGGACAGACAAAGCTCCTGATTATTCTGCCTGGCTACATCAGCTTCGGGATCTCTTTGGAACTGAAAAAAACCTCAGCTGTACTGAAAAACTAAGAAGGAATGTTCGACAAGATGTGGGGCCCATGCACTGCCTTTTTCTCCCAAGAATTTAAGTGGCTTACTTGCCCTAAATACTTACGAGTCAAGGCAATCTGCAAGTACCCAGATGTTAAATCAAATGTACTGAGGAACTTAGCAGCTTCCAACCGATCTATGAGTTCATCAGCTCTGGGGATGGGGTGTGAGGCTGTCCTGGTGACAGCATTGAGTACACACAGAACCTAGGTTCAGGAGTGGCACCGGGTGCAGCAGCCTTTGGGACCAAGATCACTGGGCTGGCCCAAGGACTGTTGGAGGGCTCTATCACTTCTAATGCTAACATCTTAGAAACCTCTTCCTTGATGCTGGCTTTGACCCTGTCAGTCAGCCTGTAAATGTTGTACTTCACTGGAGGACTCTCCCCAGTGTCCACATCATGGGTACATCAGTGGGTGAAACCTAGGGTCAGGGAGAACAGCATGGCAAACTGTTCCAACAACTGGCAACAGTTACTCTGCTGTTCTGGGGTCAGTGTAGAAGGGAGGTTTACACCTTCCACTGACCCATCGTGCTCCTTGGCAGACAGGAGGTCAGGGAGAGGTTCACTCTCCTCTTCCACCCCATCATCTGCCGCCAAAAGCATGCTTACTTCAGACCTCCCAAAGTGAGGTTTGAGGTGGTTCACGTGTAGGACCCTCAAAGGGTCCATGGGAGTCTGCAAGTTCACCAGGTAGGTGACTTCACTCTTGCGCTCCACCATCTCAAAAGACCCAGTCCACTTGTCCTGAAGAGTGCAAGGCTCTACTGGGGCCATAAACCACACTTTTTGGCCAGGTTGAAACTCAACCAGAGTGGCATTGTGGTCATACCAATGTTTCATCTCTTCCTGGCTGGCTTCTACGTTCGCCTAAGCAAGTCTCCTGAAGTGTGCAGTCTGGTTTCTAAAGGCCAGCATGTAGCTAAATACATTCTGAGGAGTTTTCCTGGGAGCTGTCTTTCAGCCCTCGTTTACCAGACTGAGAGGTCCTCTCACAGGGTGCCCATACAGTAACTCAAAGGCACTGAACCCTAATGACTTATGCGGTATCTCCCTGTAAGCAAAGAGAAGGCATGGTAAGAAGATGTCCCACTTACGCCTCATGGGTTCAGTCAGACCCTTGATCATTCCTTTTAGAGTGTGGTTGAATCTCTACACCAAACCATTAACTTGGGGGTGGTAAGGAGTGGTGAACTTGTAGGATACACCACACTCCTCGCACAGGGATGTCATAATCTTGTACATAAAATTGGTACCTGTAGGACTTGGCCCTTTTTGGCTAAAGTTCCCTAAACTTTTTTCTTTCCCCCTAGACCTTTTTTGTGACATTTTGTTGCCAACTTAGATGCTTTGGACACTTTGCCACTGCTAAACAGTGTCAAAGTGCAAGTGCTCCCTGTATAAAGTATAATGGTAATTGGTTGTCCATGATTGGTATGTTTGCCTTACTAGTAAAGTCCCTAGTAAAGTGCACTATGTGTGCCAGGGCTGGTAATGCAAATGCTACTAGTGGGCCTGCAGCACTATTTGTGCCACCCACACCAGTAGTTTTAAAAAGGGAACTCAGGCCTGCCATTGCAGTGCCTGCGCGCAGTTTGTTAAACTGCCATGTTATTCTGACAAGTGCACCCACTTGCCAGACCTTATCCTTCCCTTTCTATGCACCTCAGACACCCCTATGGTAGGTCCAGGGTACCCCCTGGGCAGGGTGCAGTGCATGTGAAAGGTAGGACATGTACTAAGGTGTGTGCCATGACCTGACAGTGAAATAATCTCCATTTCGTTTTTCACTGTTGAAAGGCCATCTTGCCCATAGGACAGAATGGGGAGGCTGGGTAATAACACATCTTTTTATGAAGGTGGTTTTTGCGTTGTGGGTTTAGAAGCCACTCTTTTAGAAGTGGCTGGGTTTTTGTGCTCTAACATTTCTGTGTGTTTCTGCCTGGTTGTGGATTGACTGTCTGGATTTGAAAACGATAGGATCTGGGGAATGTCTTGACCCAGGGGAGGAGGTGAGACAGCAACAGGCTGACCTGCATCTGGAGTGTAGGGGGAGGAGTAGCCCCTAGAGGTGAAGAGGCCTGGGTTGCTGCTATAAAACAATTGTCCCATCTCCTGCTGAGTGATTGAGAATCCAGACCCCCACTAATCAAAGGAAGAAGGTGTCACTGGCAGGGAGGCACCCAGAACTGGTTTGAACAGGGGTCAGTGCCCCCTGAACACAAATACTTCAAAGCCATTGAGGGGTATAACTATGAGAGCTGAAGCCCCTGAACTTTGGAGAATGGCTTGATCAAGATTGAACAAGACTGGAGCTACTTCGTGGTCAAGAGGAACCTTTGCCAAGGAAGAAACAACTGAAGAGACTGAAGGATAGGACTGACCCTTGCTGTGTGTTCTGGCGCTGGCCTGCAGTTTGCAGTTTAAACAAGGAAAGGCTAAAGGGACTTTGCTGTGTGCTGTGTCCCCCTGCTTGAAAGGACTTTGCTGTGCTGTGTCCTGAAGTAACTTATCCTCAAGGGCCCAAGGTGAGCTGGCTCCCTGTTGCGGAAACTCAGGAACACAAAAGTTTCCAGGAGAGTCTCAGTGACGCTGTGTGCATGAGCTTGTTGCAGCCCGAGACCCTCGTAAGAAGTGCCCTGTGATCGTGGGCACCTGGAGTCCAAGCGAGGATCAGCGACGCTGTGTGCGTGTGCTTTTTGCAGCCTGAACCCTTTGTGAGGATTGTCCAGTTATCGTGTGCACCGGAATTCAAGTGAGTCTCATCGACGCAGTGTGTGTGTGCTTTGTGCAGCGTGAGTCCTTCGTGAGGATTGCCTTGTTATCGTGCACACCCGGAGTCCAAGTGAGTCTCAGCGACGCTGTGTGCGTGGGCTTTGTGCAGCCTGAGACCTTCGTGAGGATTGCCTTGTTATCGTGCACCCGGAGTTCAAGTGAGTCTCAGCGACGCTGTGTGCGTGTGCTTCGTGCAGCCTGAGACCTTCGTGAGGAGTGCCCTGTGATCGTGCACCCGAAGCTCAAGTGAGTCTCAGCGACACTGTGTGCGTGTGCCCTGTTGCAGCCTGAGATCTTCGTAGCATCAGCGGCCCGGACCGGCAGCCCCGGAGGAGCCGAGCCGCCGGCCCGAGCCCGCCATTGCCAGAGCGGGACCTCGAACCAACCTCGTCGAGGGAGGGCCCGAGTCCCACTGCCCGGAATTCACAAAGATTGCATCGGAGGCCCAAGTAGTGGGAAGAGGAGAGGAGAGCGAGGTCGCACCCCCCAGGTAACGTGTGTCGACGCCTGGGGCGGGGTGCGGGCTCGGAGGGAGATGCTCTCGGCCTCTCCCATTCCTGCAGTGCGAGCCTCTGCTTCGGCTCGTATCGCGGCCCGTACTTGCCAACGTACTTGCTGTGAGCGTGGTTGCAAATACTTTACACATTTGCCTTGAAGATAAGCCTGGCTGCTCATGCCAAGCTACCAAGGGGGTGAGCTGGGGCTGTCTGAGAAGGTGTCCTTCCTTTCCCTGATGTGAGAGCAAGGGTCCCTATTTGGCCTAAGGTACCTACCTCAGCCAACCAGGGATCCCGGGTCTAACAGTACCCCAGTCAGATACCACCTCTCTGGAGAACCCCACACAGGAAAAGATCCCCATTAGTGCCCGGCCCAAAATGGGCGCTGCCATTGCCTTAATCTAGTTACCGGTGGCATGGTCCACCAGGATGTACTTGGTGCCCATGGCTGTCTTGGGGTCCAGAGGCCTCACAATTTCCATCCCAACCCTCTCTCGAAGGGATGCCTACAACCAGAAAAGGTTGGAGAGGAGCCTTGAACTTCCTCCCACTCTTACCACTAACCTGGCAAGTTTGGCAAGGCCTACAATGTGCATCAGACAGCTTTCGCATTTGGGGCCAAATGAAGTTGGGGACAATCCTGTCGAAGGTTTTGTCCCACCCAAATGTCCTCTTAAAGGCACGTCATGAGTCAGACCCAGTAGGAAGGTCCTGAAGCGCTGGGGTATCACCAGCACACGGGCTGACCTAGGCTCAGCAACTTTAGGCTCGCTGTATAGGAGACCTTTCTCTAAGTAGATCCAGTGTGATCCAGACTGTTCACCAGCTGTCTGGTTTTCAGGCTGCTGCTGCAAACCCTCCAGAGAAGGGAATTCTCTCTGCAGAACTCTTCACTGGTGGGACCCCCTTCTTGCTTCCAATAGGTCAGCTCACATAAGTCCCCCAGTTCAGCCACTTTTTCCCCTGTAAGTTCTGGTGTGTCCCCCTCGAGGTCAGCCTCTTTCCAGACTGTGGGAACTTCAGGAGCAGGTTTCCCTTTCTCTTGGCAGGCACCTGGGCCACTGCTTTTGGCTCAAGGTCCTTCTGATCACCCTTTCTGGCTGCCATGGACCAAGTGGTCAGCCATGCCCACTCTGGCAACCCAAGCATCTTCAAGTGAGACATGAGCTCCACATCTTTCCTCAAGGAGTGTTCCAGTTCGTTACCTAGCACACAATCAACTGGCATGGTGGGGCCCAGAACCACCCTCAAGGCACCTGAGACCCCCCCACTTAAAGAGCACCTGCGCCACCTTACATTGGCGCTCTGAGTTGTATATAGCAACTACATGGTGGAATGCACCAGGAACTACTTGCTCCTCAGATACCAGGTGACACCTGACTGAGGTCACACTGGCTCCAGTATCTCTGAGAGCCCCTACCCTTTCCATATTGATGGTCAGCCAGGCGCTGTACTTCTTAGTGTTTGCAGGCACAAAGCTTCCCTGGGCCATCTCACTGTCCCCTAGTGAGACAAAGGTCATTTCTGCGAGATCCCCACCCTCACCTGGGACCAACTCCTCCCAAAGCGCTACACTAGCCAACACCTTGGACTGCCCAACGGTGGGTGGCTGTGCCCACTTGGGGCATTTGGGATCCCTTGATGTAGCTCACCTGGTCACATGCAAAGCACTAATGGGATACCATCTCTGCAGGCTCCCTGAAATGACCTGTGGTTTCTTATCTCCTAGGGGCAGGAATCTTTACCCTGGGTACTAGTTTGTGGCCCTTTAGAAAACTCCTTTGCTTTACCCTCCCCCCCCACTCTTCTGCTGGGGACTCTGCCCATCTTTGGTGGAGTCTCCCCATACACCTTCTTGTGAACCCTGGTACTCACCCAGCGGTCCGCCTCCATAGCAAGCTTCCTGGGGTCAGTTAGCTTACTATCTGTCAAGTGCTGGCGCAGGTCTGCAAAACACAGACTAGACAAGTGCTCCCATGCAATCAAATTGTACTGCCCCTAAAAATCTGTTACATTACTGCCCTTCATCTAACCAACCAGTGACCTGAAAAAAGAATCTAGACATTCTCTCGTAGGGGATTTCCATGTATAGTCATAAGCACTTGAATAGTCCCGCCCATGTGCGGGGACCCCGGAGCACTTCCTTAGATATATCTTATTAAGTGGGTATTTTTTGCCTTTCTTCAGGAAGGCCTGCAAAGACACTTGAGATAGAGAGAAAATAATGCAGACTACATACATAGCCTACACTGGCCGCATCTTCATCTTGAAGTGAAAAAAGGGAGCCAGTATACTATATTTTGTGCAATTTTTGTAGTGTTTAACACACAGAAGAATCCCCTTCACAAAACTCCCTTTTTCATGATAGAGATGAAAGGAGCATTGAGCTCTACCAATTTTTAATTTTTTTCTTCAAAATTTACTTGAATTTAACAAATAGCTACTTCCCTCTACATCTTTGGTCTTTCCTTACCTATTTCTGTCTTTTTCTGAGAGGAATTTTTACAGTTTTCACTCAAAAATGCCATCTCTTTTTGATAAGTATCCAGACTCTGGTAGGAAGAAGGCCAAGACTGATCCTCACAGAGTGTGCATACTATGTTTACCTGCTACTCATGTTCCTGACTCCTGTCTCATCTGTAAAACTTTCTCTAAGCACACTCTGCATGACAGAGAGAAGATTCGACTCCAAGGAGCAGAAGAGCGGCTAAAACAGCAGGCTCAGTCTTCAGGTGGGACTTCAGAGGAAGGAGAGGGTCAGTCCTCTACCAGGGCTCTGTCTTCAGCCTCTGGGGGGCTCCCCAGCAGAAAAAGGGCTGAAAAAATGCGCCGGTCCCGATCGACGTCGAGGACGATGATGTCGAGAGGAGGTACGGCGTCGACCTGTTCGCCTTCAACCCAGGACTCTGGGTCAAAAAGACATCGACATCCCACGTTGAGAAGAATAACTTCAACTTCGATTACTAAGCTGATGACGAGAACACCCCGGTTGGCGTAAGGAAGCCCACCGCAGACGGTGGCACCTTGCAGGTCCCCACCGAGGTCCTTATCAGTTTCCACGTATCCCTGTCAAGCGACATGGACACACCGTCACAGTTGCTCGACGTCGAGACACCACCATCGCTCACTGACGCACTCCCACCATCGGTCGGCGCCAAGACATCGTTGTCGATCAACGTCGAGACACCATCATTTGACGTTGAGACGAGACCCACCTTCGAGGCAATGCCGAAGGTCTCCGTCGACGAGTAGATCGACATCGAGGGGGACGGGAGGATCTTCTTCAGAGACTTTGTCAGCTTCTTCAAAGCTTCAGGAGGCATGCAAAAAAAGAAGACTGATTTATACATCAGATTCGGAGTACTTCTGAACCTATTCTCCGTCTAGGAATGTTCCCTCTCCAACGCTTCCTCCGCAGCAGTCTCCACCTCCGCTACCCGATGTGGAACCAAGACCTCCAACACCGCCTCCGCCACCTCCACCTCTACCTCCTCCGCCACCGCCACCACCTCCACCACAAAGACCACGGTCTAGATCTCACACAAAGCATCAGTCTCACAGTCATAGACGCTCCTCTACTCACTTACATCGTCGGCGTCACGGAGGAAGGTCTTCTTCGAGACATACCAGGGATACCTCCTCTTCAAGCACAGGGAGATACACTCCTACACTTTCAGACTCCCCTCCCCCACGGATTTCACCAGTGGATGACATATCGACCTTTCAAGAGGTTTTGGTGCAGGGTGCTTCCGAATGAAATATTCCAGTGTCCACTCCTACACCAACAACATCCGTAATATTTGGGACTCTTCAGCAAAAACAAGCTTCACGTCCCTTGCTTCATCTTGTGCCGGGCCTCATAGAGCTAGCTATGGTACTTTTTCTGACACCCTCTTCTTTTAAGTCAGCTCCATCCAGGCTGCAAAAGAAATACCGGTTTACAGAGCAGGACCCTACTTTCCTACGGACAGACCCAACTCTGGATTCTGTTATTGTGGTGGAGGTGAAAAAGCAACATGCCACGGCTCCAATCTCTACAGTGCCACCAGATAAAGAGAGCCAAAAAATAGACTCAGTAGGGAGGAAGGTTTGCAACACAGCAGCGACTACTATAAAAGCTCCTAGTGCCACAGCCTTACTAGGCAGATATGATCGGGCACTGTGGGAATCGCTCCAACTGTTTGTGGACTACCTCCCTAGAGACAAAAGAGAGGACTTTAATGAGACCTTGACAGAAGGTCTCATGGTCTCGAATCAAGTCATAAGCGCAGCAGCGGACACGTCTCTCCTTGCTGCACATGGGTATTACCAACGCATGGCACTTCGGCGGCACTCATGGCTGTGCCTCACGTCTCTTAAGCCTGAATCACAGCAGCGCATCCTGAATCTCCTATTTTGAGTACAACTCTTTTCAGCACTCATGCAGATTAGGAAATGGCCAGGATGAAGGCAGAAATGGAGACACTGAAAGCTGTTGGCCTAGAAAGACCTGAGGAGCAGCGTAAATCTTTCAGACCTTTTCAACGCCACTATCCTACTCTGAGGGTTCAAACCCCTCGGTGGTATCAGGGCCGCCAGTCAGGTACACAACAACAGTACCAACGCTCCTCCCAGCCTTATCAGAAAAGACAAGCATGAGGAAGATCAGGACAGCAACCAGCTCAAGGAGGCAAGATGCCAGTGGGGTTGAAACCCTGAGTCCTTTCTCCCACCTCTTCTATTACCCGCTCCGGTAGGTGGAAGCATCCAACATTACCTGGCAGAGTGACAAAAAATCATGCAAGACAATTGGGTGCTGAATATTGCTCGCAATGGATATTCTCTCAGATTCATCAGCCCTCCACCGTCAATACCTCCGAAACAATCCAGTTTCCAACTGCACCAATTACAATCGGAGGTGAACATTCTCTTACAGAAACAGTTGGTGGAACCCGTACCTCCTTTACAACGAGGTAATGGGCTATACTAAAGATTCTTTCTTTTCAAGAAGAAAGACAAGAATGAGTTCAGGCCAATTCTCGATCTAAGGGCGGCCAACAAGTGGACTCGAAGAGAAAGGTCCCGGATGCTGGCATTGCACCAAATTTACCCTCCGCTACATGGAGGGGATTGGTTATGCGCAATCGACCTTCAAGATGCCTACTTTCACATACCCATCATAAGAAAGCATTGCAAGTTTTTGAGGTTTACAGCGGGGCACAACCACTATCAGTACTGTGTACTTCCATTTGGCCTGAAGTCAGCAACCAGGACTTTCTCCAAATGCATTGCGGTGGTAGCGACCAATCTGAGGAAACACAAAGTATTCGCCTATCCCTATCTAGATGATTAGCTAATCAAGGCATCCACGTCTCAGGATGCTCAACTGCACTTTAATTGGACATTCGATCTTCTCCTCCGGTTGGGACTTCATGTCAACCATGCGAAGTCACCTTGATCCCAGTACAGTGCCTGCAATATTTGGGAGCCTCCATTGATACTCTCAAGGCAAACATGTATCGTTCGGAGGAGAGACGCTTATTGATCCTTCGGAAGGCTGAGGCTCTCATGGCAACATGTCAGCCAACCGTGAGGAAGGTCTCTTCACTCCTTGGCTCGGTGGCCCCCTGCATATTCCTCACATCGAATGCACACCTTCACATGAGGCCTCTACAGGAATATCTGGAAGACCAATGGGACCAACGAACAGAAGATTGGGAAGACAAGATTTGATTGTCCCAACATGCCGTCCTGTCCATTAAATGGTGGTGCAATCCTGACAATCTCCTAATAGGGATCCCGTTTCACAAGGAAATACCTGTTCAGACTATAGTAACGGAAGCATCTCTCCAAGATTGGTGAGCACTCACAAGCCACCTTCAAATTCAAGGCAAATGGTCACGCAGAGAATCCACGTACCATATCAATCTGCTAAAGCTACAGGAAGTTCATCTGGCGCTGAGAGCCTTTCAGCCATCACTTTGCTCCAACTACCTGCTTGTTCAGTGAAGGAAGTGACCCGCTTAGGACCACCCGGGTCACCACTGACTACCTCTCAGCCTTCCATACTGAATGAAGAGTCAGAGAAACAGTGGAGAATATTCACCAATAATCGTTTATTAGTATACTCTCAGAGCGGGGCTCCGTCTGCACAGTCTCGTAAGAGTACTACAGAGGGAACTGAGGAACAGTAAGCATAAAGATACATTATGTACATTGCATGGTTAGCTAAGAACACGCCCACAGTGGAATTTTCCAAACAGATGTGGCCGGACAGCAAAAGGAAAAAAAGGTTTCTACTCTCATATCTTGCACCGTTCAGGACACTCTCAAGGCCGTTCCATCCTGTGCTGCGATCAAACTGCCAGACAAGTGGGAGAGGTTCTTTATCTAGGTAAAACTATGCACTGGCACAAGCAGTTCTTCATTAAAAAACTTAGCCAAGGGTGTTTCTCGGAACAGGGAAGGATTAGTTTCGAACCTCACACAAAATGGAGCCTGAAAAAGAAAATGGCGCAGCTAATGCTAACTTATACATGGCATTACGAAAACATCAACGAGCATAATCTAACATCAGACGGACAACACAATTCAATTCAATATTTATTAAAGATTTGGATCTCCAATGAGGTCCACATAACGAATAATACATAATAAAACATAAGGTCAATTCATTTCTCAGTCCATTGATAAATATCCAAACCCTTCATAGCTAGTCTTAGATTTTCCCTTACATAACATAGATGGATAATGTCAATTACCCTAATGAGCGAGATACAAATAAAGGTTCTCAGCATTAAGACCAATAAGCAGCAACAAAGTCCTAAATAGAAACCTCTACCAAAACAAATGGCACAAGTTTAGGTCCATACTAAACAATAGTAGCTTCGTGATAGATTCAATTTAGAATAATGTACATCACATCAGTTGCTCGTTAAAAACAAAAAAATATACTAAAACAACCAGTGTATTTGAATAAACTGTGTACTTCCATTTGGCCTGAAGTCAGCAACCAGGACTTTCTCCAAATGCATTGCGGTGGTAGCGAACCATCTGAGGAAACACAAAGTATTCGCCTATCCCTACCTAGATGATTAGCTAATCAAGGCATCCACGTCTCAGGATGCTCAACTGCACTTTAATTGGACATTCGATCTTCTCCTCCGGTTGGGACTTCATGTCAACCATGCAAAGTCACCTTGATCCCAGTACAGTGCCTGCAATATTTGGGAGCCTCCATCGATACTCTCAAGGCAAACATGTATCGTTCGGAGGAGAGACGCTTATCGATCCTTCAGAAGGCTGAGGCTCTCATGGCAACATCTCAGCCAACCGTGAGGAAGGTCTCTTCACTCCTTGGCTCGGTGGCCCCCTGCATATTCCTCACATCGAATGCACACCTTCACATGAGGCCTCTACAGGAATATCTGGAAGACCAATGGGACCAACGAACAGAATATTGGGAAGACAAGATTTGATTGTCCCAACATGCCGTCCGGTCCATTAAATGGTGGTGCAATCCTGACAATCTCCTAATAGGGATCCCGTTTCACAAGGAAATACCTGTTCAGACTATAGTAACGGAAGCATCTCCAAGATTGGTGAGCACTCACAAGCCACCTTCAAATTCAAGGCAAATGGTCACGCAGAGAATCCACGTACCATATCAATCTGCTAAAGCTACAGGAAGTTCATCTGGCGCTGAAAGCCTTTCAGCCATCACTTTGGTCCAACTACCTGCTTGTTCAGTGAAGGAAGTGACCCGCTTAGGGCCACCCGGGTCACCACTGACTACCTCTCAGTCTTCCATACTGAATGAAGAGTCAGAGAAACAGTGGAGAATATTCACCAATAATCGTTTATTAGTATACTCTCAGAGCGGGGCTCCGTCTGCACAGTCTCGTAAGAGTACTACAGAGGGAACTGAGGAACAGTAAGCATAAAGATACATTATGTACATTGCATGGTTAGCTAAGAACACGCCCACAGTGGAATTTTCCAAACAGATGTGGCCGGACAGCAAAAGGAAAAAAAAGGTTTCTACTCTCATATCTTGCACCGTTCAGGACACTCTCAAGGCCGTTCCATCCTGTGCTGCGATCAAACTGCCAGACAAGTGGGAGAGGTTCTTTATCTAGGTAAAACTATGCACTGGCACAAGCAGTTCTTCATTAAAAAAACTTAGCCAAGGGTGTTTCTCGGAACAGGGAAGGATTAGTTTCGAACCTCACACAAAATGGAGCCTGAAAAAGAAAATGGCGCAGCTAATGCTAACTTATACATGGCATTACGAAAACATCAACGAGCATAATCTAACATCAGACGGACAACACAATTCAATTCAATATTTATTAAAGATTTGGATCTCCAATGAGGTCCTCATAACGAATATTACATAATAAATATAATAAAACATAAGGTCAATTCATTTCTCAGTCCATTGATAAATATCCAAACCCTTCATAGCTAGTCTTAGATTTTCCCTTACATAACATAGATGGATAATGTCAATTACCCTAATGAGCAAGATACAAATAAAGGTTCTCAGCATTAAGACCAATAAGCAGCAACAAAGTCCTAAATAAAACCTCTACCAAAACAAATGGCACAAGTTTAGGTCCATACTAAACAATAGTAGCTTCGTGATAGATTCAATTTAGAATAATGTACATCACATCAGTTGCTCGTTAAAAACAAACAAATATACTAAAACAACCAGTGTATTTGAATAAACAATACATTTTCCTTTAACAACAAAACCTAAAAATTAAATATATTCTAATTTTGTGCAAAAACGCATTAAATAGCAGCGACTACATATGCAAATTTCTAAAACATTTTACAACGTATGATAACAGTTTCTTTAGAAAATCATGTTTAAAATAGCAGCAAGAGTGTGGAAGTACAATATATCCCTATTGTACAACGAACAGTTGAATAGCAGCCATAACATGTGTAAAATACAATCCAAAAGAGGAAAGATTACTGAGACTCTTTTGACCTTAAAAAGACACCAAGGCCCACAGATTAACAGCATAATTGGAGGGAGAGCCATGTGTCTAAAAGGAAAACCCATTTAAAAGGATATGAAAGAGGTTAAGATATATTCATAAACTCCTTAAAAAAGTTGAATAGTTTTACACAAACTGCTTCGTTCTTCGGACGAAAGAGAAATTCACCGGCTGAAGTTACATTTTTGATTCAGTTTTGTAAAAACATCGGCCGAAGCCAATGACGACGATACAAAACCAATGCTGGGCAGACAAACAAGACATGATCCAAGTTCTGAATGCCCAACTCACAAAAATGACAGATTTTTCCAATTTTCATGCAATAAGACCAGTTTGCTGTTAGGTCATTTAGAGGTAAAAGGTTCATATGACATAGGGTAAGCCATCGTCGAATTCCATGTTCTAGATTCCTAGATAAGTATTTCTGAGGAATTCTCAGTGAATTCGACCTGGCTATTATCTTTAACCTTTCTTTAGAATTGCAACATGTAATATCTCTGTGAGAAGTTGGCCTGGTATATGCTGTTCACTAGTTAAAGTGGACACCTTGCACCAGTACAATTCGACTCTTATGGTAGGTAGGTTTAAGACAACCTTTATAGAAAGCTATCCTAGTGGTAGCTGTGGAGAGCAGCCTTCAGGCTAAGTCTTGGAGGAATGTAAAGCAGCTTGTTTTACCACACAATCTCTTGAATCACCAAATGAAAAGACACCACACAGGTATATATATCAAATATATATGTATTTATTACTAAACAACTCTCTACTAATCTCTTTATGAGATTAGAAGTCAGGAACATATGCACAAATCAACGTTTCACAATAACTTAAGCACAATATGGCTGGGGCCCTAGGGGCGTACCAGACCATATACTAAAAAAGAGACTTAGGAACAACGACTTGCAGGGAGACAAGGCCTAGGGCCTTCAGAAGTGTTGGGGCCTCACGAAACCACCCAAGGTAGGTAAGTAAAGGACCCACGGGGGACGCGTGCAGTGTGTGAACACAGGCGCAGATCGCCGTAGACTTCAATGGGGCAAGTCGCGGTTGGAAATTAGGAGTTTAAGGGCACTTCAGGAGTAGCTACAAGCAAGTCACTTACAGGGTAAGTAGTTCTAGGGCCAACACCCACAGGAGCACCGTAGTGCTGGAGTTACCTCACCCAGGGAAGCCGGGTGCATAGGTGTCCTTTGGTGGCGGGTCGCGGCGTCGTTTTCAATGGGAGCCAATGAAGACTTGCTGCTTGTGAAGTCCGAAGAAGTGTCCGGTGGAATCCAAGCCTGGATTCGGAAGAAGGAAGACCTGAAAGCAGAGGGGACAGTGTTCAAAGTCACTGGGCAGTGACTCTGGGCAAGGAAGATGAATGCCCACCGTCGTCGGAAGATTCAGGTCGTTTACGGGTGTCTTGACTCTTCGGCCACGAGGTCCAGGAGGCGTCGACGACGACCAAGAGCTGGATTCGGCGTGTCCCAAGAAGTCTGCAGCTGACTGCAGTGTCGGCAACCCGATTGGAGCCAACAAGCCTTGGTAGCAGCAAGTCTTGTGGAAAGCGTAAACAGTCAATGGTGCAGACCAGCAAGGTCTGGGGAACTCACCCAGCAAGGGTAAGTCAGGGCAGGCCTGGAGCAACCAGGGGAGTCCTTTGGTTCTTTAGAAAAGTCTTCAGGAGACCCACAAGCCGGCTGGCAAGGGATCGCAAAGACGCCTCGGGAGGATTCCTTCAACTGGGGCCCACGGTCACTCGGGATGGGGTAGGCCTCTGATCTTCAGAGGGATTCCTGCTAGAGGCTGGAACCACACGTGGTCCAAAGCACAAGTTCATAGAACGTCGTGAAGGGGTTGCACTTGACAATAGTGCACGGTACCCAGGGACTGCGGTTCCTCATCACTTGTGAGGTCCACTGGCCTCAGCTTCGCTGGAGACTCACAATGGCCTTTGAGAAGTCAGGAAATCCTCATCTTGGGCTGCAGGGACCTCGGGCTCCGGCGGGAGCGGCGTAGTTTTCGACCGTCGTTGTAGTTTTTGGTGCCTGCCAAGCAGGGGAGTCACTCCTTGACTTCAAGGGAGATTCTTCAGTCTTCCAGAGGTAGTGGAACGTCGAAGGTCCAGGATTCTTCTTTAGAGCGTCGTCCAGGGGTATCTAGTTTGCAATGCACAGGTTCCCCCTCTTATACTAAAAGAAAGGGAGGGACTAGCTCTATGACCCCACCTATGGGAGGGTCAGGGGAGTGGGTGGCTACACCCACTTCCCTTTGTCCAGTTTCGCGCCAGAGCAGGGGCAGGTAGCCCCTGAGCTGGTTTGAACTGGCATATGCACAGAGGAGCCTTCTGCTCCCCCAGTGCAGGACTTCAAAGCACTCTAGGAGTGCACCCACCCAGCCCCAATACACTAAACCCTGTCTGGAAGGTGGTCACACCCTCCTGTGACAGGATACCTATTGTTGGGCTTCCTCCACTGCGAGTTTCGGTCATCAGCAGGAGGGCAGCCCAGTGTCTGTGACTGGTGGCATCCATTTTGTGATGCCAGGGCTCTTCAGGATTCTACCGCGTGCCCACAGTAGGTACATGTCTATCCCTCTAGAAGGGTGGAATGCTACCCCCGCTGCCAGAACTGGCAGGGGGGTAGTATTCCAAGATGTTTGACACCAAACACGACATGTTTCCGTGCAGCCATCCCAAAGTTAGCATTTAACACGAGGTTATAATGCGCTTAAGAGTATATGGTCAGGCTGCTCTACAAACAGCCTCAGAGAAGGGTCTCCGAATGCTGCAGAGGGGCTCTGCTCATGCAGGGGCACCCTCTCACATAGGAACCAAGCACTCTGCCTTCAGGATTGATAAGGCCTGCCATAGGAGTGACTTATAGGTTTATATGTGTGTATCTATGTAGTGATATAGGTAGCCTATATCACAGTAAGGGGTGCATGCACCACCTTACCCAGGCTGCAGTAGCAGACCTGTGGTGTCAGATTTAGTCTGCTTCCCAGGGATGGCATAATACATGCTTCAGCCCCTGGTAGGCCTGTGAAGTACCTATGCCCTTGGCACCTAAGGTACCATATACTAGGGACTCATAAGGTACCACAGTATCTAGAGTGCACTCCAAGTTGTTTAGAGAGAACAGAGAGGCTGGGGCCCTGATTGGCAGGGTCCCAGCCAGACTATAGCCAGAAACCAGTGTAAACATCAGAAAAAAAGTGGGGGCAACATAAGAGGCAGATCCTACTCTCCTACAATCTCTATTATAGCTGATCTTACCACTTGTAGTTTTTAAAAAGGATTTAAATTCTAAAAGCGGGAGGGTGATCACTGACTCTTCCTGTGCACAGAAAACATTTAGTGCCGGAGAAAAGTCACGAGAAAGGGAATATTTACCTACTATACCTCCAAAAATTTCTTGAGACATGAAACCTCTTAATGTGTATGACTCACTATTTTTTAACTGATATCCCAAACGCAAAATCCTGGACAAACCTTGGATATAGGAGCTCATCAAGCCAAATTCCAATCTAATAGCAGCTATTGGGACTAGAGTGTTAAAATTACATAATTTAGTTCGACTGTGGCGGGCGGGACTGATTGCCTCCCCGGAGTGTCTTCGGTTTGGCCGGGAGGAGGGCACGTTTCTACATACCGTCTGGCACTGCATATCCCTGTACCGGTTCTGGAGGGGGGTCTTTGCCTGTTTGTTGGAGGTGTTGGGGTGGGGGCGCCCACGTACGCCACAGTTCGCCCTGCTGCACGTCATGGAGGGGGTAGGGGGCAATGTATATAAAAGACATCTTATGCAACTTGGCCTCACATTGGCAAAACGGGATATAGCTAAGGCGTGGAAGGATCCACGGGCCCCGTCTGTGGCAGCGTGGAAAAATGGTCTGGACTTCTGTATGGGGTTGGAACAGCCAATCTTTGTTGCCAGGGGATGCCCACGTAAGCATTATAAAATATGGAAGCGTTGGGCGGAATACCGGTGCCTGTGGCTGGAGCCTCCAGTTGTGGCAGAGGACCCTCTGGGGGAGTAAATGATGGGACGCATGGGTTTGTTGTGGTGCAGGGTGGGGGGGTTTGGGGGGTGTGTGTACGTATGCTAATATTTTTCTGTTCTATGAAGGTTGATCGTGGACTGGACTCCGTGGACATTGTGCGACTCTGGGGGGGGGGGCGAGGGAGGGGGGGAGTTGGGGGGTGGGGATCTTCTTGGAAAAATTTCGCTTTTTATGCATAGTCATGTCTCTTATTTGTTCTTTTAAAAAGTCGATTGCTTCCCGGCTGATGTAATGTTTGATATTGCAGTTGTCTCTGGACTGCAGAGCCCTGCAACATATGTGCAATTTGACAATAAAATACATTTAAAAAAAAAAAAAAATTACATAATTTACGTAAGATCTGGCCTTCTATCCTATCTAAAAAAACTCCAGTCCTTTACTGGAATTGATTTAATAGCATAAAGCAAAGTCAGAGGGATTTTTGCTTTAAAGACAGTGAGCAGTTGTAAAAAATGCCGTCGACCCATTACACTATAAAAAATACGCAGGCCATTTGCATGAGATACCACTTTAAAAGAGCTGTGTTCGATAAGAAGTTTATTCTTCGTATTGCCCGCTATTAATTTCCCTAAATAGAGAAAGGAATCTACCTCCTCCAACTTTTCATGACCAATTTTTCACTTAAAATTACATAATTTTTCTACTTCTGTTACATTTCATGATTAAAACTTTACTTTTCGAAACATTAATCTTCAAGAAGTGTGCCACCATATATTTCTGTAATGATATCAGCTTTTTATTCATCCCATTGGGGGTTAGGTCCATCACTGCTATATCGTCTGCATACAGAAGGCATGCAAAATACCGGATGCCTATCTTTGGTGCGAATCACTGACAAAATATCGAAGGTCAGAATATCGACCTACAGAAATATCGACGCAAGAATATCGAAGTCAAGAATATCGACATCCTATCTACATTATGGTAAGTACAAAAATATCGATGTCAAAAATATCGTAGTTAAAAATATCGTTTTTTATTTAAGTTAAAAAAATATTTTAAAATAAAGTAAATAATACATATAATTAAAATAAACATAGTTAAAAATATTTTAAAATGTTTAAAAATTATAAGTAATATATATGTAATGTAAAAATAAATTAAACATATACATATAATATATAATATATATACTTACTAATAATTTTTAATAATTATTTTAATATAATTTTTTTGTAAATATCATATAAATTATAAATACATCTATACACAAAACAATAATATAAATACAAATTAAATAAATATATATAACAAATTAAAAAAATTAAATTATTTTTAATCTTTTTAAAATTAATTATATACTACATTAACTAAAATAATACAAAAAATATTAGATAGCGGAGGTAATAAAATTACTATTCCAACTCCAAACAGTGCAACAGTAGGGAAAATGTTGGATAGCGTAGGGGTAAAAATTACTATTCCCACCCCAGTGAGTGCATCAGTAGAGAAAGTGTTGGATAGCGTAGGGGTAAAAATTACTATTCCCACTCCAGGGAGTGCAACAGTAGGGAAAGTGTTGGATAGCGTAGGGGTAAAAATTACTATTCCCACTCCAGTGAGTGCAACAGTAGGGAAAGTGTTGGATAGCGTAGGGGTTAAAATTACTATTCCCACTCCAGTGAGTGCAACAGTAGGGAAAGTGTTGGATAGCTTAGGGGTAAAAATTACTATTCCCACTCCAGTGAGTGCAACAGTAGGGAAAGTGTTGGATAGCGTAGGGGTTAAAATTACTATTCCAACTCCAGTGAGTGTAACCGTGTGGAAAATGTAGGATAGCGTAGGGGTTAAATTAACATACTTATTAATTAAATAATTTTTGTAAAATAAATAACATATTAATAATTAATTAACTAAAAAATTAATAATAAATACCAATACAATTAAATTAATATTTACTTAAATAACATTAAATTACTTCCCACCCTATTCCCCCATAAACACACAACTCGCTACACATAAAAAGAACACAATTAATTGTATTGTCAATTAATCAATTAATAAAAATTAATTACCAATTAATAATAAATTAACAATAAATTAATTAACAATAACAATAAATAAAAATTAATAATAAATTAATTATAATTAGTATAATTATAAATTAATCAATTAGTAAAAATTAACTACCAATTAATAATTAATTAACAATAAATTAATTATCAATAACAATAAATAAAAAATATTAATTAATTAATTATAATTAAATTACTTCCCACCCTATTCCCCTATAAACCCACAACCCGCTACACATAAAAATTAACATAATTAATTTAATTATCAATTAATCAATTAATAAAAATTAATTACCAATTAATAATTAATTAACACTAAATTAATTAATAGCAATAAAATAAAATAAAAATAATTATAATTAATATGATAAATGAATCAATTAAAAATAATTCATTACGAATTAATAATTAACAATAAATTAATAATCAATAACAATAAATAAAAACATATTAATTATAATTAAATTACTTCCCACCCTATTCCCCTATAAACCCACAACCCGCTCTGATACTAAAACGCAAAATTTACTTTATAAAAAAATTACTAATTTCTAAACATTTAATACATATATTTAAAAATAATAAAAATACATTACAAAAAATGTTAAACATACATCTAAAATACATACTAAAATACATAACACTAATATAAATAGCGATATTATTAACAACGATATTTTTGCTAACGATATTACTTCTATATTACTTACTTACTTCGATATAAAAAAACGATATTACTTACCTTAAGGACGATATTCTGGTCACCGATATTCTTGACATCGATATTCTGTCCCTACGATATTAAAAACTCGATATTAGTGTAGGTCGATATAAAAAATCGATATTTTGACTGCACACCCTTTGGTGCATCTCCCGCTAAATGACAAAAGCATTCAGGTAAATCTGTTATATATAAGGAAAAGAGCAGTGGTGCTAATAAACAGCCTTGTTTCAGACCATTTTCTGTGGGTATTACAGATGATAAGCCTTGATTTCCTCCAATTAATACCTGGCACCATGTTTGAGAGTGTAGGGCAATAATTAAAGATAGCAGCGGCGAAGGCATTCCCATTTTGTGTAATTTTCTCCACAGTAGCGGCTGGTCTACCTTATCAAAGGCCGTTGACAAATCTATAAAGGCCGTATATACATTTGACCTACGAAAAATTGTGTATTTCTCCTCAATTAGTTTCAACATGGAGATGTTATTCAGGGTAGAGTGATTTTTCCTAAAACCTGCTTCTTCTATAGGGAGGACCTTCTTCTCCTCCAACCCATTCAGTGAGGTGATCAAGAATGCTACGAGCAAATATTTTCCCCACTGCATCTAATAGAGCTATTTGCCGGTAATTACTCGGATTATGTCTATGGCCCTTTTATACAGAGGGATTAGGATACTTCCAGACCAAGGGGCCGATTCCGATTCGGGCCGGAAAACATACCTACCGACTCGGTACGGGAATGTTGTCCGACCAACACGTACCAGCGCTTCCCGATCCGCGTAGTACGATGAAATGCATGTGAATCACGATTGACTCGTACGGAACACAAGCCGAACGACTGAACCCAGCCATCCAGCCGGGAAACTACGCAAATCGAACCGACCGACACGCACCAGGAATGAACCCGACAGAAACGTACCCGCGAACTCCGATCCGCGCAGTACGATGCAATGCGTGTAAAACCACACCGAGTCGCATGGAGCCCAAGCCGTACGACCGACACACATACAAAACCCAGCCGAAGCAATCCAATACTCCGCGACCGACGCGTACGCCGCACATGAAACCCATCAGGAACACAGCTTGAAAGACTCGGAGAAGCCCGCACGAGCCAACTGCAGTGTCCTACTCGGTCCGAAGAACATCTCCTACATGCATAAAAAACACAAAGGAAAAAAGACAAAAAAAAGGGCCAAACAAGCAATGACAAAGTCAATAAATACAGGGGAAAAAAAATATGGAACAAGGACACACCCCCTACTCCACCCATATAAAGGCCACAAATCCCTACCATGATCCTTTGCAAATTCAACTGACCTGCCAGCACAGAACACCCATCAGACAGCAACCACAGACACACTCACAACTCATCCATCACACAAGCCACACACCATTAGCACCTCACAAATAGCACCCTCACATACACCCAGCAAAACCGATACTCACCCACCCTCACTTGCACACTCACACACACATCAATCCCCACCACCACCCATCACCATGCCCCCAAAGAAGAATCCAAAGTTCCTAGACAGTGAATTGGAAGACCTGGTAGATGAGATCCTCAGGGTAGAGCCACAGTTGTTTGGTACATTGGTCCAACAGACCCCATGTCGCAGAAAACCAAGATGTGGGAGAGGATCGTCGACAGGGTGAACGCACAATCACCATGTTTGCGCACAAAGGAAGACATCCAGAACAGGTGGTATGATGTGCGCAGGAGGGTCAAGGACCTACTAAAGAAGGATTACGCCTTGAGTAATCGCACCGGCAGTGGCCCTCCTGCCAAACCAGTATACCTCAGGCCCTGGGAGGAGAAGGTGCGGGCCATCCTACCACCAGTGAGCGTATATGGACTATCAAACATCCCAGAGCTTGGTGAGTACACAACCAATATACCCAATATTGTGTGACAATACACACACATCACTGTCAAGGGGATAATCAAACCATGCACCCTTAGCAAATCCACAGCAACCAAAAGATAATCATCCCAAGATGTGTATGTTAGTTAGATAAACACAATACATGCCATCTCATAGTGATATGTAACTGTGTCATGACATGTACAAACCTAACAACAAATAGAGCAAGGCAGTGGCACAAATCTAACCAACAAACCCAGTCAGATATTTTGCCACCACTAGAACACCACCTCACAGGGAAGCTCACTGAAAGGAAGGAATTCTGTGTATGCTGGTGAAGTGAGTGTAGCCAATAGCATGATGGGAGTTGTAGTCACAGATATTGGTCACCCTCACAATTGGCCCATCAACACCACCCTGAACCATGCTCACATCACAGGGAGTGGAAAAGAACTGACAAGATGGCTGACACTGGGTACTGCTGTGGGGAGCACAAGGCCCTGCTGGGAACTGTACACCAACAAACAACAGGACCACACTGTCAGCCATCTTGCCATTGCTGTCACACTCACACACAGTGAAGTCGACTCAAAAGGAAGGAAGTATGGGCATGCTGGGAAAGGGGGTGTAGGCAATAGCATGATGGGAGTGGTAGTCACAGATATTGGTCACCCTCACAATTGGCCCATCGACACCACTCTGAACCATGCTCACATCACAGGGAGTGGAAAAGAACTGACAAGATGGCTGACACTGGGTACTGCTGTGGGGAGCACACGGCCCTGATGGGAACTGTACAACAACCAACAGCAGGACACCACTGACTGACATCCTGAAAGCCAACTTGCACTCCCTGCAATGGAAGCACGTTCCATGGTGGGATATCTGGCTGGGTGGGAAGGAGGACTGACAGCTATGACCATAGTTACCAGCAGCTTTTCTCACACACCCCCTTAACACAAACTCCACACAACTCACCTGGGAGAATGAAATGCCTCAGACTCCAATTAAATATCCCACAAAGAACAACCACACTGGGTTATGCTGTGTGAAGCACAGGGACACTTTTGGGACTCGTAGCCAAACAAACGCCAGGACAACACTGTCAGCCATCCTGTCAGCACAGGCACACTACCCCACAGGGAAGCAGAGTCAAAAGGAAGGAAGTATGGGCATGCTGGGAAGGGGGGTGTAGGCAATAGCATTATGGGAGTGGTAGTCACAGCTCAACATCCCCCACTCACATGGCCCAGCAAGCTCACACTGAAGCATGCACACCTCACAGGGAGTGAAAAGCCACTTCTAAGATGTCTGACAATGGTGCTCTGTTGTGGGGAGTACCAGGCCCTGCTGGGAACTGGGCACCAACCAACAGCAGGAAACCACTGACTGACATCCTGAGAGTTAACCTGCACCCACTGCAAGGGTGGCATGCTTCATGGTGGGATAACTGGGCTGGGGGAGAAGGAGGTCCGGATGTCAACCAAATACCACCAATGCTGGTCATGCACACACCTCAACATCCACATTGAAATGCATCAGGTTGGCAGGACAATGAGCCACACCAATATCAACCTCTGACTGTGACAACTTAGGACAATGCAATGTACAGGGCCGCATCCAGAGGTACAGTCACAACTGTCATGTGTTTGAACCATTGATGCCTGCAGAAACATAACATACATCGTGTGTCTCTTCCAAAAACAGGTGATGATGGGGACACAGCAGCAGATGAGGAGGAGTCCCTGTCCCAGGCTCCGGTGGCCACTGAGCTTTCTGGTGTGGAACAGCCTCTGCCCTCATCGGATGGCGAAGACCAACCTGGCACCTCAGGTGTGAGTCATCATGCAGCACCAGCAGGACCACCATCTGCACCCCCTGCACCCATTCCTCCAACATCTGCCAACACACAGACCACCCCCGCCGACACGGACAGACCAAGGACACTCAATGACAACAGCACAGGGACCCCAGCCCACCGTGAAGCAACGGACAACAACCCCAGTACCAACCCCCAAGGGGGCCTAGGGTCACCTGTGCGTGCCACCGCAGGTCCCGCACGTGTCGCCAGGGGTGGTGGGAGGGGTGGTAGGCAGAGGTCGCTGTTTGCAGAGGGGTCTGGACTGCATGATGACCCACAACTGGCACGCATTGCTGATGCATACCAGAATAGCACCGGAGAGGTCAGCCAGGTATTGGGGATCCTCAAGGACATTCAACAGCAGCAGGCTGCCATCATGCCCGCTTGGACTCCCACATGTCCCTTGTGGAGACACACATGTCCCGTGTGGAGACACACATGTCTGGCATGGAGTCCAAGTGGGACACATTGGAAGAACTGACAGCGGTGCAGAGGGACATATTGACATGCCTCCGCCAGATTAGCACCAACATGTCCACACCTCCCTGTGTGCCCACAACATCTGGTGCCGCAACAACTGCAACTGCCACAGGGAGGGAGGATGACTCTGGTGGAGAGTCCTCTGCACCGCAGCGGCCTGCATGTGACGGTCCCCCCAGAAAGAAGAGGGGTCGTCCGAGGAAGGACAATTGAGAGGCCGATGGCCATGTACATCCCCCAGGAACCCAACACCTGTTCTGGAAATTCTCCTTTGTGTGCAAACTGTTCACCCTGTCGAATGCAACCCAACTCTCCCACATGACATGGGGAGTTTAATTTGGACTAATGTATCAGATGACTGTGGACTTTACTCAGGACATTTCTGCTACCAACACTTCCAACTCATCTGGGAACTTTGGATTCCAATCCCAATGTACAGCACCCACCATCCTGTGCACTATCCTCACACATGTATGTAAATAAACTCACTAATACACCATACTTGCCTCTGTTGTGATTCCAACGTTGTTTTTGTCATGGAGATGATGATCTGCTAAATGACACTGTGCATGCTAACTGCTACAGCAAGTTCAACACTGTCATGTGAGTCATGGCGACGTGACACATATGAGGGAGACACACCACTAAGGCTACACATCACATACACACCAGGGCCATCTGACTCATCGCCTACACTGATGTTGCCAGGAAATACAGTGGGCTGCACAGACACCACACCTATTCAGAGTCTGTGTTAACTAGCCCACAGGTGCAGTAAGCAAATGTCAGTCAGATGTGTGACCACAGACAACGCACATCCCAAAGAGAAGCACACGTTCATTACACATTTGCAATATGTTGTTTCCACTGCAAATGCAAGGTAATCCCACGTGGCAGTGGCCACACAGTCAACAAGTGTAGAAGAAATAAAGTCCAGGGGTGTGTGGCACATCACCTGTAGGGAAACGACTGCTTCCACCCTGAAAGCTGAATCATGGTGTCGGGGATCCGAGTTGACCAAACAACTCTGAAAGTACCCTGTGAAGGACAGACATGACACACAGTCAAAAGCACTGAAGAACAGGACAGAACTGCAATACTCATGCCCAATACATGTCACAAGATACCTACACAAAACCAAGTTAGCATGTCAACACTGTTGGGGAGTACAGACTACCTGTAAGGACACATCGCTGCACGCATCCAGTCAAGTAGCACATGGCCACACTCAAACAGCACCAGAGCACCACCAACACATATCATGCAAACTCGCAACATTGACATGACATCTCTGGATACTCACATTCAGCTGAAGAAGTTGGTGATGAGCTGTGTGCGGACATCACCCTCATCATCATCATCATCACTGGCATCGTGGCCCAGGCCAGGATCCTCCACAGGTGGCGGATGTTGGTCATCGTCATCCAGGATGAGAGGCAACTCCTTCCGCACTGCCAGGTTGTGTAGCATGCAGCAGACGATGACAATCTTGCACACCTTTGCTGGGGCATATGGGAGGGCCCCTCCTGTCTTGTCTAGGCAGCGAAAGCGGCTCTTCAGGAGACCAAATGTCCGCTCGATCACTCTCCTGGTCCGACCATGTGCCTCATTGTAGCGCATTTGGGCTGGTGTCACAGGGTTCCTGAGGGGTGTCAGCAACCACGGCATGTTGGGGTATCCGGAGTCACCTACATACAGACAATTGCACATTAGCTGAGTCGGAAAAGAGGGTGGAATACAACATTGCAGAACACACACAATGGTACAAAGTCAGTACACACCGACAAGCCAGGCACGCTGGTTCTGCATCTGTGACATCCTCCTCGGGATGCAACTACTCCTCATCACGTAGGCATCGTGTGCAGAACCGGGGAAACGGGCACACACATGTGAGATGCTCATATCTGCAAGACATACCACCAGAGCATTGATCGAATGGTAATGTTTCCTGTTCCTGTATGCCTGCTCATGTGCCTGTGGTGGTACCAAAGCCACATGTGTCCCATCAATGGAGCCAATGACATGTGGCATCCTCCCCAGGGCATAGAAGTCACTCTTGACGTCAGTGAGTTGTTGACGTTTAGGGAAATAGATGTACTGGTTCAGGTATCTCAACATTGCCTCCAAAACATCGCGTAGCACACGGCTGAACATGGTCTGTGACATCCCACCAGCAGACGCCACAGTGTGTTGAAAGGTACCGGTGGCAAAGAAGTGTACGGCTGCCATCACCTTCACCTTGGGGGTCAGCGCTGTAGGGTATGGCCGGCCAGGTTGCAAATGTGGGGCCAACCGCACCGCCAATTCCTCAATCAGCGGCCTGTTGAAGCGGTACCGTCGGATGCAGTCACGTTCAACCATGGTTGCAAGGTCAGGGAATGGTCTATGGACAGCTGGTGCCCTGCAGGGCATAGGTGAAGAAAGAAAGATTGTCAGTCACCCCACATATGTGGCATTGACCATACTCAATATCACATGATACATCATTACGAGACACAAGTACCTGATGTGTGTGCCGTTCTGTATGGACATATATGGCACCTACATGGCCAACATCTAACATCACAGTTCAACATGTGTTGACAAAAAGTTCCAGGTTGTGCTATGTGAAATCATTAGGCTGTGTCACAGTACCCATGTACTGCTGTCACGTTCCAAACACACACCACAGTGACATGTGAGGAGAGATGTGCCACAGGCATCACAGCTCATTGACAGGTAGATTCCCAGGGACCCTGTATTGCCACATGGACACTGGCATGACATGGCGTATCATGTACACGTCAGCAAAACAACCATGACTCCCACAGGTAGTGGCCCCTGTTGCCTCTGCAGGACAGACATGGACGTCTGTGACACACACACGCACAACATCAAAGTCCATGCACAAACAACGTGGATGTGGAGACTGTCTCCCATTGTGCACATGGAACCAGAGACATCTGAAACACAACATGCACACAGACTGTGGAGGGCCATCTCTATTGTGGCAATGGGTCACCCTGTGACGTACATACCTTCCCACATGGGACTCGGGGTGTATGTGACATGACATACACATACACAACCTGGAATTGTGACCATGCCACATGCTCTGAACTGAACAGTTGCACATCACAGTGGTCATGTGCACAACACACAAAGGATTCTGTCCCCATGAACACGTGCACAGCCTGGGAGTGGCTGCCCCCAAGTGCCACCCAAAAAACCACATGTTGACCCCCATACACACACAGGTAATGCAGCCTTACATGCCTTAGGATACAGTGTGGACAGGCTGTGGTGTTGTAGGTGTGCCCCTGAGTCCCTGGCAAGTAAATGTGGCTGGCATACGTTCACCAGTGACAACCATGGTGACATATGCAAGTGACTTGTACAGGGACGCGTCGTACAGCAATGGACCGATCCGTATGCACGCTTTGGCCATTGCATATGATGTGGACGGATGCGTGTTGTCATCCGAAATACGCGTTGTACAGCAAAGGACCGATCGGTGCGCACGCATTGGCCATTGCATATGATGTGGACGGATGCGTGTTGTCATCCGAAATACGCGTTGTACAGCAATGGACCGATCGGTGCACACGCATTGGCCATTGCATATGATGTGGACGGATGCGTGTTGTTTTTCGAAATACGCGTCGTACAGCAATGGACCGATCGGTGCGCACGCATTGGCCATTGCATATGATGTGGACGGATGCGTGTTGTCATCCGAAATACGCGTCGTACAGCAATGGACCGATCGGTGCGCACGCATTGGCCATTGCATATGATGTGGACGGATGCGTGTTGTTTTTCGAAAGACGCGTCCTACAGCAATGGTCCGATCGGTGCGCACGCATTGGCTATGGCCTGACATGGTAACGGACGCGTTTTCGAAGCTTAAACAAGTCGGATGTAGTGAATTCAGTTGGCCACCCACAACAATGTTGCAAATTCATGGGTGTCATGAAGTTGAACTTTTGAAGGATGCTGTGGGCGTGTGTAAGTGGTGCAATTCCATGGATTGGCCAGATTCAGAAGATGCAAATGACTTGGACCTATCACTTTGGACACATGGGACAGTATCTGCCTCTGCAGCACACATATAATGCTGGCTGTTCCCCTGAGAGCTCACTTGCCTGCACTACATGCTCCAGGACGACATCTGCCACCACCACTGCTGCTGTCTCTGCATCCTCTGGCTACTGCAATGGCACGTACTGTGGATAGAGCCCCAGCCTTCAGCACTGAGGAGAACCAGGCCCTGCTGGACAGCCTCCTTCCACAGTACAGCAAGCTGTATGGGAAACCAGGGGAGCAGGTGAGTGTGCTGCCCACTGCCTTACTAATTGTGCATGTTGTCTGACTAGCAAGACGTGTGAGAAGTTGGCCTGGCATATGCTGTCCACTAATTATAGTGGGCTCCTTGCACCAGTCCAAACAACCCCTTATTGGAGATAGGTTAAAGACAACCTTTATTGAAAGCTATCCTAGTGGTAGCTATGGAGAGCAGCCTTCAGGATAAGTCTTGAAGGAATGTAAAGCAGCTTGTTTTACCAGTCTATAATCTCTTGAGTGATCAAATGAAAGAGGACCACACCAGGTATATATTCAAAATATATGTATTTATTACTAAACACACCCTCTAGTCTCTTTATGAGGCTAGAGTTCGAAGTACATAAATTATAAGTTAGTTATCTACAGTAATAGCACAAATACACGTTTGAGCCCCAGGGGCGTACTCAAACCATATACCAATAAAGTGGTATAAGAACCACGACTGAGCTAGACACAAGGCCTAGAGCCTGTAGAAGTGCTTGGACCACAAGGAACCACCCAAGGCAGTGACACAGGGGACCCACGGGGGACGCGTGCAGTGTATGAACACAGCCGCGAACCACCGTTAACTTCTATGGGGAAAGTCACGATTAGAAATTAAAAGAAAAGGGACACTTAGAGGAGGACTTGGAGCAAACCCTTTGAGAACTAGGCTGTTCTAGTGTCAATACCCACGGGAGCACCGGAGTACTCGAGTTACCTCACCCAGGGGAGCCGGGTGCATAGGTGTCTTTCGGGGTCGGGTTTCGTCGTCGCTTTCAATGGCGATCTGCTGCAAAGTGCTGCTGGCGGCCAAGTCGAAAGTGTTCGGGTGGATCCAAAGGTGGATCGAAGATCTGAAGAACCTGAAAGCAGAGGGGACAGAGTCTGGGTCACTAGCCAGTGACCAGGAAGGCGATGAGCAGATGCCCACCGATGTCGAGTGCTTCAGGTAGGTTGACGGTCGTCTTGACTCTTCAGCCACGAGGTCCAGGAGGCGTCGACGACAACCAGGAGCTGGATTCGAGCTGTCCCACAACGTCTGTCGATTGCAGGGGTGTCGGCGACCGGATTAGACCCAACAAGCCTTGGCAATGGCAAGTCTCGTGGAAATAGAAGAAGGACGATGTTGCAGACCAGCAAGGTCTGGGGGACTCACCCAGCGAGGATAAGTCAGGGCACACCTGGAGCAACCAGGGAGCCCAAGCAGAAAAAGATTGGCCTTCGGAAGGGCCTACTAGCCAACGGACTAGCGACCACGAAGGAGCCTCGAGACGATGCACGTGGAGCTGGCTCACAGGACACTCGTGGAGTGGAGGCCAGTGATCTTCGGTGCAGTTGGTGCTGGAGGCTGGGGCTACTCTGAGCCCAAAGCACGACTTCGTGGGAGACCCAGAAGAGGATGCACTTGCAAATGCGATCGGTGTCCAGGGGTCACGGTTCCACATTACCCACGACAGCTACGGGCCTCAGCTTTGCTGGGGACTCAGGGCAGCCTCGGGGAAGTCTGGAAATCCACCTCTGGTGATGCAAAGACTTCGCCGTCCGACGGGAGCTTCAGCGATGCAGACCGGACAATTGCTTCTTTGGTGCCTGCCAAGCAGGGGAGTCACTCCCTGACCCCAAGGGAGATTCTTCAGTCCTCTAATCTTGAAGTAGAGCGTCGAAGGTCCAGGATTCTGTGTCAGAGTTTCGTCCAGGTTAATCTAAAGTCCTAAGGACTGGGGTCCCCTACTTATACTAAGGTAGGGGTTGGACATACTCTGTGGCCCCACCTATGGGAGGGTCAGGGCAGAGGGGTGGTTACACCCCTTTCCCTTTGTCCAGTTTCGCACAGAGCAGGGGCTGGAAGCCCCTGAGCCGGTTTGAACTGGGGTATGCACAGGGACACCAAGTGTGCCCCCAGTGCAGGACTTCACAGCACCCGAGAGTGCTCCCGCCCAGCCCCAATACACACTATCCTGTCTGGGGAGGTGGTCACACCTCCTGGGACAGGAAACCTATTGTCCAGGCCTCCCCTGCCGGAGTTTCGGTCAGCAGCAGGGGCCAGACTCGTGTCTGTGGCAGCGGCATCCATTTTGTGATGCCAGGGCTCTGGAAAGTCAGTACCGGGTATACCGGTGTGTACATGTCTTTCCTCTAGAAGGGTGGAATGCTACCCCGACGCCAGAACTGGTGGGGGGTAGTATTCCAAGATGTTTGACACCAAACACGACATGTTTCCGTGCAGCCATCCCAAAGTTAGCATTTAACGCGAGGTTATAATGCGCTTAAGAGTATATGGTCAGGCTGCACTACAAACAGCATCAGAGAAGGGTCTCCGAACGCTGCAGAGGGGCCCAGCTCATGCAGGGGCACCCTCTCACATAGGAACCACGCACTCTGCCTTCAGGATTGATAAGGCCTGCCATAGGAGTGACTTATAGGTTTATATGTGTGTATGTAGGTAGTGATATAGGTAGCCTATATCACAGTAAGGGGTGCAGGCACCACCTTACCCAGCCTGCAGTAGCAGACCTGTGGTGTCAGTTTGGATGGCCTTCAGGGGTGGCACAATACATGCTGCAGCCCCTGGTAGGCCTCTGAGGTACCTATGCCCTGGGTACATAGTATACCATATACTAGGGACTTATAAGGGCACTCCAGATTCCAATCAGAGATGTGCCTAAGGCACATGGAAACCATTTTAAAGAGGAAGCAGCTAGGCTGGGGTTCTGATTAGCAGGGCCCCAGCCAGACTAAGGTCGAAAAACAGTGAAGCATCAGCATAAAGTGGGGGTACCCATGTGAAGCAGATCCTACTCTCCTACAAGACGTACAGTGTGTACACCAGTGGCTAGCATGCTCACTGAGTAGTTGTCACCCCCCAAAGTGTGTAGTCACATGCACTGAACAGGTATAGTGCAGTAACAGTGCATTACAACAAGGTTTGACTTCCCAGGCAATGATACCATTTAGTAACTGCTGGCAAACTGTTCATAGCCATAGTTGCACTACCTGTGTAGATCATATGCCCCTGTGATTGAGACATGTATATCCAAATGTTGCATGTGTAGTAATGGCCTTTTCACTTTGTCATCCTCACAGGTTGATGCCCACCAGAAGCAGGAGATCTGGCTGACCATCGTCCGGGCAGTACGATCTGTGGGGGTCTACAGGCGCAGGATCCGCAACTGCCAGAAGAGGTGGCAGGACCTTCGGGGCTGGACCCGGAGGATCGCAAGGGTCCAGCTGAAGCTGTCGCCTCCTCGCAGGAGGGGCGGACACCGGACCCTGACCCCCACATGCTCCGGATCCTGGTGGTGGTCTTCCCTGACCTGGATGGGCAGCTGAAGGCCAGACAGCAGCAAGGAGGGGGTAAGTGCTAGCCTCAACTGTGTACTATGACTGACATGCTCTATGCACTCCTTTAGCCTGGTTCCACTTCCACAGTACAACTGTCATGTCGTCCTGGACTCATGTCCCTCACTTGTGTCATGCCCCTCCTCATCTGATACACAGGTGTGGCCCTTACAGTCTGTGACTTAGGTCACTTGGGTACTGTGTACTTGCAGTTACCTGTGGTTCAAGTTGGGGACAGCATCAGTTACAGGAACTTTGTGGTGGGCTGCATGGGTGGTACAATTGCTCACATTGCCTATGATCTGACATGTACTCTGGGTATGGCTTTAATATGTGTTCCAATTGCTGCTCTAACTCACCACATGTCTGGGGTATGTGCCACACACCCATGCTGCTGCAGAGACCAGGGTAGGAGCCTCAGAAGTATGTACATCATGTGTGTGACACATGCATAGCCACCTGCCTAGTGTTCAGGGTAATACCATGTAGCACATGGACCAGGACTGTAATGCCTACTCCGTACATCGAAGGCACTCTGTTCTCCCACTCCCGTGTGTCAGCATACATATTGGTCATTGTGAAGAGTGCACTCAGGTGTATGCCTCTGTGTCACCGTGGTGTGGCCTTGCTATTTGGACTCCTGGAGTGTTTAACAATTTGGGGTGGCCAGCCATCTGAGTTGTGACTATGGGATCTGCACATAGGTCAATGCATAGGTCTCTGATCCCTTGACTGTGCACAATGTTGTATGAAACATTGAGGTGCAGGCAGCTTTGGTTCATTCTCATCAGACGGTGAAGTGCTCATGTGTATGGATTTGTGTTTGCAGTCACTCAAATGTCTCATTTGATTGACGTGGGATCATCTCAGTCCTCATGATGTGGGTGGCCAGGGGTGCACATGTGCACCTGTCAGCTACAGGGCTTACGTTTCTAAAACTCCCCTGATTGTGACACAGTGCAGACTGGTGTTGTGTGTATGCACTGCCCCTGTGACAGGAGACAGTTATGACTGACTTGCCAGACAGGCCTGTGCCATGACATTCCAATCGCAAAGGGTGATCCAGCAGTGGTGTGATATGTCCTGCATGCACACCATTGTTGCATTGTCTATCAGGACATGAGGACATCATTGTGTCTGGTGATGGAAGCAAAACCCGCATATCAACAGAGACTTTGCCCATCATTTTTCCTGACACATGTACTGAGTCAGTGGCAGGAGATGGCATGTGTTTGGAGTGACACATTTCCATTTATTCTCTTGGATGTCCAACAACTGTGTATGTGGTGCATGTGTGCACATATGATTAGTCGCATACAACAGGCAGCAGACAGATGGGTGCATGTACAGGTAGGATATGTGTGGCATGACTGACTGTCAGGCAGACAATGGGCTTCTTCAAATCAGTGTCAGCACTAATTGCAATGTCTAGCAAATGATGGCAGGGCTTGCTCTGTGATGTGCTGTACTTACTGTGGTGTGTGTGGTCAGTACAGGTGACTAATGTTGCTCTGTTTATCATGATTGTTTGCAGATACATGTATGTATCAATCAACAAGAGAGGGAGGGAGAAGTAGCCACTCTTCTTCCCCTGAATTATATTAGAAAACAACAAAAGAGTGACAGCCAATTCCAAAGAAAAGGTACTTAGTTTAAACGAAACTGTGCAAGGTAAAAGCTTTATTTCTTAAAAGAACCCTCACTCACCAACCTAGTTGGTGACATGCTTCATCATTGGGTTCCCACCAGCGAGACCGAGTGTCTCCCTAGTGTGCTTCGACGCCTGGATTACAGCGGAGCAGGATATTATTGTGCAAAGGTGATGGTGCTAAGGGTAGTGCTATTTAAAAGAATGAAGGTTTTGCCAAAACTCAATTTTAATAATGGCAAAATCACCAATCGTTAAAATAAAAGTGAAACGGACGTACGCTGGTTAATTAGGTACACCAGCCCATCCGATTTAACTAACAAAGTGTAAAAAATGTGGTCGACATGTTTCAGCTTCTTACTGGCAAATTAGCTAAGCTTTCTTCAGGACCGTCACTCCCCGGCGGTGTACGCACACTAAGGCGTACCCTAACCAGGGGCGTTAGTGTGTACAGTAAAACTCACGGTTTTACTGCTGGGGGAGCTGGGATTTCCAAAAGGCCCCTTTTATTCTGGAAGAGAAAACAACAAAGAAGAAGACACAGGACATCCATTAAAGCACATTCTGCTAAAAAAACCTTGGTCTCTGATTGTCAAATAAGTTTTATAGTATATTTTCCTTGACAGTTGTATATGATTCATCAAACGGTACTCCACCGATGGACCTATAACTCCAGTCAGTAAACATATAGCCACTCTATTAACAATTTGTACATCAGTGGCCCATACTGTAAACTCACACCCATGTCTTATTAGTGTGCTAAGGACATGTGTGTGCTTAGTACAGAAAATAAGCACTATATTTTTAGTGCTTTCAAATTAAATAATGAAACAAAATGGCTCAAAATGGACTCAACCAATCGTAATATACCCTCTCAATAAAATTGACAGCGCTATAAAAGACCTTTACAGCGATGCATTGTTTGTGTCTTGAAGATAAAAAGTACACACAAAAACCGGAGCATGGAAAACTTAAGGCTCACGTGAAGTACGAAGTAGCTTCACGTCATGAGTCCACGGCGGGGGATTGTTTGCCACAGAAACTCTGAAAGACATCAAAAATGCAATCGAAATCAGCACGACCTCTAAACGGGGCACTTTAGCTCTTCAGCCCCTCAAGTCATGCACTTACTTCCGATTAAGAGTTGTCCCTCCCTCGACCTATCCAAGCGATCACCGTGGCCCGAATGTTGCCGCGGAGTCGCTGTTGTCTGTACAAATGCCGGCTAAACATCACGTGATTCACGTTTGTGGGCGTGAAACGTGATGAATCAGGAAGTCAGTGTCCCAGAACACTAGACCGTGTCTGGTAGAATGTACAAACACTGGCTAAACATCACGTTGTTCACGTTTTTATGACGTGAAACGTGATGAATCAGGAAATCGGTGTTGCAAAGCACTAGACCGCGTCTGGTAAAAAGAGAGTTTCCAAATAACTTTATTAGGACCGCTCCCCCGGACTTCTTTAAAATTAAATGAAATGGCAAATACCCCATTCATGGATTTTAACATAGGTGTTTCTGTCAGATCAGAGAATGTATGATTACTGAATAAACACAAGTGTTTCTGGGTGTAGCCGTACAAGCATACTGTTGCTTCTTAGTCAGGAAAAACATAGACTACTTGCGAAACAGGCAGCCAGAAAACCTGAAAAAAATGTTGATACATACTGTAAGGAATTCCAATACGACGTCTCATGCGCAACAAATGCACCCAGTGTTAAGGTTGATCTTATTATTGTTCGCATATGCTCTCATTGATTGAGAATCTAACAAGCTCAGTAAACTTTAAGCGATTCTCATCAGTAGAGACTTCCTTCACCCCAATGCGGGGTTGCTCAACCCAGAGGGAGGAAATGTCACCAAGTTGTCATATTTAGGTTAGCACTCTCGCTTCGAGAGGGTGTGTGTGGTTCTATACTTCCACTAATGAATGAATGCCTATCGGAGGAAAATTAGTATCTGGTAACATACCTCATATACTGACTTACTAGATGGGTAGTCCAACCTATGCACTGTTCAGAAAGGAACATTATCTTCTAAGCACTGAACCCCATGGAATATTATCATTTAGACCCTTGCGGTGGGTAGATAAACGATAAATCCACCGCTGTTCTTTTTCAAAAAGCTCTTGCTGGGCATTAGGGTTCAGTTTAGGTTGTTCAATAACAGTCCACCTAATGTCATTTGTAGTATGATTGAATTCCAAAAAGTGGTCAGTCAGTTTAGTGGTATTCTTGTGGCACCTGATGTTACTGCGGTGCTCACAGATACGTTGTTTTATCTTACGTGATGTCATGCCCACGTACCTGAGCTCACACGGGCAAGTTATTAAATATACCACATTAGTGGAATTACAATTTGTATGGGTGCGCTGCACCCATTCTCTCCCTGGTTCCAACATTAAGGCTTTGGTGGCGGTGGTTAAATGGCACACACTACACCCCCCACAGGGATAGTGTCCTAGTTTCGGGGGAAGGCCCCAAGCATTTAGGACAGTTTGATTCTCATCCCTCTCAAAGTTCTTTGGGCGAGTGTGTACTAAAGAGTCCTTTATGCTCCTGGCCCGTTTATACGAGAAAAGAGGTTTTTTCCATTTGTGATTATTGCTTTCCAGAATCTTCCAGTGTTTGTTAATGGACCGACTCACTGCGTTGGATACAGTGTTGTACGTTGTTACGCAAGTGAGTGGTACCTCTTCTGTATTAGTTTTAGGAAAATCTTCCAGGAGAGCTTCTCTATTCTAGTTCCGAGCTCTTTTACAACTCTTTTTGAGTATTTTGTCAGGATACCCACGTTTCTGCAGTTTATTTGTCAGATCCCTTGACTGTGACTTAAAATCTGTCAATTCACTGCAATTACGTTTGCAGATACATCCACGGCCACAGGAGGAGACAGCTCCACGGACCGAGAGGAGCGGCAGAGCCAGACTGGGTCCACTGCAGGGGAGAGCGAGGGACCCAGTGGCACGGAGGGTGAGGGGAGCCACACTGAGGAGACCTCAGCTACGACCATCTCGGCTGGGGAAAACAGCACTTCCAGTGAGGACTACCTTGTGGAGGCGGGTGTCAGCAGACCACAGACAGAATCGAGCAAGTCTGTCCCCGCCACCACCACCATCTCCACCCTCCCATCTGCTCCCATCCCACATGTCCGTGGAGGCTCCCGTGTAGGGGAGCGTGTCTCCTTCATGCCAGGCACCGCACCCCTGCCTCTGTCCCCCTGCTGGCCTGAGTGTGGAGTCTGTGGACTTACTTAAGCAGATCCATGTAGGGCAGACATCAATGCTGAGTGTCCTCCATGCACACACGGGTCTTTTGACACAACTGGTGTCATTCATGGAGGGCATGTCATCTGGCATGTCTTCCCTACATCGGACCAATCAGTCCATGGCCTCCTCACTGACGGCAGCAGTGTCCCTCCTGCAACAGTCCCTCACCACTCCTACCTCTGCCCCATCCACAGTCCCCAGCACCCTACCTGTCCCAAGTACACACACACCGGCACTGGCACGCACCAGCACAGACACAAGCAGCACACAGACACACAAGCCAAAATCCAGACGCACACGCACGCACAGTCAGGGGACTGATACCTCACTCACAGGGGATGGGGCCCAGACACACACACACGCATCCACGAGCACTGCGCAGTCCTCAGATACCTCTCCCTCCAAAAGCCCTTCCCTTGCCTCACCTGCAACCCCCTCCCAGAAGCTCTTCCTCTGTGAGCTTGGCCTCTTCCCCACAGATACACCTGACACGAAGTCCAGGCGGAAGAGGCGACCACCACACACAGAGGGGAGTGCCCCTCACACCCCGACACCCTCCCCCAGGCACAGGCAGACAGAGGACCCCATTCGAAAGTCCCCCCGGACCAGGAAGGGCAGGACCCCACCACCACACAGCTCCACCACACAGTCTCTCTCCTCCATCCCCCAGGCCACCACTGCACAGGTTCCACTGCCACACCCTGCCCCAGGTTCCCCCACACACTGATACCGCATCCCCAAACTGCTTAGGCCCTCCCCCTACCACTTGCTCTTCCACCCCCAAACCAGACGCTCTGCCTGTTTGTGCCACTGGTGTGGAGACCGGGTCCCCCCTCTGTCCTGCCCACCTCATCTGCCCCCCTTCCACTCCCTTGGAGTTATGCACTGCAGTGGAGTCCACAACTACCCTGTCTGACTCGGGCACTGCAGTGGGGACCCAGTCCACTCCATCTGACCGGCCCACTGCAGTGGTTGCACCCACACCATCTGAGTTGTGCCCTACAGTGGTGCCGGCCCCCACTGAGTCAGACACCTCCACTGCAGTTGCCGGTGACACTCCTGCACCCACCACCCCTTCACTGCCTCCTTCTGGCATCCCCTGATCCTGTCCCTGCGGTGCCTGGCCTGCCCCTTGTATACCCCTCCGAGGGGGATGTCCCCTGTCCGTACCAGTGCAGGCAAGCAATGGGTGACAAGTTGTCACGTATCACCCTGTTGGGACTGTGTATTTGGACTGGCCATTGGCCTTAGTTTCTTTTGGACTTCAAATTTTAATTTAACATTTGCTGAATAAAGCCTCTTTTTGTTTACTTGTGGTTTTTCTTTGGATGTACATGATGTAGTTGAGTATCATCATGCATTTGCAGTTGTAATAGTGTTCAGATCAGGAAAATGAAGTGTTGCTGTGATGGACTCCATGTGGTCCATGGGATATGTGTCCTAATGTAGTCTGGATCTATAGCATCCTTTGCTGCAGTCTGAGGGTGTAATGTTCAGCATTTGACACAGGGATGTACGTTTTGCATTTGTAAATTAACATCTTTGGCTTACACTGATGCACATCTGGTGAGCTTACCACTGTTCAATGTTTCTATTTCCCTGACTGTGTGCCCATCTCCACTGGACATGCAGTTTAGCACATCAATGTTGAAGGACTCATCTGTGTATACAGTGCAACTTGCTTGACACGTGTTTAGGGTGTATGCAGATGACTGATGTGACACTCCCATACCCAGGCTGATGTGAGCAGAGCCTTCAGTGTGTTGTAGTTGTTGACTCACTGACCGAGTGTTCTGCTGACATGTTTGAGTCGTGCACAGACCAGGTTTGGCACAGCGGACCTTCCACAGGAGTGGAGTGCCCTCATGGCAGTGTGTAATCCCGTGACATTGCCTGGGCCCGTGTTGTGTGTTGTGTGAGCATGTCTGTGTGTGTTCCCTTCCCTTTTCCTACACAGGCTGTGTCACTAGGGATGTTCCTGTTTGTGATGCTTGCTGAGTTGTCCTGTGTTCATCCAGCATCTTGGACCTGGTTTCTCCGGGATGTGGGTGCATGGCAAACTAATGTTCATCAGGTTGTCATCCCTAGTTGTCTTTGTTGTCAGGGCTGGGGATGTGGGCCAACGCAGATGGGACACAGTCAGGATTCCCCTTGGCACTTGTTGGTTACACAAGTCATGTAATTTACAGTTTGTGGTAGCTTTCAGTGATTGTGACATGTTGTGTGTGTGACTGCTGCCACTCCTCAGGGTCAGAGCTGCAATGTTGGAAGTTGTCTATGTGTGTTCTTTGTGGGTCACCTTGGCTTCTTCATTGGTGTGTGACTGTGGCCGGGATCCCATTGATTGGGGTGGATTTCACGTCATGCCCATGTACTGCGTACTGTGCAGTGTGTCAGACATTCACGAGTCTTGTTGACTGGCCATGTGTGATGGGTTTCGCACCTTAGTTCCCACCACCCCCTGGGATTGTCATGGGTGCATGTGCAATGTCACCAGTCCATGTGAGCTTCACAGCTGCACATTGGTGGAGATCAAGGTGTGTGGTGTTGAGTGTGTGCAAATGTGAGTTGTTGCACGGCTAGACCCCTACCTCCATATTGGCCTTGGCTGACAGGCCGTGCTGATTGATTTGTGCTTGTGTAGGTGTGATGGTAGTTAGTTGCTCAGGACACATGGCTGTGGTTCACAGTGTGAACGACATCTACCTTTGTCATCACAGTGGGATTATCATGCAGGCTAGTGTCACCACAATGTGGGGTCCCTGGGAGTAGTGCTGTGGTGGGTCTGTCTCTTGCTGTGTTAGTTGCTGTTCCTACAAGCTTGTGTGACATGTGTAATTTGGGCTCCCTCTCATCTAACAATGCCTGATTGCCCACATAGGGGAATCCGATCCATGAGTTACTTTTGTGTGGCACTGTATACACATCTGTGTAATTGGGATTCAGGCCTCCTCATGTGTTGTGTGGTTGCCTGGGGACACTGGCACACCCCCCATCACCTGTTGTGTTTGATATGCAGTGTGAGGCTGCCTGTTTGTGTTTGTGCATCTGGACCACTGCATTGGCATATCTTTAGTGTGCCATTGGCTGTATGTTGTTTGGTGGATTTCCCCTGCTGTCCCTGGGACTCCTAGGTCATCAGTCAGCACAATAATCATGGTTTGTATGTCCCATTGCTGCCATGGTATGGTATTTGTTCACCTCACATCTACAGTCTCCACAGGATATCTACATTTGTGTGTCCATTGGTGCAGATATGTGGGTCTGAATTATGATGGTCACTTCTGTCATTGTGCAATTGATAAATGTTGACAATGTCAGCCCCCATGGGTGATGTTTGTCTGCACATGGCCAAATGTATGTCTTATTTGCACTGCACTGTTTGCCTCACCCAATCTATGTTGCTATGGGACACAAGCACTACTTTGCCACTGATGTGTTTGTTGTTGTGTGACCAGGAATCATCCATGCTGTTTGACAGTTGCAGCTTTTTCCATGACAACACTTACCTTTTGGTCACTGTGATGATGGGGGTTTAGACCCCATTGCCACAATGTTCAAAATGTGCTTCAGCTATGGATCCCACACTTACATTTTGGTCACTGTGATGATGGGGGTTTAGACCCCATTGCCACAGTGGTCATGGTCTGCTTGCATTGTGGAGGCCACACACATTTATGTGTGACACATGTGATAGGGGGTCACATTGTAGGTTCAATGTCATGTTCAGTGTTGTAGGCATTTGACACAGACTACACACGCTTGTCATGATGGGGTGATGTCTTTTTCTGACATTCCTTATGTTGGAGTATGCTGGTTGTGTCATGCATTACCCGTCCTATGAGTGGGGATGGTAGTGGTGGTAGGCATCCAGGCCCCCCTGAGTAGGGGTGGTGGTAGGCATCCAGGCCCCCCCTGAGTAGGGGTGGTGGTAGGCATCCAGGCCCCCCTGAGTAGGGGTGGTGGTAGTGGTAGGCATCCATCCCCCTAAGAGTGGGGATGGTAGTAGTGACAGGCATCCAGGCCCCCCTGAGTAGGGGTGGTGGTAGTGGTAGGCATCCAGGCCCCCATGAGTAGGGGTGGTGGGAGTGGTAGGCATCCATCCCCCTATGGGTGGGGATGGTAGTAGTGACAGGCATCCAGGCCCCCATGAGTAGGGGTGGTGGTAGTGGTAGGCATCCAGGCCCCCCTGAGTAGGGGTGGTGGTAGTGGTAGGCATCCATCCCCCTATGAGTGGGGATGGTAGTAGTGACAGGCATCCAGGCCCACATGAGTAGGGGTGGTGGTAGTGGTAGGCATCCAGGCCCCCCTGAGTAGGAGTGGTGTTAGTGGTAGGCATCCATCCCCCTATGAGTGGGGATGGAAGTAGTGACAGGCATCCAGGCCCCCATGAGTAGGGGTGGTGGTAGTGGTAGGCATTCATCCCCCTATGAGTGGGGATGGTAGTAGTGACAGGCATCCAGGCCCCCTGAGTAGGGGTGGTGGTAGTGGTAGGCATCCAGGCCCCCATGAGTAGGGGTGGTGGTAGTGGTAGGCATCCATCCCCTATGAGTGGGGATGGTAGTAGTGACAGGCATCCAGGCCCACATGAGTAGGGGTGGTGGTAGTGGTAGGCATCCAGGCCCCCTGAGTAGGGGTGGTGGTAGTGGTAGGCATCCATCCCCCTATGAGTGGGGATGGTAGTAGTGACAGGCATCCAGGCCCACATGAGTAGGGGTGGTGGTAGTGGTAGGCATCCAGGCCCCCTGAGTAGGGGTGGTGTTAGTGGTAGGCATCCATCCCCCTATGAGTGGGGATGGTAGTAGTGACAGGCATCCAGGCCCCCATGAGTAGGGGTGGTGGTAGTGGTAGGCATCCATCCCCCTATGAGTGGGGATGGTAGTAGTGACAGGCATCCAGGCCCCCCTGAGTAGGGGTGGTGGTAGTGGTAGGCATCCAGGCCCCCATGAGTAGGGGTGGTGGTAGTGGTAGGCATCCATCCCCCTATGAGTGGGGATGGTAGTAGTGACAGGCATCCAGGCCCCCCTGAGTAGGGGTGGTGTTAGTGGTAGGCATCCATCCCCCTATGAGTGGGGATGGTAGTAGTGACAGGCATCCAGGCCCCCATGAGTAGGGGTGGTGGTAGTGGTAGGCATCCATCCCCCTATGAGTGGGGATGGTAGTAGTGACAGGCATCTAGGCCCACATGAGTAGGGGTGGTGGTAGTGGTAGGCATCCAGGCCCCCTGAGTAGGGGTGGTGGTAGTGGTAGGCATCCATCCCCTATGAGTGGGGATGGTAGTAGTGACAGGCATCCAGGCCCCCCTGAGTAGGGGTGGTGGTAGTGGTAGGCATCCAGGCCCCCATGAGTAGGGGTGGTGGGAGTGGTAGGCATCCATCCCCCTATGAGTGGGGATGGTAGTAGTGACAGGCATCCAGGCCCCCATGAGTAGGGGTGGTGGTAGTGGTAGGCATCCAGGCCCCCATGAGTAGGGGTGGTGGTAGTGGTAGGCATCCATCCCCCTATGAGTGGGGATGGTAGTAGTGACAGGCATCCAGGCCCCCATGAGTAGGGGTGGTGGTAGTGGTAGGCATCCAGGCCACCCTGAGTAGGGGTGGTGTTAGTGGTAGGCATCCATCCCCCATGAGTGGGGATGGTAGTAGTGACAGGCATCCAGGCCCACATGAGTAGGGGTGGTGGTAGTGGTAGGCATCCAGGCCCCCTGAGTAGGGGTGGTGGTAGTGGTAGGCATCCAGGCCCCCTGAGTAGGGGTGGTGTTAGTGGTAGGCATCCATCCCCCTATGAGTGGGGATGGTAGTAGTGACAGGCATCCAGGCCCACATGAGTAGGGGTGGTGGTAGTGGTAGGCATCCAGGCCACCCTGAGTAGGGGTGGTGTTAGTGGTAGGCATCCATCCCCCTATGAGTGGGGATGGTAGTAGTGACAGGCATCCAGGCCCCCATGAGTAGGGGTGGTGGTAGTGGTAGGCATCCATCCCCTATGAGTGGGGATGGTAGTAGTGACAGGCATCCAGGCCCCCATGAGTAGGGGTGGTGTTAGTGGTAGGCATCCATCCCCTATGAGTGGGGATGGTAGTAGTGACAGGCATCCAGGCCCCCTGAGTAGGGGTGGTGGTAGTGGTAGGCATCCAGGCCCCCCTGAGTAGGGGTGGTGGTAGTGGTAGCCATCAGGCCCCTATGGGTGTGTATGGCATTGGTGATAGCCATCCCGCCCCTTATGGTTCTGCTGTTGCGAGTGTACGTCATTTCTGCATCCCTATGTGTGTGTGACATATGTCGGGTACGTGTCGTTTGTTTGTGTTGTGGGTGTTTGTCTTACCGTCTGCGCCGTACGCGTCCGTACCGGTTCCGGTAATAGATGTAGAGTATTGGTAGGACCTGCGCGATGGGATTCATGGTTGGGTCGTCTCCTTCGGGTTTCGCGTGGCTTCAACTCGTACTCGTCGCTGGCTTGTTCGTCTCGTAGCCATGGATCGTCTTGTGGCGCGAATCGGAGCTTATGTGCAGCTCTCCCGGATGCTCTGACGTGCCGGACGTAGCGACGGGTTCGGCGCGTACGGAAGGCGCATCGTACTAGTCCGGCCGGAAGGTGCTGTATATTTGCTTCCGTGCGACTCGATTCGGCGTTTACGGATCCGGCTCGGGCGGGGAACAGGAGCTGGAATGGGTACGTACGGCTGGGTCGGGATCTGAGCAGTTATGCGCATCGTACTTGCTCGTTCGGACGACTGTTCGAATCGGTCGGGAAACACGCGTTCGGCTTGCTTTTTTCCCGGACGAATAGTGTTAGGTGCACTTCCGGCCGAGATCGGAATCGACCCCCAAGATGGAGGCATCTTCCCCTGAGAATAGCAGAAGTCAAACAGTGGAGTTAGGTATGTAGCCCACAACAGAGGTTCCTTTTTAATTACTGTCATGGGCATTTCATCAGGACCCATTGCTCCTGAGGCTCTCATTTTTTTAATAAATCCTACCACTTTACTCGTTGAGGGCTCATAGCTGAATTCAGGGATTTCAAACAAATTGGGTAAAGCAGGGGCAGAGCCGGAAGGATTAGGATTAGCAGAATAAAGTTCTACCAGATGGGATTTCCATTCCTCTTCTTTAATAGGAATGGGGAGGTATTTTACTCTTGTGCCGCAACAATCAGCGATTATTTCCCAGTACCTTTTAGAGTTATTTTTTGAGGCCGCCTCTTTTAACTGTACCCATACGCTATCTTCCTTTATTTGCTTTAAGGAACTTTTTTTCCTCTTTAGTAAATTTATTAAGTTACCTCGTTCAGGAGAAAAATTCAAAAACTGAGCCCTCACTAATTTATTTATTTCACTATTTATAGAAAGCATTGGGTTAAAATAAGATCTCCGTTTAGCTGGAACATGCGATGATTTACATGATGTAGCCAAAGTGCCTGCATTACGAGAAAAGGCTTCAAATAAGTTGGATTGAGGAGAATAACACTCAGCCATTACTAAGTGCTGCTGATCTCCTATCAAAACTGTTAAATTCTCTTTTAGTTTAGGGTGTTCCAATGTATTCTACCATTTGTTGTATTAAACTCTACTGTGCTATCTTTAAAATTCCAGGAGTCTACCTTAGCACAAGTAGATTCAAAATTAGAGCAGATCAACATGTGGTCGCTAAAATTATTTTCCAAAACTTCCATACTTATGAGTTTACAAAAGAAATCTGCAGAAACAATTAAATAATCTATAATGGATCTCACAGTAGGCGCCTTATGGGTATAATTTGCTGGTATATCATTTTCTAACCTCCCATTGGCAATTATAAGATCCAAACTTCCCAGGCCTTCAAGTAATACAGCTCCTCTTTTATCAGTCCGACTATTATTCCGGAACTGAGCAGGGGGGGTGTTTAAGGCTTCATTTTTTGGGGTGTTAGCGAATACCCTTATGCGATGAGAAGAAACTTTAGAATTCAAATCTCCAACTAGCATTAGAAACTTGCAATCTTCACTTTCCAAAGTAGTGGAAATAAAAACAAATAGATCCTTTAATAGATAAGAGTAAGATGCATCGGGAGGTAAATATGCATTTACGTTCAGCAGAGAATTTGAATGATCTTGGACGTCCTTAAGATCTAGCTTAATCGCCTGAATTAAGTTAGAGGCATGAAATATTACTTTATATGACCATCTAAGACTTGTTCTTAGTAATATAGCAATACCTCCTTTAGCATGTCCTCTATTCACAGGGAGCGCAGGCCGGCTCAGCACCATATAATCTTCAGTGGACCAGTTATTTGTGATCCTAGTCTCTTGTAGACATATTATGTATGCACTCTGCTCTTTCACAAATAAGAATTTATTTTTATTGGTGCTTAAGCCGGCTGCGTTCCAAAAGATCAATTTAAGACCCTTGCTAGGAATAATTCCCGTATTTTAAGCCTGAGGATCTATTTGTGTTAAGAGCACCTGCTACCCAACTCCATTTCTCATCTTCCTCATCTGCAGGCAGTACATAGTGGTTCTTTTTCTCTGTGAGAAGCGAAACTCTCCTTCTCTCTTTACCGAGGGAAACCTGTAATATAATCTCACCCTCTCCAGGTGGGGCAGATCCCTTGGGGGGATATCTGGATGAGAATAAAACTGCCGATTATGAATCGCTTTTTTTGAGGCTAGCTCCTCTTCAGGTACAAGAACATCAATACCACAGCATCGTAATTTATCACTGTTTGACATTATCAGATGGGAGATAACTTTAGATGCAAACGTTACTCTTGCTCCCCTAGGATTATTATATTTTTGAACCTGAACCAGGGTGAGGTCATTACTCTGGATCATTTGGAGGCCTGGGATTTCGGCAAAACAACCTAATAGAAAGGGCCTGTTCATATATGGCTCATGATCAAAAATAAAAGAAAAATCTGAAGTACAAGTGCAAAAATGAGTGATTAGCTTGGCAAGTTATCTCAGAAACATTTTCAGTAGGATTATAAATAACATTACTACCTAAAGAGGAAGCAAATAACGAGGCATTGGGATTCAAGTTACTCTGTACAATAGAAGGAACGCTTAGATCTAATGCGGTTGCATCTTGGGGGATTAAATTGGGACACTAGGATTTGATAAAGGTGAACGAGGTCCCAATAAATTAATTTCTACTCGACCATCTTCCTTCTTCATAGCGTTCGGGTCAGAGTTCAATGATAGATATAAAATTAAATTAGGGTCGAAGCGTAGCTTTTTTGCCCTTTTTTTATTTATCCTTCGACGTTTTTCCCTTTTTTCCTTCTTCTTCTTGCAAACACTGTTACTTTTGTTCTTGATATCTTTTTCTTTAAGAGGAGAACAACCAGCTTTTAATTCCCCCACTATGGGATGCTCAGGATTTTTTGCACCTGTTTTTAGAAAAATGGGGAAAACCTTTCGGATTGTACTTGATTTTTCCTTCTTAGCTTGCTGGCAGGACGCAGATACAGATACTGGAACTGAGTTCTCAGGTCCAAAGAGTTGTTGTAGAGAAGAAGGGTGTAATTTATCGAATATCTACATTTTCTTTATCTTTCAATTTATTTTTATTTTTCCTACTAGAAGAGGGCTTACAAGCCTGAGCGCCAAAGTCCCGCCCTTTAGCGTGAGAGAGAGAGCATGTTTGAGTAGATTTAAGTGGATTGGAATTATCCTCCAAAGATGGAGGAGAAGAGGTCCCCTTACCAGGATTAGGCTTACATGAAGGAATTCGGCCAACTTTACCAGGCGAGAGTCTTTGTTCAGAGACGATGAACTTAGTCAAGGCCAAAAGAGAATCCAGGATATAATCAGAGTTACTCACTGATTTCTCCATTAAGGCTAAGATAGAAGACATAACTCTTTCCAGGCAAAGTATAGATTCAGACATCAGCATTTTTGTCTCTGAATTATTATTTAAAGGATGAATACTTGAGGACAAATCAGGAGAAGCAGTCCCCCTTGAATTTAATATACTTGTTCCGCTGGGTGTACTACTAAACAGCTGCATCTTAACGGGGAGATCTTGAGGGAGAACCCGTAAATTTAAGGAAGGCAAAATGACAGGATTATGAATCCTGGACGACTCCAAATTGGGTGCCTGAGAACTTTGGAGTTGGATTTATATATTAATGTTGAGGTCTGGGAGTGTAAAGTCTTTCAACATAGGGTCTCCATCTTTTGGGGCTAGACGAAGTACCCCTTCAGGCTGGGTAACTCCGTTAGCAAGGGAGTGGATGGTGAGATTTGCCAGTAAAGAATCTTCCACCCTAGATTCAGAGTATGGCACATCCCTAGACCAAGGGGCCGATTCCGATCTCGGCCGGTAGGGCACCGAATCGGATTCGGCTTTACCGGATCCGATTCGGACGCCCTGTTTCCGACCAATTCGAACACCCGTCCGTGCGAGCAAGTACGATGCGAGCGTACACAAAATCCCCGACCGATTCGTTCCCGGCTCCGAACCGCTCCGACCGACTCACACCACGCAATGGAGACGTTCCCCGACCGGGCAAGTACGATGCGCGCCTTGAACAGTCTGACCGACTCGCGCCGTCCGGCTCGAAAGAGCAGTCGGAGCCGGACTTCGGGGGACCGTGTCGGACCCCCCTGTACGTGTAGCCGCGCGAGTCGCACACAGGGGGGACCCATGGGTCCCCCCTACACATGCATGTACGGCGTGAGTCGCACCGACGCGTACCCGCTGTAGGTGGCGCCTTTGTTCGCGACGCACCCATTGAGTCAATGGGAGCCCGTGTACGCGTCGTACGACCGGCTCCCATTGACTTCAGTGGGAGTCCGATCGAGTCCGATAGCATGCGTCCGCATCGTACTCGTTCGGTCGGACTGCTAGAGTCCGGTTCGGTCGGATATCTCTCCGAATCCGACTCGGTCGGAGAGATTTCCGGCCCGAATCGGAATTGGCCCCCAAGTCTCTCCAATTTTGGGAGATAGGTTAGTAGATTCTACTGGAGATGATTTTCCAAGATCTACTTTAACCTCTCCATGAGCTTCTTGTTTAGACTCCAACATCCCTGCTGTGTTTAAGCTTGTCTCTTTTTTAGGAAAAAAGGTAGAGATGGCATTGAAACCTTTCAAGGTGTTTATTTGTATTGAGTTATTCCTTAAAGGATTGGCTTTAGTTTTTTTTGCACGCTCTTATATATATCAATCTTCCGGGGCGCAATTTTTTTGCGGTCATATCTTGCTCTTAGAAATTCTCCTATCTCCCACGTGCAGGCGCTTGCGTAATTCTCGGGGGGATGGAGCAAACGAGTGGGAGAGTACAAAGGCGGTCTGAAAAAGGTGGGGGCGATATATAGAGTGTTGCACCTGCTAGCTCACTCACTGACTCACCATGCCTCCACCATGCCTCCACCATGCCTCTATTGTCCCTGCTCCTTCAGCTCCTTCAGCTGCTTCAGCTCTTTCTGCCCCTCAGCACCCCCCCGAACCTGTACGTCTGTTGGTGTGCAGAAGCTGTAAAATCGATAGGCTCTCCAGGTGGGTGGTAGCGGGTAGACAAGCGGGGACTGCACATCACACCTGCAGGCTGCACCCGGACCTAGTCGGGCCGCCTCCGCAGGCTGCTGAGTCACACACTTAGCGACCACCCACTAATGATGGCCACGCTCCTTAGAATCTCCGCCCCACCTCCACTCCCGCTGCTCTGCTGGGTCTCTCTGGGGCCTGTAGCTCGTAGGAACCAAATCTGTGGACTCTCTGACTCTCCGACGATCTCTGACAGAGGGGCCCAGGAGGGCCCGCTTGCTCCGCTCCACTCCCTTGCTCTTCCGCGCTGTCTGCAGTCCGCACTGTCTCTGTCCCTCACGTTTACATTCAGGTGGTATGCTGATGTGGGCACTAGCTCATGCCCAGATTTCACAGGATTCAAGAGCCATAGGGGGGGCGGATGCAGGCTAGCAGGTCTTACTGGAGATAGGGGAGTGGGGGTCAGCCTCCACGTACAGCCAGTCGCTGACTCCCGCTCCTTCTTCTATCCAGCCTTATTGCAACCCCTCCTGCAGACAGATGAGTGGGGCACACCAGGTGGGCCGCAGGCTGCATCCGGACCTGGCTGGGCCGCCTCTGCGGGCCACCTGGGGCTCGCTCTCAGCAGGAGCCGACTACGGATCCTGCACTCGTTACTGCAGGGAGGTGAGGGGCTGGCCGGTGGCTGACTGGCTGAGGGCTGTCGGGCCGAGCTCAATTTTGCTCAGCAAGCACACATGGGACCGGGGGGGCAGGTAAGCCGACCCAGGCCTCGGGGGCTTAGTGTATCCCCCCTGTGGGGGTCGGATTGCTCGGTAGCTGCAGTGTGTACAGTGGGTGCAGCTCTGACCGGCTCCCCGTTTCTCGCTGGCTCCTCCTCCTCCCGCGTCACTGCGTCCATCCGTTAGAAGCCCAAGCTGATAACCCAAGTGTCTCACTTGCAAGAGATTTCTCCTCTGACAACACAACAACAATGTATTACCTCAACAAGCAGGGAGGCTCGAGATCCAGTCCATTATCTCTGGAAGCCCAGGCGCTCTGGAAGTGGCTTCTGGACAGAAACCTTGCGATTACAGGAGCTCACCTCCCAGGTGATCAGAATTCTCAGGCCGATTCACTCAGCAGGCTCCTCCAGGGAAACCACGAGTGGGTCTTCAACGATGACGTGGTCCCCGATATCTTTGGAAGATGGGGTACTCCGGAGGTCGACTTATCCGCCACCACAGAAAACAGCAAATGCCAAAGCTTTGTGTCGAGGTATTACCAACCAGGACCTATGGGGAATGCCCTGTGGATCAACTGGTCAGGCAGATTTCTCTACGCCTTTCCACCAGTTCCCCTGATCCTGGCAGTCCTCATCAAGCTATCACAATCACGGGCCTTCACCGGTCTATCCGTCCACATCTCCATCTTCCATGCAAGATGGATTCGCTAACGAATTTCAGAGGACAAATGTTGCACCCCAACCTCTCTTCTTTGAATTTGGTAGCATGGCTTCTGAGCTAGTACAGTATTGACACTTGAACTTACCTCAGGACTGCATGGACATCCTCAAGGAAGCAAAGCGGCATTCTACACGTTCTGCTTATGCTCATAAATGGAAGAGATTCTGTATTTGGTGTTCACCGAAGAATGAGGATCTTACCTCTTGCCAGGAAGATGTCATCCTTCCATATTTGCTCCATTTGGTGCAATCTGGCCTTCAAATTTCTTCCATTAGGGTTCACTTGGCAGCTCTTACTGCCTACATAAAATGCCTTTCACAAACTTCCTTTTTCAGAATTCATGTCATCAGAGATTTCTTGGAGGGTCTGAAGACAGCTGTTCCTCCCTTTAGACGTCCTTCTCCTCCTTGGGAACTTAAAGCGGTACTCTCTTGTCTTATGCAAGAACCTTTTGAACCCATTCATAGGGCATCTCTACAGCATCTGTCTTGGAAGACAGCTTTCCTTGTGGCAATAAAATCTGCCCGCAAGGTTAGTGAAATCCATGCACTTTGCTGTAAAGAACCATACACAGTGTTTCATGCATCCAAAGTAGTCATGAGGACTCATCCGAAATTCCTCCCAAAGGTGGTTTCAGATTTCCATGTAAACCAGACGATCTCTTTACCTACTTTTTTCCAACATCCATCTACTCCAGCAGAGAGATCCCTTCATTCCCTGGAAGTTAGACGGGTTCTGAAATTCTATTTGGATAAAACTAAGGATCTACAGAGATCTGACCAGTTATTCGTAAATAATGGCTCCCTCAGTACAGGTCTAGCGACTTCGAAGCAGCCCATCTCCAGATGGATTGTTTCCTGCATCTTACTTTGTTACCAAAAAGCTTATAAGTTGATGGCTGCTAAGCCTAAGGCTCATTCTACCAGAGGAAAGGCAGCTATTGCGGCTTTGCTCTGGAAAATACCTATTCCAGAGATATGCAAAGCAGCAACCTGGAAATCAGTTCATACATTCACTAAACACTACTGCCTGGTCTCGGATGCCAAGGCGGATTCTCAACTAGAGCAGGCTTCCCTCTTTGCTTACATTTGTCTACCTCTATTCTCTGTCTCTTCCACTGCTTTCTATTGGGATGGGCTTGCTAATCTATTCAAGTGCTTATGACTATACATGGGAATCCCCTATGAGATAAGGAACAGTTTCTTACCTGTAACTCCAGTTCTCTTGTAGGGATATTTCCATGATAAGTCATAAGCAGCCCTCCCTCCTCCCTGGTGGAATAGACAGAGGGATTCGAACATAAAACATGCATTCATTTCACATCGCCCTCAAAAAGAACTGAAGTAACTCCCACTAGCCGTGCATGATGGGATACTGGTGGTCTCCGGATTCTTAAAGGCTCAGCTTCTTTTTTCAAGACAATCAATTTGCAACTTGCAAAATAGGATTAGCGACTCACTATTAGGAAGGGGTGTTCCAAGGGCGTCCCTTCCTAATAGCGACTCCTTAAGCTATGTAGGAATGTTTTGCAACAGCAATGGCAGTCGCAAAATACTCGCAGTTTACCACCCTTCTCAGAAGGGTGGTAAAGCACTTGCAAACGGGAAGGGGTTCCCAGGGGACCCCTTCTCATTTGTGAACGCATGCGCAAATATTTTTTAAGGGCAGGCAGTGGTCCCAGGGACCATTGCCTGCCCTTAAAAAATGAAACTGAAAGGTATCATTTTTATTTTTCAAATGCATCCCGTTTTCCTTTAAGGAAAACGTGCTGCATTTAAAAAAAAAAAACTGCTTTCATTTAAAAGCAGTCCCAGACATGGAGGTCTGCTGACCCCAGCAAGCCACCATCCCCTGGGAGTGCCAGCCATTCCCAATGGGGTCACAAATTGCGACAGCCTCATTAATATGCACGAGGCATGCAATTTGCGACCCCATTGGGAATCGCAAACAGTGTCTCAGACACTGTTGTGCATCCCAATTAGCGAGTCGCAAATGCGACGCAATTTGCGACTCGCTAATTCACGGATCGTACATCTGGCCCATAATGGCAGTCCATGAGGCTATTCTGTCCTCTGACTTTCATCTCTATCATGAAAAAAGGAGCTTTGTGAAGGGGATTCGTCTGTGTGTTAAACACTACAAAATTGCACAAAATATAGTATACTGGCACCCTTTTTTCACTTCAAGATGAAGATGCGGCAAGTGTAACCTACGTATTTAGGCTGCTCTATTGTTTGTCTATCTCGTAAGTGTCTTTGCAAGCCTTCCTGAAGAAAGGCAAAAAATATCCATTTAAAAAGATATAACTAAAAGAAGTGCTCTGGGGTCCCCGCACATGGGCGGGACTATTCAAGTGCTTATGACTTATCATGGGAACACCCCTACGAGAGAACTGGAGTTACAGGTAAGAAACTGTTCCCTACCTCTCAACCGGTGGTCGCCTCCAGGAAGCCTCCTTGCCCGAATCTGCTGTGTTTGTTCTTACCAGAGATCTCCCATTGAAAACAACAGGGCCCCCGACACCCATCCAGCACCCTGTACCCAGCCGCCCTTGTGCAGCTGTGGGTGCATTTTGTGTGCTAACTTTGATCCCCCTGTGCCCTGAGCTTAACTCTAGGAGCTTTGCTCCCTGAACCCGGTAGCTTGCCCGTGACCAGCCACCAACCGACAGCCCCCTAGCCCCTTAGGCTAACACTGAGCCCCAGCACTCTGCATCTGGCCTCCCTAGTGCTGCTGAGGGTGCTTTTTGAGTGCATCCTTGACTCTGGGGGAACTCTTGTTCTAACCTCAGAAACTCAACTCTCAAGATCGTTTACTTACCTGCAAACCGATAACCTCATTTTTCTCTATAGGATTGCATTAACTGTTTTCCTCTGTTTGTATGGAAACATAAGAAACCGTTGTTTTACGAAAACTGTTTTACTTACCTTTTATCTAGGAAATGTCCCAGTGTGATGTCTAGGCATATCACACTGAGTATAAAAGGTAATCCATAAAGCACTCTATAAAGTAATCAAACTTAATCCAAAAGTAATTTTAACTGTATTTAAATATTTTACAAACCTTTAACAAGTCATTTTCATCCAGCTTGCTTGTAGATCAATCTGTCTTGAAAAGTGCAATTCTATTAACTGTACCAAGTCCTGCTTGGTTCTAAAAATAAAATACAACTAAAAAATTATTTTTAATACAAACAATTGGTCTGTGCTCAGTCATTGGGTGTGTGACATAATTTCTTGCCTGCGTGTATACAATAAATGCTGAACACTACCCTCTGAAAAAGCCTTACTGCTTGTCCACACTACCACAAATAGAGAGTAAGGTATTATCTACTTTTGCCTCTGTAAGCATTTGGGGATCCACTGGACTCTGTGCACACTTACTTTGGTATAGTATATACAGAGCCAGCTTCCTACAGGTGGGTCATTGGTAATGTTAAGGGACTCAATAATCCCAAGAAATAGTGCTTGGTTTAAAATTGTCTGGAGAGGCTGAAAATTAATGTAGCCTTCCTCGAGAAGACACATATTGACCCTGCAGAACCTGCTTCCTTTACTAGACACTGGGGCCCATGCTGCTATTTCTCCTCAGTCAGCTCTTATGTTAGGTGGGTTGCAGTCCTGATAAGGAAGTCAGTACACTACCCATTATCCAACATTTGTTTTGGATCCTGACGGCAGACTGATTGTGGTGTCTGGCCTACTCTTTGCAAAGAGTTGAATACTAGTGAATGTATGCAACCCTAATGTTGACTCTCCCTAGCTTTTTATAGATGCGGATGCATCAATATGGGTGCTCCAGGGTGATATGTGAGGCTGACTTTAACCTAGCTATTGACTCTTTGGTTGATAGAATGAGCCCAATTCCAGCTAATCACTTTAGGCTGGAGCGATCTCTCATACAGCTGTTTAAGGACCATAGTTTTTTAGATACATGGAGGTTTAAAAAGGATTCAGAGAAGACCTTCTCATTTTATTCCTCAGTCCACAATAGTCATTCTAGATTAGACTACTGCTTCATTAGTGCTGACACTACACAAGGGGTGACGGAAGTGGAATATTTGCCATGTATGCCTGCGGAGCATGGGCCATTCACTTGTGATACTGAACCTGGATATAGGTGTATCATTACCATATATTGTGAACTGGAGACTCCCATTCCTGGCTTTGCATGACTGAATATTTAATGAAAAGCTATGAAATATGATCACAGATCTTTTTAATAAAATAACTTGGGCTCTGTTTCATTGTAATCCACATTTTGGAATACTTTTAAGACATATATATATATATATACACACACACACATATGTGTGGTCTAGTTAGCCCCTAAGGTTTTTTAAATGCTAATTTCTAACTATAACGTGCCTGAAACCTATGGTTTTTTCAGTGAATTTCAAAGGTTTTTTGGGGCGATGACGTCCTCTTGTGTCCTGAGAACCTCAGGATACAAGTGGACTTCATCCTCCGAGCAGCAGTGCGCCAGAAGCCGCGTTTGCAGCGTGGTGTAAAAAGGGGCGTGGCCTTGGAACACCTCTCTGCAACACAGCTCTGTGGCACTTACTGGAGGTACCTGGTGGGCTAGTTGGCCCCCAGGGACCCTCAGGATTCAAGGGGACTTAATAGGGACGTTATAGTTAGAAATTAGCATTTAAAAAACCTTAGTAATTCACTGAAAAAACCATAGGTTTTAGGGACGTTATAGTTAGAAATTAGCATTTAAAAAACCTTTGAAATTCACTGAAAAAACCATAGGTTTCAGGGACGGTATAGTTAGAAATTAGCATTAAAAAAACCTTTGAAATTCACTGAAAAAACCATAGGTTTCAGGCACGTTATAGTTAGAAATTAGCATTTAAAAAACCTTAGAAATTCACTGAAAAAACCACAGGTTTCAGGGACGTTATAGTTAGTTGGACATTTCACTTGTACAAAACCAGTGAAATTCGGTCGTTATAGTTAGTTCAGCTAACTATAACTCGAGCCCCTGCAATGCACTGCTGATGACGTCACATATTACTTCACTCATGCCATGGTCAGTGACATCACTGATGACATCACTGATGACATCTCAAATGACATCACTGATGACATCACCCAGTGACTGTGTGTTTCTGTAAAGTTTAAATAAGTTTAAATATGTTTAATATAGGACCTAATTTCCATTGGGAAAGCATTTTTTGACTTGCCTATAACTTCGGCGTCATTATATATATATATATATATATATTCACTGAAAAAACCATAGGTTTCAGGCACGTTATAGTTAGAAATTAGCATTTAAAAAACCTTTGAAATTCACAGAAAAAACCATAGGTTTCAGACACGTTATAGTTAGAAATTAGCATTTAAAAAACCTTTGAAATTCACTGAAAAAACCATAGGTTTTAGGGACAGTTATAGTTAGTTGGACATTTCACTCGTACAAAACCGGTGAAATTCCCCCGTTATAGTTAGTTCAGCTAACTATAACTCGCACCCCCGCAATTCACTGCTGATGACGTCACATATTACATCACTCATGACATGGTCAGTGACATCACTGATGACATCACTGATGACATCTCAAATGACATCACTGTTGACATCATGCAGTGACTGTGAGTTTCTGTAAAGTTTAAATATTTTTAATATATATAGGAAAAGACGTATTGAAGAATGAGTGGGTGTATAAGTGTCTGTATGGATGATTTAGTAGGTGCGTGACTGACTCTATAAGTGAGTGATTTAACGTATCTTACTGAATGCATGGGTTAGTGACTAAACTGGGTGAATGTCTGTATCCGTCTGTCTGTTGCTGTGTAAGTGGCTGCATGTGTTAGTGAATAGCTACATGAGTGTGTATATGAGTTATTGAATGGTTGTCTGAGTATCTGTATGGGTGCCTGAATGTTTGTGTGGGAGGGGTGTGTGCGACTCTGTGCATAGATGTGTGAGTGGGTGATTCACTGGGTGGATGGTTTCAAGAGTGCATCTGTGATAGACTGTATGGGTGGGTAAGTGTGTGTAAGAGTGTGTTAGTGAGTGAATGTATGTCCCAGTGGTACATGTGTGAGTAACTACATATGTGAAAGGCAGTATATATGTGTGTTGGAGTATATAAATAGCTATTAGCGAGAGTGAGTGATTGTGATAGTGGCTGTATGGATGAGTGTGTGCTTGTATCAGTGATTGTATAAGAGCGTAACAATGTGCTAGTATTTGTATGATTAAGTGAGCTGATGTGTATATAACTGTATAGGTGAGTAAATGGCAGTGTGTTTAATTATTTGCATGACTGACTAGGTGTGTGAGTACCTCTATGGATGAGTGGCGGTGTTTGAGTGTCTATATAGGAGTAAGAGTGCATATGATAGTCCTGTACTGAGTGACCATAAGTATGAGTGACTGTACGGGTGAGTGAGTGGATGTGTGTGTGTAGACCTAAGAATCAGTGAGTGGGTATGTACTTATTGGTGTTGGAGTGTCTATGGTTTTGCGAATGGCAGTCTGTAATTTAGAGTGGGTGTATCAAAGGTTATATTAGGGTGTGAGGAGGTGCATCAGATTATCATGTGGATGATGTCATCAGTGATGTCATCAGTGATGTCATTTGAGATGTCATCAGTGATGTCATCAGTGATGTCACTGACCATGTCATGAGTGATGTAATATGTGACGTCATCAGCAGTGCATTGCGGGCGCGAGTTATAGTTAGCTGAACTAACTATAACGGGGGAATTTCACGGGTTTTGTACGAGTGAAATGTCCAACTAACTATAACTGTCCCTAAAACCTATGGTTTTTTCAGTGAATTTCAAAGGTTTTTTAAATGCTAATTTCTAATTATAACGTGTCTGAAACCTATGGTTTTTTCTGTGAATTTCAAAGGTTTTTTATATGCTAATTTCTAACTATAACGTGCCTGAAACCTATGGTTTTTTCAGTGAATTTCAAAGGTTTTTTAAATGCTAATTTCTAACTATAACGCCCCTAAAACCTATGGTTTTTTCAGTGAATTTCAAAGGTTTTGTAAATGACAATTTTTAAATGTATTAATTGTTATATTTATTTTTTTGATACTGATTTACTACATTTTTTAAAACTATTTATTTTTAGATATTTTATTTATTAAATTACATTGTAATTACATTATACATTACATTACAAAATATACTTTCTCTGAATGAATTACTTTAGTTTAAATAGTTTGCAAATAGGCAATAGAGTTTTAAGTACAGTAGTTACAGTTGTTGCAATGGGCAACACAATTTCAAACACAATGCAACATTGAGCTGAATGTGAATTTCTAGTTAAATGCAATTAGTTACTTTATGGATTACTTTTCTAACCACAGGACTGGATCCTAGATTCAGTCCTGGGACATCTCCTGTAAACAGTTGAGTAAAAGCGTTTTGGTTACAGTAGTGATTTTTAAGGAATATTATTGTATTTTAAAAGTTGACACTTAGAAACTTTTTCACATAGAATCACCAATGTTATCCTATGGGAGGAAATTCACTTAGCAGGTAAGTAGTGTTATCGTTACTTTTTCTTACTCAGTGTTGGATCCTGGATCCAGCACTGGTGCATCTCCTGTAAACAGTTGAAAGAATGCGTTTAAGTCATACAGGCGATTTTTAAGGAATATTTGTAATTTGTGAAAATCGACACTTTGAAACTTTTCTGCTGAAAACCAGACAATGGATTCCTATGGAAGGAAATATAAGTTACTGGTAAGTACGGTTAAAATTACTTTTCAGGGTCAGTGCTGGGCTAAAAGATGCAGCACTGGGTTCTCTCCTGATAACAGGTGAGTAAATCGGAATTCGTAGTTCGGTTGATTTTAGAGGAATATTATAAAGTTCCAAAACTCCACACTTAGAAGAATTTCCAAGTGAAACCAGTCAATGTTAGCCTATGGAAGGAAATTCAAGTTGCTGGTAAGTACGGTTAAAATTACTTTTCAGGATCAGTACTGGGCTGAAAGATGCAGCACTGAGGTCTCTCATGATAACAGGTGAGTAAATCGGAATCCGTATTTCGGCTGATTTTAGAGGAATATTATAAAGTTCCAAAACTGCACACTTAGAAGAATTTCCAAGTGAAACCAGTCAATGTTAGCCTGTGGAAGAAAATTCAAGTTACTGGTAAGTGCGGTTAGAATTACTTTTCAGGACCAGTACTGAGCTGAAAGATGCAGCACTGAGGTCTCTCCTGATAACAGGTGAGTAAATCGGAATCCGTATTTCGGCTGATTTTAGAGGAATATTATAAAGTTCCAAAACTGCACACTTAGAAGAATTTCCAAGTGAAACCAGTCAATGTTAGCCTATGGAAGGAAATTCAAGTTACTGGTAAGTACGGTTAGAATTACTTTTCAGGACCAGTACTGGGCTGAAAGATGCAGCACTGAGGTCTCTCCTGATAACAGGTGAGTAAATCAGAATCCGTATTTCGGCTGATTTTAGAGGAATATTATAAAGTTCCAAAACTGCACACTTAGAAGAATTTCCAAGTGAAACCAGTCAATGTTAGCCTATGGAAGGAAATTCAAGTTACTGGTAAGTACGGTTAGAATTACTTTTCAGGACTAGTACTGGGCTGAAAGATACAGCACTGAGGTCTCTCCTGATAACAGGTGAGTAAATCGGAATCCGTATTTCGGCTGATTTTAGAGGAATATTATAAAGTTCCAAAACTGCACACTTAGAAGAATTTCCAAGTGAAACCAGTCAATGTAAGCCTATGGAAGGAAATTCAAGTTACTGGTAAGTACGGTTAGAATTACTTTTCAGGACCAGTACTAGGCTGAAAGATGCAGCACTGAGGTCTCTCCTGATAACAGGTGAGTAAATCGGAATCCGTATTTCAGCTGATTTTAGAGGAATATTATAAAGTTCCAAAACTGCACACTTAGAAGAATTTCCAAGTGAAACCAGTCAATGTTAGCCTATGGAAGGAAATTCAAGTTACTGGTAAGTACGGTTAGAATTACTTTTCAGGACCAGTACTGGGCTGAAAGATGCAGCACTGAGGTCTCTCCTGATAACAGGTGAGTAAATCGGAATTCGTATTTCGGCTGATTTTAGAGGAATATTATAAAGTTTCAAAAATCGACACTTAGAAGAATTTCCAAGTGAAACCAGTCAATGATATCCTATGGAAGGAAATTCAAGTTACTGGTAAGTACGGTTAAAATTACTTTTCAGGATCAGTACTGGGCTGAAAGATGCAGCACTGAGGTCTCTCCTGATAACAGGTGAGTAAATCGGAATTCGTAGTTCGGCTGATTTTAGAGGAATATTTGTATGTTTCAAAAATCGACACTTAGAAACTTTTTCAGCAAAAAGCAGGCAATGATATCCTATGGAAGGAAATTCAAGTTACTGGTAAGTACGGTTAAAATTACTTTTCAGGATCAGTGCTGGGCTAAAAGATGCAGCACTGGGTTCTCTCCTGATAACAGGTGAGTAAATCGGAATTCATAGTTCGGCTGATTTTAGAGGAATATTTGCACAATGGTGAAGGGAGGGGCGGGGCCTGAGGTGACATCTGTGCAAATGCGCCCCGTGGCGTGTTTTAAGTTGGGGATTAAGTCCCCTTGAATCATGAGGGTCCCTGGGGCCAACTAGCCCACCAGGAACCTCCAGTATGCGCCAGGGGCTGCGTTGCAGAGACGTGTACAGAGGCCACACCCCTTTTACACCTCTCTGCAACGCAGCTCTGTGGCGCTTTCTGGACGTACCTGTTGGGCTAGTTGGCCCCCAGGGACCATCAGGATTGAAGGGGATTTAATTCCCCATCTTAAAAACGCCACGGGGCCTGTTTGCACACATGTCACCTGAAGCCCCGCCCCTCCCTTCACCACTGTGCAAACGCGCCCCGTGGTGCATTTTAAGTTGGGGGATTAAGTCCCTTTGAATCCTGAGGGTCCCTGGAGTCCAACTAGCCCACCATGTACTTCCAAAAGCGCCACAGAGCTGCGTTGCAGAGAGGTGTAAAAGGGGCGTGGCCTCTGTACACCTCTCTGCAACGCAGCCCCTGGCGCATACTGGAGGTTCCTGGTGGGCTAGTTTGCCCCCAGGGACCCCCAGTATTCAAGGGGAATTACTTCCCTTCTCAAAACGCGCCAGGGGGCGCGTTTGCAGACTGCTGCAGGGAGGGGCGGGGCCTCCGGCACTATGCCGGTCTTTTTTATTTATTTTTTTTGATTGTGAGGGGGGCTGCGTGGCCCCCCTTCCCTTGGCCACTTTTGGCCCCGGGGACCCCATCCCCCGGGGCCTGAGCATTTTATTTTTTTTGTAAATAAAAAAAAAAAACGGGAAGGGGGCCGAGTGGCCCCCCTTCCCTGGGCCTGTATTGGCCCCGGGGACCCCATCCCCCGGGCATGCCCTCAATTTTTATTTTTTTATTTGGAGGGGCTGCGTGGCCTCCCTCCTCAGGCCATTTAAGGCCCCGGGGACCCCATCCCCGGGGCCGGCCTTACCTTTTTTTTTTTTTTTTTTTTATAATTTGGGGAGGTGGGCTGCGTGGCCCCCTCCCTGGCCACTTATGGCCCCGGGGACCCCATCCCCCGGGGCCTGGCCTCTGGTTGGGGACTGTGGGGGTCCCCAATCCCCCACAGTCCCGCCGGCTCCCCGTGTCCTATGGGAGCCGGCATTGCTTTCCACATGAGGAGCAGCTAACATGCTGCTCCCCATGTGGAAAAGCAATTAGTTTGCATTTTGAAAGAGAGAGCAGGTTTCCTGCTCTCTCTTTCAAAATGCAAACTAAGTTTGCTATGACAGGACGGGAGCCGCGAGGCTCCCGTCCTGTCATTGCAAACTACAGTGTCCCGGGGGTAGGCAACCCGGGACACTTCAGGAGCCGGCCCTGGGGGGTGGCGGTCCCCAGGGCCATCAAGGGCTCCAGGAGGGGGCCGCGCGGCCCCCCTCCCATCCAGTGCACAGCCCCGGGAGGTGGTGGTCCCCGGGCTTTGGGGTCCGTAACGGACCCCCATATTCAGATCTTTAGTGCCCCGGGGAGGTGGCGGTCTCGGGCGTGTGGGGGCTGGAGCCTCCCCACACAGGTCAACAAATTTAAAAAGAAGCCACGGGGAGGTGGCGGTCCCCGGGGCAGTGGGAGGGCAAAGAGCCCTCCAGCACCATTATTTTTTTTAAGCCCCGGGGGGTGACGGTCCCCGGGGCTTGGGGGGGCCTTAGAGGGCCCCCACATATTAAAAAGAAACCCTGCATGCCCCCGGGACTTGGCCCACCCGGGGCCACTAACAACGAGCGCGGGAGACCGCGCTTCGTTTTTTTTTTTTCTCGGCGGGATCCGCGCACCCTGAGCGCATCCCGCCGATTTTTTTTTTTTTAAATGCTTTTTTCTGCCCAGGGGGTCCTTGAGGGACCCCCTGAGCAGACCTAGGGGGTCAGGGTGTTTATACCCTGCCCCCTTTGTGCGTTTTGCGCACTTGTTTCTTCTGGGTTTTTTTTGTAATCGGCAGGATCCGCGCACCCTGAGCGCATTCTGCCGATTTAAAAAAAAAAAAAAAATGCTTTTTTCTGCCCAGGGGTCTTTGTGGGACCCCCTAAGCAGACCTAGGGGGTCAGGGTGTTTCTACCCTGCCCCCTTTGTGCGCTTTGCGCACTTGTTTCTGTCCCTCGGTTCTACCGAGGGACAAAATGGCTGCCAACACTTCCTGATTTGGAGAGTTGACAGCCACTTGAAAGCCAATTAGCATGCAGCTCGTGATCGGGAGGGTGCGCGAATCCGACGCAGCCATAGATATATATGTGATTTTCCTTTTGATTTTCTCTGGAACTACTGAACGGATTTACACCATTTAACAAAAGGGTTCTTTCTGAACCAAGAACTACCTCTTTGCCAAATTTGGTGTAATTCCATTCAGCAGTTCGGGCTGTAGCCGTGTCTAAAGTTTCCTATGGGAAAATGAATGGGGAAAACATGTTTTGGGACCCCCTTTTTCTCGGCCCCGCTTGACGAATCACCCTGAAACTTTCAGGGTAGGAGCGGACCGGAGCGGGCCATAAAGTTTGAAAATTTCGCGAAGATTCGTCAACCGGCAAGAGAGTTATTTCAAATAGAATGTCGCGGATTTCCTATGGAAAATAGGTCCTAACTATAACTATCTACTGGCGACCGCCAGTAGATAATATATATGGCGAGGCTGTTGGAGCGGTAAAATAAAACAAAATTGCACATATTTGGGTCCATTCTCGTTTGTTGGTGGAAAGAAACAACGGAACAAAAGCGAGCAACTGCTATATATATATATATATATTATCTACTGGCGGTCGCCAGTAGATAGTTATAGTTAAAACCTATTATCCATAGGAAATCCGCGACATTCTATTTGAAATAACGTTGGCGCCGGTTGACGAATCTTCGTGAAAGTTTCCAACTTGTTGGGGCGCTCCGGTCCGCTCCTATCCTGAAAGTCTCGGGGTGATACGTCAAGCGGGGGCCGAGAAAAAAGGGGGGTCCCAAAACGCATTTTCCCCATTCATTTTTCCATAGGAACCTTTAGTCGCAGCTACAGCCCGAACTGCTGAACGGAATTACACCAAATTTGGCAAAGAGGTAGCCCTTGGTTCAGTGTCGTGCCTTTTGCTTAAATGGTGTAAATCCGTTCAGTAGTTCCTGAGAAAATCAAAAGTAAAGTCACATATATATCTGGGCGGAGCCTAACCACACATGTCATCGTGAGATCTGATTGGCTGTCAGCACTTCATCCTGGAATTGCTGGCAGCCATCTTGGGACCAATATAAATGATAGTACCTCATTGAAATGCATTGTAGTGAATAGAAGATTTTGAGGGTCACCAAAAGGAGAACTATAAAGGGTGATAACAGGCTTTAGTTACATTAGAATTTATTTGTTGATGGTACCATAATAATTTTAGGAATTGTGGTGTATTCTAAGGTGATTTTACCATGTGAAAAACCTTCTGCTGGGATATCATGAATCATGTTTGAGAGAACACTATTTTCTCATGCTTGTCCCATGGAGGTTTGGAAGGTGCTCCAGAAGCTAAAATGAGAGCATATTTTCTGTAAATTCACATTATCTTTCTCACTCATGTGAGAATGAAGTCTGACATTCTCAGTAAAACATGTACATCCAACAAGGGCAGAGACTGTCAGTTGATTCCTTTGTGTTCTACTGCAGCTTCCCAGAGTGTTCTAAAGAACAACTAGAGTGCTAACAGCCTTACTTATGACAAAAGTATGGCACACCTGAAGCCATCTTGATTTGAATAAACTGGTAACACTTAAACAATTTAATTTAAAAAGGAACAAAATGATGGGGTTCATTTTGTCATAGAAATTATGGTTAGTGCTGTAGAAAGAAAAATTAGGACATGTTTCAAGTGTGATCTCAAATATCTTCCTGTTATATTTCAACAGGAGCAGCCTGCCAGTTGATGCTTTTGTGTTCTACTGCAGCTTCCCAGAGTGTTCTAAAGAACAACTAGAGCGCTAACAGCCTTACTTATGTCAAAAGTATGGCACACCTGAAGCCATCTTGATTGGAATAAACTGGTAACACTTAAAACATTTAATTTAAAAAGGAACAACATGATGGGGTTCATTTTGTCATAGAAATTATGGTTAGTGCTGTAGAAAGAAAAATTAGGACATATTTCAAGTGTGATCTCAAATATCTTCCTGTTATATTTCAACAGGAGCAGCCTGCCAGTTGATGCCTTTGTGTTCTACTGCAGATTCCCAGAGTGTTCTAAAGAACAACTAGAGCGCTAACAGCCTTACTTATGACAAAAGTATGGCACACCTGAAGCCATCTTGATTGGAATAAACCAGTAACACTTAAAACATTTAATTTAAAAAGGAACAAAATGAGGGGTTCTTTTTGAAATAGAAATTATGGTTAGTGCTGCAGAAAGAAAAATTAGGGCATGTTTTAAGTGAGATCTCAAATCCTCTTCTATTTCATTAGAAAATTCTGACATGCAGACTGAAACAATCACTTTCAATACCAGCAACAGACTACCAGTTAACTCCCTGGTGAGCAGTAGCTTTACTCCAGTGATCTAATGAGCAACTAGAGTGCTAACATTCTGAATTTATGGCAGATGTGAGACATATCTGAATGCCTTCTTGATGGAATCAAAGTAAAAAACTGAAAGCATTTCCTACTGAGGAGACTGCAGTAAATGAAGAAATTAGGAAACTTCATAACAAAGAAGTCTTCCAAGATGGCCACCAGTGAAAAAAGAGCCCAAATGTAGCACAAATATTACCCAGATGTAGCCCACATATAGCCCAATGACAAAAGTGTGCAAAACACTTTTTATTTGTAGTTTTTTTGCAGTTTTATGTAGTGCAGACTGGTCAGGTATTGGAGCATTGCATCTTAAAACATGACCCCCCTACACTACAAAAACACCACTGCACTACCTTAAACCCTAAAACACTACCCCCAGCACGACCCCCTACACTACACAAGCACCACTGCACTATCCTAAACCTTAAAACACTACCCCCAGCACGACCCCCTACACTACCCAAACACCACTGCACTAACCTAAATCCTAAAACACTACCACCAACACGACCCCCTACACTACCCAAACACCACTGCACTACCCTAAAACATGACCCCCTACACTACACAAACACCACTGCACTACCCTAAACCCTAAAACACTACCCCCAGCACGACCTCCTACACTACACAAGCACCACTGCAGTACCCTAAACCCTAAAACACTACCCCATCATGACCCCCTACACTACACAAACACCACTGCACTACCCTAAACCCTAAAACACTACCCCCAGCACGACCCCCTACACTACCCAAACACCACTGCACTAACCTAAATCCTAAAACACTACCCCCAGCACGACCCCCTACACTAACCAAACACCACTGCACTACCCTAAAACATGACCCCCTACACTACACAAACACCACTGCACTACCCTAAACCCTAAAACACTACCCCCAGCACGACCCCCTACACTACACAAGCACCACTGCACTACCCTAAAACACTACCCCCAGCACGACCCCCTACACTGCCCGAACACCACTGCACTGCCCTAAACCCTGAAACACCAGCCCCTGCATGACCCCCTACACTGCCCGAACACCACTGCACTGCCCTAAACCCTGAAACACTACCCCTAGCATGACCCCCTACACTGCCCGAACACCACTGCACTGCCCTAAACCCTGAAACACCACCCCCTTCATGACCCCTTCACTGCCCGAACACCACTGCCCTGCCCTAAACCCTGAAACACCACCCCCAGCATGACCCCCTACACTGCCCGAACACCACTGCACTGCCCTAAACCCTGAAACACTACCCCCAGCAAGACCCCCTACACTGCCCGAACACCACTGCACTGCCCTAAACCCTGAAACATCACCCCCAGCAAGACCCCCTACACTGCCCGAACACCACTGACCTAAACCCTGAAACACCACCCCCAGCACGACCCCCTACACTGCCCGAACACCACTGCACTGCCCTAAACCCTGAAACACTACCCCCAGCATGACCCCCTACACTGCCCGAACACCACTGCTCTGCCCAAAACCCTGAAACACCAGCCCCAGCACGACCCCCTACACTGCCCGAACACCACTGCACTGCCCTAAACCTTGAAACACCAGCCCCTGCACGACCCCCTACACTGCCCGAACACCACTGCACTACCCTAAACCCTGAAACATCACCCCCAGCACGACCCCCTACACTGCCCGAGCACCACTGCACTGCCCTAAACCCTGAAACACCAGCCCCAGCATGACCCCCTACACTGCCCGAACACCACTGCACTGCCCTAAACTCTGAAACACCAGCCCCAGCACGACCGCCTACACTGCCCGAACACCACTGCACTGCCCTAAATCCTGAAACACCAGCCCCAGCACGACCCCCTACACTGCCCGAACACCACTGCACTGCCCTAAACCGTGAAACACCAGCCTCAGCACGACCCCCTACACTGCCTGAACACCACTGCACTGCCCTGAACCCTGAAACACCAGCCCCAGCACAACACCCTACACTGCCCGAACACCACTGCACTGCCCTAAACCCTGAAACACCACCCCCAGCGCGACCCCCTACACTGCCCGAACACCACTGCACTAAACCCTGAAACACCACCCCCTGCACAACCCCCTACACTGCTCGAACACTACTGCACTGCCCTAAACCCAGAAACACCATCCCCAGCATGACCCCCTATACTGCACGAACACCACTGCACTGCCCTAAACCCTGAAACACTACCCCCAGCAAGACCCCCTACACTGCCCGAACACCACTGCACTGCCCTAAACCCTGAAACATCACCCCCAGCAAGACCCCCTACACTGCCCGAACACCACTGCCCTAAACCCTGAAACACCACCCCCAGCAAGACCCCCTACACTGCCCGAACACCACTGCACTGCCCTAAACCCTGAAACACCACCCCCAGCACGACCCCCTACACTGCCCGAACACCACTGCACTGCCCTATACCCTGGAAACACCAGCCCCTGCATGACCCCCTACACTGCCCGAACACCACTGCACTGCCCTAAACCCTGAAACACTACCCCTAGCATGACCCCCTACACTGCCCGAACACCACTGCACTGCCCTAAACCCTGAAACACCACCCCCTTCATGACCCCTACACTGCCCGAACACCACTGCACTGCCCTAAACCCTGAAACACCACCCCCAGCATGACCCCCTACACTGCCCGAACACCACTGCACTGCCCTAAACCCTGAAACACCACCCCCAGCAAGACCCCCTACACTGCCCGAACACCACTGCACTGCCCTAAACCCTGAAACATCACCCCCAGCAAGACCCCCTACACTGCCCGAACACCACTGACCTAAACCTTGAAACACCAGCCCCTGCACGACCCCCTACACTGCCCGAACACCACTGCACTACCCTAAACCCTGAAACATCACCCCCAGCACGACCCCCTACACTGCCCGAGCACCACTGCACTGCCCTAAACCCTGAAACACCAGCCCCAGCATGACCCCCTACACTGCCCGAACACCACTGCACTGCCCTAAACTCTGAAACACCATCCCCAGCACGACCGCCTACACTGCCCGAACACCACTGCACTGCCCTAAATCCTGAAACACCAGCCCCAGCACGACCCCCTACACTGCCCGAACACCACTGCACTGCCCTAAACCGTGAAACACCAGCCTCAGCACGACCCCCTACACTGCCTGAACACCACTGCACTGCCCTGAACCCTGAAACACCATCCCCAGCACAACACCCTACACTGCCCGAACACCACTGCACTGCCCTAAACCCTGAAACACCACCCCCAGCGTGACCCCCTACACTGCCCGAACACCACTGCACTAAACCCTGAAACACCACCCCCTGCACAACCCCCTACACTGCTCGAACACTACTGCACTGCCCTAAACCCAGAAACACCATCCCCAGCATGACCCCCTATACTGCACGAACACCACTGCACTGCCCTAAACCCTGAAACACTACCCCCAGCAAGACCCCCTACACTGCCCGAACACCACTGCACTGCCCTAAACCCTGAAACATCACCCCCAGCAAGACCCCCTACACTGCCCGAACACCACTGCCCTAAACCCTGAAACACCACCCCCAGCAAGACCCCCTACACTGCCCGAACACCACTGCACTGTCCTAAACCCTGAAACACCAGCCCCAGCACGACCCCCTACACTGCCCGAACACCACTGCACTGCCCTAAACCCTGAAACACCACCCCCTGCATGACCCCCTACACTGCCCGAACACCACTGTACTGCCCTAAACCCTGAAACCCCACCCCCAGCATGACACCCTACACTGCCAGAACACCACTGCACTGCCCTAAACCCTGAAACACCACCCCCTGCATGTCCCCCTACACTGCCCGAACACTACTGCACTGCCCTAAACCCTGAAACACCACCCCCAGCACGACCCCCTACACTGCACGAACACCACTGCACCGCCCTAAACCCTGAAACACTACCCCCAGCAAGACCCCCTACACTGCCCGAACACCACTGCACTGCCCTAAACCCTGAAACATCACCCCCAGCAAGACCCCCTACACTGCCCGAACACCACTGCACTGCCCTAAACCCTGAAACACCACCCCCAGCAAGACCCCCTACACTGCCCGAACACCACTGCACTGCCCTAAACCCTGAAACACCACCCCCAGCACGACCCCCTACACTGCCCGAACACCACTGCTCTGCCCAAAACCCTGAAACAATAGCCCCAGCACGACCCCCTACACTGCCCGAACCCCACTGCACTGCCCTAAACCCTGAAACACCAGCCCCAGCACAACCCCCTACACTGCCCGAACACCACTGCACTGCCCTAAACCCTGAAACACCACCCACAGCATGACCCCCTACACTGCCCGAACACCACTGCACTGCCCTAAACCCTGAAACACCAGCCCCAGCACGACCCCGTACACTGCCTGCACACCACTGCACTGCCCTAAACCCTGAAACACCAGCCCCAGCACAACCCCGTACACTGCCTGAACACCACTGTACTGCCCTAAACCCTGAAACACCAGCCCCAGCACGACCGCCTACATTGCCCGAAAACTACTGCACTGCCCTAAACCCTGAAACACCACCCCCAGCAAGACTACCTACACTGGTCGAACACCACTGCACTGCCCTAAACCCTGAAACACCACCCCCTGCACGACCCCCTACACTGCCCAAACACTACTGCACTGCCCTAAACCCTGAAACACCACCCCTCAGCACGACACCCTACACTGCCCGAACACCACTGCACTGCCCTAAACCCTGAAACACTACCCCAGCATGACCCCTACACTGCCCGAACACCACTGCACTAAACCCTGAAACACCACCCCCTGCACGACCCCCTACACTGCCGGAACACCACTGCACTGCCCTAAACCCTGAAACACCACCCCCAGCACGACCCCCTGCACTGCCCTAACACCACTGCACTGCCCTAAACCCTGAAACATCACCCCCAGCACAACCCCCTACACTGCCTGAGCACCATTGCTCTGCCCTAAACCCTGAAACACTAGCCCCAGCATGACCCCCTACACTGCCCGAACACCACTGCACTGCCCTAAACCCTGAAACACCACCCCCAGCACGACCCCCTACACTGCCCGAACACCACTGCACTGCCCTAAACCCTGAAACACCAGCCCCAGCAAGACCACCTACACTGCCCGAACACCACTGCATTGCCCTAGACTCTGAAACACCAGCCCCAGCACGACCGCCTACACTGCCCGAACACCACTGCACTGCCATAAACCCTGAAACACCAGCCCAAGCACGACCCCCTACACTGCCCGGACACCACTGCACTGCCCTAAAGCCTGAAACACCAGCCCCAGCACCACCCCCTACAATGCCCGAACACCACTGTACTGCCCTAAACCCTGAAACACCACCCCTGCACTGCCCCCTACACTGCCCGAACACCACTGCACTGCCCTAAACCCTGAAACACCACCCCTGCACCACCCCCTACACTGCCCGAACACCACTGCACTGCCCTAAACCCTGAAACACCACCCCCTGCACCGCCCCCTACACTGCCCGAACACCACTGCACTACCCTAAACCCTGAAACACCACCCCCAGCATGACACCCTACACTGCCCGAACACCACTGCCCTAAACCCTGAAACACCACCCCTGCATGACCCCCTACACTGCCCGAACACCACTGCACTGCCCTAAACCCTGAAACACCACCCCCTGCACGGCCCCCTACACTGCCCGAACACCACTGCACTGCCCTAAACCCTGAAACACCACCCCCAGCACGACCCCCTACACTGCCCGAACACCACTGCACTGCCCTAAACCCTAGAACACTACCCCCAGCATGACCCCCTACACTACCCGAACACCACTGCCCTACCCTAAACCCTAAAATACTCCCCCAGCACGACCCCCTACACTACCCGAACACCACTGCACTGCCCTAAACCCTAAAACACTCCCCCAGCACGACCCCCTACACTACCCGAACACCACTGCACTGCCCTAAACCCTAAAACACTCCCCCAGCACGACCCCCTACACTACCTAAACACCACTGCACTGCCCTAAACCCTAAAACACTACCCCCCGCATGACCCCCTACACTACCCAAATACCAATGCACTACCCTAATCCCTAAAACACTACCCCCGCACAACCCCCTACACTACCCAAAGACCACTGCACTACCCTAAACTCTAAAACACGACCTCCTACACTACACAAACACCACTGCACTACCCTAAACCCTAAAAAACTACCCCCAGCACGAACCCCTACACTACCCAAACACCACTGCACTACCCTAAACCATAAAACACTACCCCCAGCAGTACCCCCTACGCTACCCAAACACCACTGCACTACCCTAAACCCTAAAACACTACCCCCAGCAGTACCCCTACACTACCCAAACACCATTGCACTAGCCTAAACCCTAAAACACTACCCCCAGCAGTATCCCCTACACTACCCAAACACCACTGCACTACCCTAAACCCTAAAACCCTAAAACACTAACCCCAGCACAACCCCCTACACTACCCAAACACCACTGTACTACCCTAAACCCTAAAACACTCCCCCCAGCACGACTCCCTACACTACCCAAACACCACTGCACTACCCTAAACCCTACATCTACCCCCAGCATGACCCCCTACACTACACAAACACCACTGCACTACCCTAAACCCTAAAACACTACCCCCAGCACGACCCTCTTCACTACCTAAACACAACTGCACAATTTGTTACAGGCGTTGCAACGCAGGCCTGTGGTGCTTACTGGAAGTACCTGGTGGGCTGGTTGGGCCCCAGGGACTCTCAGGATTCAAGGTGACCTAATCCCCCAACTTAAAACGCGCCACGGGGCGCGTTTGCACAGTGGTGAAGGGAGGGGGCGGAGCCTCAGGTGACATGTGCGCAAACACGCCCTGAGGTGCGTTTTAAGTTGGGGAGTTAATTCCTTTGAATCCTGGGGGCTAACTAGCCCACCAGGTACCTTCAGTAAGCACAACAGAGGTGCGTTGCAGAGAGGTGAAAAAAGGTGCGTGGCCTCGGAACGCCTCTCTGCAACTCAGCTCTGTGGTCCTAACTGTAGGTACCTGGGGGCTAGTTGGGCCCCAGGGACCCTCAGGATTCAAGGGGACTTAATCCCACAACTTAAAACGCGCCACGGGGTGCGTTTGCACACATGTCACCTCAGGCCCCCCTCCCTTCACCACTGTGCAAACGCGCACTGGCTCTGGTTAGTCAGAGTCAGTTACCACCAGTACCCGTCTGAAAAAGTTGTGGGCACAGGATGATTTTGCAACAAGGCCTCTTTCTGCTCCTCTGTTGGTTCTTTCTGCACATCTTTTGCTTCTTTCTGTGCGTTTTTCTTCTTTCTTCACATGTCCTACCTCTGTTGGCATAGTTAGAAACTAGCATTTAAAAAACCTTTGAAATTCACTTAAAAAATCATAGTTTTCAGGCACGTTATAGTTAGAAATTAGCATTTAAAAACCTTTGAAATTCACTGAAAAAACCATAGGTTTCAGGCACGTTATAGTTAGAAATTAGCATTTAAAAACCTTTGAAATTCACTGAAAAAACCATAGGTTTCAGGCACATTATAGTTAGAAATTAGCATTTAAAAACCTTTGAAATTCACTGAAAAAACCATAGGTTTCAGACACGTTATAGTTAGAAATTAGCGTTTAAAAAACCTTTGAAATTCACTGAAAAAACCATAGGTTTTAGGGACAGTTATAGTTAGTTGGACATTGCACTCGTACAAAACCCGTGAAATTCCCCTGTTATAGTTAGTTCAGCTAACTATAACTCGCGCCCCGCAATGCACTGCTGATGACGTCACATATTACATCACTCATGACATGGTCAGTGACATCACTGATGACATCACTGATGACATCTCAAATGACATCACTGATGACATCATCCATGTGATAATTTCATGCATCTTCTCACACCCTAATATAACTTTTGATACACCCACTCTAAATTACAGACTGCCATTCTCAAAACCATAGACACTCCAACACCAAAAACTACATACCCACTCACTGATTCTTAGGTCTACACACACATCCACTTACTCACCTGTACAGTCACTCATACTTACAGTCACTCAGTACAGGACTATCATATGCACTCATACACCCTTATAAACACTCACACACCGCCACTCATCCATAGAGGTACTCACACACCTAGTCAGTCATGCAAAAAATTAATCACACCCATTTACTCACCTATACAGTTATACACACACCAGCTCACTTACTCATACAAATACTAGCACATTCTTACGCTCTTATACAATAACTGATACAAGCACACACGCATCCATACAGCCACTCTCACAATCACACACTCTCACTTATAGCCATTTAAATACTCTAACACACATATATACTGCCTTTTACATATGTAGTTACTCGCACATGTACCACTGAGATATACATTCACTCACTAACACACCCATACACACACTCACCCACCCAAGCAGTCCATCACAGATGCACTCTTGAAATCATGCACCCAGTGAATCACCCACTCACACATCTATGTATAGAGTCAAACACACCCCACCCACACAAACACTCAGGCAGCCATACAGATACTCAGAGAACCAATCAATAACCCATATAGACACTCATGTAGCTATTCGCAAATCCATGCATCCACTTACACACCAACAAACAGACGGATACAGACATTCACACAGTTTAGTCACTAACCCATGCATTCAGTAAGATACGTTTAATCACTCACTTGTAGAGTCAGTCACTCACGTACTAAATCATCCATTCAGACACTTATACACCCACTCATTCTTCAATACGCCTTTCCCTATATATATTAAACATATTTAAACTTTACAGAAACACACAGTCACTGGATGATGTCATCAGTGATGTCATCAGTGATGTCATTTGAGATGTCATCAGTGATGTCATCAGTGATGTCACTGACCATGTCATGAGTGATGTAATATGTGACGTCATCAGCAGTGCATTGTGGGGCGCGAGTTATAGTTAGCTGAACTAACTATAACAGGGGAATTTCACGGGTTTTGTACGAGTGCAATGTCCAACTAACTATAACTGTCCCTAAAACCTATGGTTTTTTCAGTGAATATATATATATATATATATTATCTACTGGCGGTCGCCAGTAGATAGTTATAGTTAGGACCTATTTTCCATAGAAAATCCACGACATTCTATTTGAAATAACTCTTGCGTCGGTTGACGAATCTTCGCGAAATTTTCAAACTTTATGGCCCGCTCCGGTCCGCTCCTACCCTGAAAGTCTCAGGGTGATTCGTCAAGTGGGGGCCGAGAAAAAAGGGGGGTCCCAAAACGTGTTTTCCCCATTCATTTTCCCATAGGAAATTTTAGACACGGCTACAGCCCGAACTGCTGAACGGAATTACACCAAATTTGGCAAAGAGGTAGTTCTTGGTTCAGAAAGAACCCTTTTGTTAAATGGTGTAAATCCGTTCAGTAGTTGCGGAGAAATTAAAAAAATAAGAGTCAAAAAATCAATTTCCCATAGGAAACTTTATGCAAGGCTACAGCCCGAACTGCTGAACGGAATTACACCAAATTTGGCAAAGAGGTAGTTCTTGGTTCAAAAAGAACCCTTTTGTTAAATGGTGTAAATCCGTTCAGTAGTTGCTGAGAAAATCAAAAGTAAAAACACATATATATCTGGGCGGAGCCTAACCACACATGTCATCGTGGGATCTGATTGGCTGTCAGCACTTCATCCTGGAATTGCTGGCAGCCATCTTGGGACCAATATAAATGATAGTACCCCATTGAAATGCATTGTAGTGAATCGAAGATTTTGAGGGTTACCAAAAGGAGAACTATAAAGGGTGATAACAGACTTTAGTTACATTAGAATTCATTTGTTGATGGTACCATACTAATTTCAGGAATTGTGGTGTGTTCTAAGGTGATTTTACCCTGTGAAAAACCTTCTGCTGGGATATCATGAATCATGTTTGAGAGAAAACTATTTTCACATGCTTGTCCCATACAGTTTTGGAAGGTGCCCCAGAAGCTAAAATGAGAGCATATTTTCTGTAAATTCACATTATCTTTCTCAGTCATGTGAGAATGAAGTCTGACATTCTCAGTAAAACATGTACATCCAACAAGGGCAGAGACTGTCAGTTGATTCCTTTGTGTTCTACTGCAGCTTCCCAGAGTGTTCTAAAGAACAACTAGAGTGCTAACAGCCTTACTTATGACAAAAGTATGGCACACCTGAAGCCATCTTGATTGGAATAAACTGGTAACACTTAAAACATTTAATTTAAAAAGGAACAAAATGATGGGGTTCATCTTGTCATAGAAATTATGGTTAGTGCTCTGGAAAGAAAAATTAGGACATGTTTCAAGTGTGATCTCAAATATCTTCCTGTTATATTTCAACAGGAGCAGCCTGTCAGTTGATGCCTTTGTGTTATACTGCAGCTTCCCAGAGTGTTCTAAAGAACAACTAGAGCGCTAACAGTCTTACTTATGACAAAAGTATGGCACACCTGAAGCCATCTTGATTGGAATAAACTGGTAACACTTAAAACATTTAATTTAAAAAGGAACAAAATGATGGGGTTCATTTTGTCATAGAAATTATGGTTAGTGCTGTAGAAAGAAAAATTAGGACATGTTTCAAGTGTGATCTCAAATATCTTCCTGTTATATTTCAACAGGAGCAGCCTGTCAGTTGATGCCTTTGTGTTCTACTGCAGCTTCCCAGAGTGTTCTAAAGAACAACTAGAGCGCTAACAGTCTTACTTATGACAAAAGTATGGCACACCTGAAGCCATCTTGATTGGAATAAACTGGTAACACTTAAAACATTTAATTTAAAAAGGAACAAAATGAGGGGTTCATTTTGCCATAGAAATTATGGTTAGTGCTGTAGAAAGAAAAATTAGGACATGTTTTAAGTGAGATCTCAAATATCTTCCTGTTATATTTCAACAGGAGCAGCCTGTCAGTTGATGCCTTTGTGTTCTACTGCAGCTTCCCAGAGTGTTCTAAAGAACAACTAGAGTGCTAACAGCCTTACTTATGACAAAAGTATGGCACACCTGAAGCCATCTTGATTGGAATAAACTGGTAACACTTAAAACATTTAATTTAAAAAGGAACAAAATGAGGGGGTTCATTTTGCCATAGAAATTATGGTTAGTGCTGCAAAAAGAAAATTTAGTGCATGTTTTAAGTGAGATCTCAAATCCTCTTCTATTTCATTAGAAAATTCTGACATGCAGACTGAAACAATCACTTTCGATACCAGCAGTAGACTTCCAGTTAACTCCTTGGTGAGCAGTAGCTTTACTACAGTGATCTAATGAACAACTAGAGTAATAACATTCTGAATTTATGGCAAATGTGTGACACATCTGAATGCCTTCTTGATGGAATCAAAGTAAAAAACTGAAAGCATTTCCTACTGAGGAGACTGCAGTAAATGAGGAAATTAGGAAACTTCATAACAAAGAAGTCTTCCAAGATGGCCACCAGTGAAAAAAGAGCCCAAATGTAGCACAAATATTACCCAGATGTAGCCCACATATAGCCCAATGACAAAAGTGTGCAAAACACTTTTTATTTTTAGTTTTTTTGCAGTTTTATGTAGTGCAGACTGGTCAGGTATTGGAGCGTTGCATCTTAAAACATGACCCCCTACACTACAAAAACACCACTGCACTACCTTAAACCCTAAAACACTACCCCAGCACAACCCCCTACACTACACAAGCACCACTGCACTATCCTAAACCCTAAAACACTACCCCCAGCATGACCCCCTACACTACACAAACACCACTGCACTACCCTAAACCCTAAAACACTACCCCAACACCACTGCACTAACCTAAATCCTAAAACACTACCCCCAGCACGACCCCTACACTACCCAAACACCACTGCACTACCCTAAAACATGACCCCCTACACTACACAAACACCACTGCACTACCCTAAACCCTAAAACACTACCCCCAGCATGACCCCCTACACTACACAAGCACCACTGCACTACCCTAAACCCTAAAACACTACCCCCAGCACGACCCCCTACACTACACAAACACCACTGCACTACCTTAAACCCTAAAACACTACCCCAGCACGACCCCCTACACTACCCAAACACCACTGCACTAACCTAAATCCTAAAACGCTACCCCCAGCACGACCCCCTACACTACCCAAACACCACTGCACTACCCTAAAACATGACCCCCTACACTACACAAACACCACTGCACTACCCTAAACCCTAAAGCACGACCCCCTACACTACACAAGCACCACTGCACTACCCTAAACCCTAAAACACTACCCCCAGCACGACCCCCTACACTGCCCGAACACCACTGCACTGCCCTAAACCCTGAAACACCAGCCCCTGCACGACCCCCTACAGTGCCCGAACACCACTGCCCTAAACCCTGAAACACCACCCCCAGCACGACCCCCTACACTGCCCGAACACCACTGCACTGCCCTAAACCCTGAAACACCAGCCCCTGCACGACCCCCTACACTGCCCGAACACCACTGCCCTAAACCCTGAAACACCACCCCCAGCAAGACCCCCTACACTGCCCGTACACCACTGCACTGCCCGAAACCCTGAAACACCACCCCCAGCATGACCCCCTACACTGCCCGAACACCACTGCACTGCCCTAAACCCTGAAACACCACTCCCAGCACGACCCCCTACACTGCCCGAACACCACTGCACTGCCCTAAACCCTGAAACACCAGCCCCAGCACGACCCCCTACACTGCCCAAACACCATTGCTCTGCCCTAAATCCTGAAACACTAGCCCCAGCATGACCCCCTACACTGCCCAAACACCACTGCACTGCCCTAAACCCTGAAACACCACCCCAGCACGACCCCCTACACTGCCCGAACACCACTGCACTGCCCTAAACCCTGAAACACCAGCCCCAGCAAGACCCCCTACACTGCCCGAACACCACTGCACTGCCCTAGACTCTGAAACACCAGCCCCAGCAAGACCCCCTACACTGCCTGAACACCACTGCACTGCCCTAAACCCTGAAACACCAGCCCCAGCATGACCCCCTACACTGCCCGAACACCACTGCACTGCCCTAAACCCTGAAACACCAGCCCCAGCACGACCACCTACACTGCCCGAACACCACTGCACTGCCCTAAACCCTGAAACACCAGCCCCAGCACGACCCCCTACACTGCCCGAATACCACTGCACTGCCCTAAACCCTGAAACACCAGCCCCAGCACGACCCCCTACACTGCCCGAACACCACTGTACTGCCCTAAACCCTGAAACACCAGCCCCAGCACGACCCCCTACACTGCCCGAACACCACTGCACTGCCCTAAACCCTGAAACACCACCCCTGCATGACCCCCTACACTGCCCGAACACCACTGCACTGCCCTAAACCCTGAAACACCACCCCCTGCAGCACCCCCTACACTGCCCGAACACCACTGCACTGCCCTAAACCCTGAAACACCACCCCCTGCACTGCCCCCTACACTGCCCGAACACCACTGCACTGCCCTAAACCCTGAAACACCACCCCCAGCACGACCCCCTTTACTGCTCGAACACCACTGCACTGCCCCAAACCCTGAAACACCACCCCCAGCACGACCCCCTACACTGCCCGAACACCACTGCCCTAAACCCTGAAACACCACCCCTGCACGACCCCCTACACTGCCCGAACACCACTGCACTGCCCTAAACCCTGAAACACCACCCCCTACACTGCCCGAACACCACTGCACTGCCCTAAACCCTGAAACACCACCCCCAGCACGACTCCCTACACTGCCCGAACACCACTGCACTGCCCTAAACCCTAAAACACCAACCCCAGCATTACCCCCTACACTGCCCAAACACCACTGCACTGCCCTAAACCCTAGAACACTACCCCCAGCACGACCCCCTACACTACCCGAACACCACTGCACTACCCTAAACCCTAAAATACTACCCCCAGCACAACCCCCTACACTACCCGAACACGACTGCACTGCCCTAAACCCTCAAACACTCCCCCAGCACGACCCCCTACACTGCCCGAACACCACTGCACTGCCCTAAACCCTAAAATACTCCCCCAGCACGACCCCCTACACTACCCGAACACCACTGCACTGCCCTAAACCCTAAAACACTCCCCCAGCATTACCCCCGACACTACCCAAACACCACTGCACTGCCCTAAACCCTAAAACACTACCCCCCGCATGACCCCCTACACTACCCAAACACCAATGCACTACCCTAATCCCTAAAACACTACCCCCGCATGACCCCCTACACTACCTTAAACCCTAAAACACTACCCCCGCACGACTCCCTACACTACCCAAAGACCACTGCACTACCCTAAACCCTAAAACACGACCTCCTACACTACACAAACACCACTGCACTACCCTAAACCCTAAAACACTACCCCCTACACTACACAAACACCACTGCACTACCCTAAACCCTAAAACACTACCCCCAGCAGTACCCCTACACTACCCAAACACCACTGCACTACCCTAAACCCTAAAACACTACCCCAACACCACTGCACTAACCTAAATCCTAAAACACTACCCCCAGCACGACCCCTACACTACCCAAACACCACTGCACTACCCTAAAACATGACCCCCTACACTACACAAACACCACTGCACTACCCTAAACCCTAAAACACTACCCCCAGCATGACCCCCTACACTACACAAGCACCACTGCACTACCCTAAACCCTAAAACACTACCCCCAGCAAGACCCCCTACACTACCCGAACACCACTGCACTGCCCTAAACCCTAAAACACTCCCCCAGCACGACCCCCGACACTACCCAAACACCACTGCACTGCCCTAAACCCTAAAACACTACCCCCCGCATGACCCCTACACTACCCAAACACCAATGCACTACCCTAATCCCTAAAACACTACCCCCGCATGACCCCCTACACTACCTTAAACCCTAAAACACTACCCCCGCACGACTCCCTACACTACCCAAAGACCACTGCACTACCCTAAACCCTAAAACACGACCTCCTACACTACACAAACACCACTGCACTACCCTAAACCCTAAAACACTACCCCCTACACTACACAAACACCACTGCACTACCCTAAACCCTAAAACACTACCCCCAGCAGTACCCCTACACTACCCAAACACCACTGCACTACCCTAAACCCTAAAACACTACCCCAACACCACTGCACTAACCTAAATCCTAAAACACTACCCCCAGCACGACCCCTACACTACCCAAACACCACTGCACTACCCTAAAACATGACCCCCTACACTACACAAACACCACTGCACTACCCTAAACCCTAAAACACTACCCCCAGCATGACCCCCTACACTACACAAACACCACTGCACTACCTTAAACCCTAAAACACTACCCCAGCACGACCCCCTACACTACCCAAACACCACTGCACTAACCTAAATCCTAAAACGCTACCCCCAGCACGACCCCCTACACTACCCAAACACCACTGCACTACCCTAAAACATGACCCCTACACTACACAAACACCACTGCACTACCCTAAACCCTAAAGCACGACCCCCTACACTACACAAGCACCACTGCACTACCCTAAACCCTAAAACACTACCCCCAGCACGACCCCCTACACTGCCCGAACACCACTGCACTGCCCTAAACCCTGAAACACCAGCCCCTGCACGACCCCCTACAGTGCCCGAACACCACTGCCCTAAACCCTGAAACACCACCCCCAGCACGACCCCCTACACTGCCCGAACACCACTGCACTGCCCTAAACCCTGAAACACCACCCCCTGCACTACCCTAAACCCTAAAACACTACCCCCAGCAGTACCCCTACACTACCCAAACACCACTGCACTAACCTAAACCCTAAAACACTACCCCCAGCAGTACCCCCTACACTACCCAAACACCACTGCACTACCCTAAATCACTACCCCCAGCACGACCCCCTACACTACCCAAACACCACTGCACTACCCTAAACCCTAAAACACTACCCCCAGCATGACCCCCTACACTACCCAAACACCACTGCACTACCCTAAACCCTAAAACACTCCCCCCAGCATGACTCCCTACACTACCCAAACACCACTGCACTACCCTAAACCCTAAATCTACCCCCAGCACGACCCTCTTCACTACCTAAACACAACTGCACAATTTGTTACAGGCGTTGCAACGCAGGCCTGTGGTGCTTACTGGAAGTACCTAGTGGGCTAGTTGGGCCCCAGGGACCCTCAGGATTCAAGGTGACCTAATCCCCCAACTTAAAACGCACCACGGGGCGCGTTTGCACAGTGGTGAAGGGAGGGGGCGGGGCCTCAGGTGACATGTGCGCAAGCACGCCCTGTGGTGCGTTTTAAGTTGGGGAATTAATTCCCTTGAATCCTGAGGGACCCTGGGGCCAACTAGCCCACCAGGTACCTTCAGTAAGCACAACAGAGTTGCGTTGCAGAGAGGTGAAAAAAGGTGCGTGGCCTCGGAACGCCTCTCTGCAACTCAGCTCTGTGGTCCTAACTGTAGGTACCTGGGGGCTAGTTGGGCCCCAGGGACCCTCAGAATTCAAGGGGACTTAATCTCGCAACTTAAAACGTGCCACGGGGTGCGTTTGCACACATGTCACCTCAGGCCCCCCTCCCTTCACCACTGTGCAAACGCGCCCTGTAGCGCGTTTAAGAGGTAGTTTTAATCCCCCTGCCCTATTATGTACTAGGGACTTGCAGAGAAGGTCATGCTAATCACAGGGGTACCCCAACGCATAGTGTTCCCTAGTGTATGTAGGTGTTTTCACTGTATTCTAAGTGTCTTTTAGCATAGCACTGGCTCTGGTTAGTCAGAGTCAGTTACCACCAGTACCCGTCTGAAAAAGTTGTGGGCACAGGATGATTTTGCAACAAGGCCTCTTTCTGCTCCTCTGTTGGTTCTTTCTGCACATCTTTTGCTTCTTTCTGTGCGTTTTTTCTTCTTTCTTCACATGTCCTACCTCTGTAGGCATAGTTAGAAACTAGCATTTAAAAAAACCTTTGAAATTCACTTAAAAATCATAGGTTTCAGGCACGTTATAGTTAGAAATTAGCATTTAAAAAACCTTTGAAATTCGCTGAAAAAACCATAGGTTTCAGACACGTTATAGTTAGAAATTAGCATTTAAAAAACCTTTGAAATTCACTGAAAAAACCATAGGTTTTAGGGACAGTTATAGTTAGTTGGACATTTCACTCGTACAAAACCATAGAAATTCCCCGTTATAGTTAGTTCAGCTAACTATAACTCGCGCCCCGCAATGCACTGCTGATGACGTCACATATTACATCACTCATGACATGGTCAGTGACATCACTGATGACATCACTCATGACATCTCAAATGACATCACTGATGACATCATCCATGTGATAATTTCATGCATCTTCTCACACCCTAATATAACTTTTGATACACCCACTCTAAATTACAGACTGCCATTCTCAAAACCATAGACACTCCAACACCAAAAACTACATACCCACTCACTGATTCTTAGGTCTACACACACATCCACTCACTCACCCGTACAGTCACTCATACTTAGTCACTCAGTACAGGACTATCATATGCACTCATACACCTATATAAACACTCACACACCGCCACTGATCCATAGAGGTACTCACACACCTAGTCAGTCATGCAAAAACTTAATCACACACCCATTTACTCACCTATACAGTTATACACACACCAGCTCACTTACTCATACAAATACTAGCACATTCTTACGCTCTTATACAATCACTGATACAAGTACACACTCATCCATACAGCCACTCTCACAATCACACACTCTCACTTATAGCCATTTATATACTCCAACACACATATATACTGCCTTTCACATATGTAGTTACTCACACATGTACCACTGAGATATACATTCAATCACTAACGCACCCATACACACACTCACCCACCCATACAGTCCATCACAGATGCACTCTTGAAACCATGCACCCAGTGAATCACCAACTCACACATCTATGCACAGAGTCACACACACCCCACCCACACAAACACTCAGGCACCCATACAGATACTCAGACAATCAATCAATAACCCATGTAGACACTCATGTAGCTATTCAGAAAGCCATGCAGCCGCTTACAAACCAACAGACAGACGGATACAGACATTCACACAGTTTAGTCACTAACCCATGCATTCAGTAAGATACATTTAATCACTCACTTGTAGAGTCAGTCACTCACGTACTAAATCATCCATTCAGACACTTATACACCCACTCATTCTTCAATACGCCTTTCCCTATATATATTAAACATATTTAAACTGTACAGAAACACACAGTCACTGGATGATGTCATCAGTGATGTCATTTGAGATGTCATCAGTGATGTCATCAGTGATGTCACTGACCATGTCATGAGTGATGTAATATGTGACGTCATCAGCAGTGCATTGCGGGGGCGCGAGTTATAGTTAGCTGAACTAACTATAACGGGGGAATTTCTATGGTTTTGTACGAGTGAAATGTCCAACTAACTATAACTGTCCCTAAAACCTATGGTTTTTTCAGTGAATATATATATATATAAGAAAACCTACTGGCAGTCGCCAGTAGGTAGTTATAGTTAGGACCTACTTTCCATAGGAAAAGCATATATTGACTTGCCTATAACTTTGGCATCATTTGACCAATCTTCATGAAACTTTCCCCAAAAAGTGTCATAGTAGGTTCTGTGTGCCATGGAAGTTTTGGGGGTGATCCGTGCAGTGAGGACCGAGAAATAGGGGTGCAAAATAGGGGTGCGTTTGTAATGTTAATTCCCATAGGAACGTGTTGTCGAACCTACAGACCGAACTGCTGGACGAATTACACCAAATTTGCCAGAAAGGTAGATGTTGTTACGCAGATTGTACTTTTTGTTATTTGGTGTAAATCCGTTCAGTAGTTTTTCAGAAATGTAAGTTGAAAATTATAGTACTACCTCAGGTCCCGAAGCCTTTGCGAAAAAAAGACGAGCTTGTGCAGGGAAATGTTGGCAGCCACCTTGGGACGCAGCATCACCGGTTCCCCAAACAAAAAAGTGAAAATAAAGAAAAGGGGGTAGGGTAAGATTACTCTGACCCCTAAGCCAGATGTTGGGGTCTCCCTGGGACCCCGCCAACACATAAAAGGATTTTTTTTTAAAGGTTTTGCTGCAAAATCACAATAATCGCAAATTTGCTGCAATTTAAAAAAAAAAAAAGTAAGTGTGGGCTCCCACACTTGCTTTACAATAACCCCCGGGTGGGCAGGTCCCGGGAGCATATGGGCTTATCAAAGCCCTGGGAACCGCCACCTCCCTGGGCCATTTTTAATTAGGAATGCGGGCAGGCCCACTGGGCTTTCCCGCAGCCCCGGGGCTAATTAAAATTGTGTGGGGGAGCCTTGTGGAACCTCCTGTCCCAGGGACCGCCACCTCCCTGGGGCTAATTAAAATGATATGACGTGGCCGTGCAGACCCCCCCTGTCCTGGGGACCGGCACCTCCCCGGAGCACTCTGTTTTTTTTTTTAAGTAATGCTGGGGAGGCTCTAAGGAATCCCCCGCAGCCCCGGGGACCGCCACATCCCCAGGGCACCAAGACACAACAATGAAGGGGGTCCGTTGCAGACCCCTGGCCCCGGGGACCACCTTCTCCCTGGAGCTTAGTTAACATTGGATCAGGGGCCCTAGATGGCCTGGGGACCACCACCCCCAGGGCCGGCTCCGGCAATGTCCTGGGGGTGCCCACCCCCGGGACATTGCAGTTTGCTATGGCTTGGCAGGAGCACCACTCCCACCAACCACCAAGCCATAGCAAACTCTCTGCTTTCAGCAAGCGAGAGCAAAAATGCTCTTGTTTGCTGATGCAGAGCATGCCTGTTTCCCTGCCCTCTGTTAAACGAGCAAGGAAACAGACATTGCTTTGGGATGACATGCAGCTCCCTGGATCCCAAAGCAATGCTGGCTCCCACAGGAGGCGGGGAGCTGGTAGGGACGGCGGGGGCCTTCAGGTTCCCCCCACGGTCCCCAACGCTGTGGCCAGGCACCGGGGGATGGGTTCCCTGGGGGAAAAAGTTGGCCCAGGGATTTGGGCCTCGCGGCCCCCCTCCCCTTTAAAAAAAAAGATATAAAGGCCTGGCCCTGGGGGTTGGGTGACCAGGGGTGTACGGGCATGGGCTAGACTCTTGAAGAGCAGGGCATGAGCTGGTATACTCACCCATTATACCTCTGGCTCGTAATCCCTTGCTTCCACCTATGCTTGAGCCTAGGGTAATCGCCTCCCTCCTAAGGAGGCAGATTACGCAACTGGGTCACCTGTTCCCAGGGGGGCAATTCATATCCTTGGCTGGCTTTAAATTTAAATCCTAAGCCAGTGCTTTAGACATATTCTTTTTACTTTTGAATGAGGCAAGCGGCTGGGCTAGCTTTTCACCTTGCTCCCCCTGAGGTCCTACCCCAGACTGTCGTGTAGTCGAAGGACCCCGTCTTGGTCTCGAGTTGGACACTCCGCGAGGGATGTCAGACCACTGCGTGCTAGAGTGTCTGCGTGCAGGGAACTCAGCGTCTCGCGTCAGCATGTCAGAATGGAAGTCTTTCTCCTCTGGTTTGCCCAGCAAAGATGTGGTGCTTATATACCCAAAACGTACCCTCAGGGGTTCTACCTAGATGTGTCATACTGTGGGCATGTCGGACAAGGATGACGATAGTGGTGACCCTTATACAGATTTATTATGCAGAAGATGGTAATCCTGCTGTGATACTTAGAATCCTCATGCATAATAAATGAGTCTATCTTTCGAAGAAAACTAAACGACATTTATGCAGCACCTAACTAGGTAAAAGGTCAGCACCAAACCTGTTATGTAGAACAATGGTAGGACGAATGAAGGTTGTGCAACTACCTAGGCCTATATTGGGGTACATTAGGGTTCATAACAAGACTCACATGCTGCAGTTAGACAATAACAATAAGTTAGTGCCCAAACTCTATAAGTAGTAGCCAGACACTTTTATGAGCTTGGCCCTGCAAGCTATGAACTATAGGAGCCGAAAATGGGTGTTGGGACTAAGGATAAGACCTGACTGTATTGTGCACAGGTTAAAGGGATATTGACGAACTATGGACATAAGCTCATTCATTTTAAATTCTTGTATCGAATGTATTACTCTCCTGCCCAATTGTACCAATTTGACAGTTTAGATTGTCAGAGGTGTTCAGCATCGGATGCCAACCTTCTCCTCCTGGTGTGGGGCTTTCGATCCATTTCTGTGCTCCTCTGCTGTTAGGTAAATGAAATGCTGGACAATATTATTGGCTGTCCACTGAAGCTTACCTCGGTTATTGCTTTATTAGGCTGTGTGGCTGATGTTTCTTTATCTGTTAGAAAGCTCACAGCTCTACCTCTGCTGCTCGCAAAAAGCGTGTTTAGACAACATACACTGTAGGACTGGTGTCCAGACTGATTCCAGACACCTCCACCGGGTATGTTGGCCGGGTATGTTGGCCTGTGTACCAGCTAGCTCGCGATGCCACTATCACCTCCTCTTACCAAGGAGAGAATAGTTCTTGGCAACTATCAAACATGACAACCCTGATCCCTCAGGACCGTGGAAACAGTAACTTCGCTCAGTCACTCGTGCTCACTTTTTCTCAGAGAGATACACAGAATAAACGGTTGGGACGTTTTCAATAAGCATTTATTGAACAGTCGTTATTCTAGTGTAAAATAAGTGTACTGAAATCACCAGTAGACAGTAGCATAGATAGATGAGTAGCAGCACTAAGAAAGTAAACAGATGGTAGGTCTTTACCATTTTGTTAAAATTATAACCACAGGCAAGTACATAAAATACATGGCAGTAAAATGCGTACTCCTACAATGCAATCCTAACTAGATGTACCTAAGTGTACCTAGCATGTGAGTAGGTGTAAAGCCAAGAATCCCTCTAGGATAAAACCAACCCCATTACCTGATGTGAGACCCCGTTCTGGTCTCGAGCTGAACACCCCGCAAGGGATGTCAGACCACTGCGAGGTGGAGTATCTGCATGCAGGAACCTCAGCGTCTTGCGTCATTGTGTCGGCCGGGAAGTCCTGATCTCCTCTGACTATCTCAGCAAGATGTGATGTTTATATACCCTAAGGTATCCCATGGGGTTCTACCTTGCTGTGCCAGTGTCGGACTTAGGATGACGTCGGGAATGAACTTTAGACATAGTTATTATGCAGGAGTTGATGGTCCTGCTGTGGTTCCAAGACACTAAGAATCCTCATGCATAATTTATGAGGCCAGTGTTCAGGGAAAAACCCTACGTACTGTGTGTAGTATTGTAACTAGGTGAAAGGTCAATCCCTCACCACCATGACTGACGTAGCCAACTGGATGAGGGACAGCTACCTACAACTAAATTCCGACAAAACTGAGGTACTGATCTTCGGAAGAAATGGCTCTGCATGGGACTACAGCTGGTGCCCAGAAGAACTTGAACCCACACCAACTGACCACGCTCGCAAGTTCACGCTCGCAAGTTCCGCATAATCCTGGACAACCAGCTGACCATGAAATGGCATGTCAACGCAGTCGCCTCTTCGTGCTTCCACACCCTCCACATGCTTCGCAAAATCTTCAGATGGATTCCAGTAAACACCAGAAAGACCATAACACAAGCCCTCGTCACCAGCCGCCTTGACTACGGCAATGTTCTCTACACCGGTATCTCAACCCAGTACCTCAGATGAGTCCAGACATTACAGAACACAGCAGTCAGACTCATCCTGGACCTCCCCAGGTATACACACATCTCTCCTCACCTTAGAAACCTCCACTGGCTCCCTGCCCAGAAAAGAAGCCAGTTCAGGATGCTCACACACACCTACAAAGCTCTCTACAAACAAGGACCATCCTACAGCAACCATCGGCTGAATTTCCATATTCCCTCGGCAAACCTGCGCTCCACTTCACTCGCCCTCGCACATGTCCCCCGCATCCACCGCCCCCCCAGCGATGGCCGCACATTCTCCTACATCTGTAAAATTATGAGACTATCTGACAACCACAGGAGGAGATGGGATATCCTATTACCTAGCCTTCTTTTTGCCTACAGAGAGGTTCCACAGAAGGAAGTGGGTTACAGTCCATTTGAACTTCTGTTTGGACGTCCATTTAGGGGTCCACTTTGTCTAGTGAAGGAGGGATAGGAGCAGCCACTTAAACCTCCCAAGCAAAACATTGTAGACTATGTGCTAGGCCTGCATTCACATCTGGCTTAGTACATAAAGAAGGCCAGTAAAAACCTGGAGACCAGCCAAGAACTTTAGAAGTTATGGCATGACCAAAAGGCAGTTCTGGCTGTTTACCAGCCAGGTCAGAAGTAGTGGGTGTTGTGGCCTGTGGCCCCAAGAGTACTCCAAGACAAGTGGAGTGGCTCCCATACCATCCAGGAAAAGAAAGGTGAGGTCAACTACCTGATGGACCTAGGTACTCCTAGAAGCATCCATAGAGTTCTTCATGGGAACCGCCTGAAGCCTTACTGTGACAGGGCTGACATGTGCTTGCTCATGGCTATTGATGAGGGACAGGAGAAAGAGAGTGACCTTCTCCCTGATCTCCTCAACCCAGTTGATGGTTCAGTTGATGGGGTAGTCTTGGCAGACAACCTCACTGACCAGCAACACACTGATTGCAGACAGGTTCTCAGTCAGTTCCCACAACTCTTTTCTCTGACACTCAGTCAGACTACCTGGTGTACCTATGAGCTGGACACATGTGACAGATTGCCTGTCAAGAGTAAAACCTACAGACAGCACCCTGACCATGTTAGAGATTACATCAGGACAGAGTTCCAGAAGATGCTAGAATTGGGGATCATTGAGCCTTCAGACAGCCTTTGGGCTTGTCCGGTAGTCCTTGTGTCCAAACCTCATTCCCAGGGTGGAAAGATAGAGATGAGGTTCTGTGTAAACTACAGAGGCCTCAATGCAGTTACCAAGACTGATGCCCATCCTATAACCAGGGCAGATGAACTTCTGCTAAGTATCTCAGCACCTTTGACCTGACTGCAGACTATTGGCAGATCAGGCTCTCAGAGGCAGCCAAACCCAAAACTGAATTTTCAACCATTGGTGGGCACTACCAGTTCACAGTAATGCCTTTTGTTTTAAAAATGCACCTGCCACATTCCAGAGATTGGTGACTAGGGGTGGGCAGAGCTTGCGGAGTTGCACTACACAGAATTCCGCGGAGTTGCAGAAAAACTCAGTGGAATTCTGCGGAGTTCCGCGAGCGAGCGGAGTTGCTTCACTCGACCATCCATAACTTCGATTGAGCCAGTAAGAGAAGATTACAACATACCTTTTTGAGGCAGAGAGAACATGTATATGCGGAGTGAGAGGACAGGGCAGAATGAGACTAGTCAAGGTGCATGGTCATAGTGAGAAATTAAGAGTTTTTAAAGTCTCCTCACCTAGCGCGGTGTATCGCGCCAGTAGTATGGCAACCACCTCGACGTGCACTTCTCTCTGCTGAGCCGCAGTCCTAATTACACAGCACATCCTGAAATCCCGCATCTCCCTTATTCGTGCCTCTCCCACTGAATCTCGGCCATGTATGAAGGCCTCTCCATGCCTCTCCCCCAAGTGCTCACCTCCTTGCTGGGGCCCAGCTGGCAATTCTTGCCACTCTGCATGGTGAGCATGGAGGCTCTGCACAGCAGGCTCACTGTGGCCTCCCTTTGCTATTGGGTTCAGTCCCTCGCGCTGCTGTGGCTCGCTGGTCCTTCTCCACGCGTCCTCTGGTCCCCGTGGCTCGTGCTCCCCTGCTTGATCTCCAGCACGTCCCTCCGTGCTGCAGCAACTCTAAAAGGAGTCCTGGGGCTGAGTCAGAGAAAGCGGCACTCCAGTACGCTGTTTATCCTTGACTGGTACCAAGCCACCGAGCGACGAGGGACAAGGTAATAACCACACCAGCCAGACCGGCAACAGTGAAGAGGGACTCAAGAAGAGTACACTGACAGCCAGTGTCGGCAACACTGATAAGGGTCAGAGCTTTTTTGGGCCTGACTGGGTATTACAGAAGATTTGTTAAAGGGTATGGGTCCATTGTGACACTCCTCAATGATCTCACCTCTATGAAGATGCCTAAGAAGGTGAATTAGACAGTTGGCTGTCAAGAGGCCTTTGATGCCCTGAAGAAGGCCATGTGCTTAGCTCCTATTTTGCAGAGACCTGACTACGCCAAACAATTTATTGTTCAGACAGATGCCTCTGAGTTAGGAATAGGAGCAGTGTTGGGTCACAGTAGAAGTCATCCTACCCTCTTTCTGGGTTATTTAAGGGCTCCCCTGAGGGTGGGTCCTTAGATTCGTCCAGACTTCGTCTTCAAGATTCGACTGGCTTCGTCTGAAGATTTTTCTAAAGACACTTCTGCTGTTGAACACGGAACTCTGTTGCTGGACTGAGCCAGGAACCAAGACAAAGACTGTTACAGGTAGGAAGGCTCCTACTGCAACTTTGTCTCCATGCTCTTCCAAGTTCTGTAACCGCCGTGGCTGTGAATCCTCCTGAGTCCCCCATGACTCTGCATGCATCAAGATAGCAAGAAGGAATCTCCCTTGGAGTGAAGGAGACGTTCCCCTGTATCCGCAGGCACCTCGACGACCAACTTGTGGATCCTTCTGTCCCCCGGACACCTCACGGCTCTACAGCAGAGGTGGTGGTTTGTTGGCTCTCCAAAGGCCTGATCAGTCTTCACTGCTACTTGGGAGACTGTAATCCCTCTCCAGCCGACCGGGATTGCACCCATGTGCACTGCGTCTGTTTGCCGAAGATCTTCAAGCTCCTGGAAGCCCCAGCCTCCAGCATCACACAGCTCCAAGAGGGACATCCTCCATGCTTCTCCAGCAACGTGGAATCAATCTTGTGTGTGCTGCCGAGGCCTCCTTGCAACACCCTTTACCCGGACCGGAGGTGGATTGACCAGCGCGTCGTTTTGACCGATAGAATCAGGGGCGCACTACAGCCCTCGTTTCACAAACTGCCCCACCAAACAAGGGCATATTATAGCCCGTGCTGATCGTCTGTTTGTTTACCTGCCACATTGCCAGCCCGCATATCGAGGTGGGGACTCCAACCCCCATAGTTCTACGCGCCAGGGGAGGCGCTGATGCATTTTCCAAGCGCTCAAAGGCGCTTAAGAGGCGGCCGGGCTCCCGCAGCGCAGGACGTGCGTGGGCATGCCCGGGCCGCACCCGGAAGAGGCTGGGCTGGGCCCCCCCTCTGACATCTGGCTACCTGCATAAGACTACATTTCCCTGCTCCCAGGTACTGTTGTGTATAGTCCCATCCTTGTCATCAGTATCAGTGTCACATTTGTATTATTGTATTTGGCCACTGATTATACAAGATTTGCGGATCCACTATGAGCAAGCGCAAAGGAGTAGCGGGGACCCTAGATGCTTTTATTGTTAGGGCAGAATCATTGCTGACCCACGAAATTGAAATGACATAGCGACGACTCTCCTTAGACCCCTCCACACTACAGAGTCGACCATTGCCAGGTATCCCCAACCCGGGTGGCACCCCACTAATGCGCTTGTCCACCACGCCTCATAATTTGGCTTTGACTTCCCCCATGGCAACTCTGGATGTACCCCCCCACGGCTATTTCCAACGGGCCTAGCATAACCACCAGAGCACGGGTTGCTAAACCTCGAGATGAGAACAAGGTGAGAGTACCACCGGCTAAACGGAAGCGGGGTGTTGGCACCCAAAAACCCAAAAGTATAAAAGGTTCTAGATCTGCCAACAACGCAACTAATCACGTAGCATCAATAACCAATTCAGTTAGCACACAGACTGATGTCGTTTCCTCATCAACAACGAACAATATTATGGGGGATGTTGCTCTTGTCACCGCTGTGGAGACTGTACTGGAAACCGCATTAGCCCCCTTCAAAGTACTGATTGACAGGAATTTTACCCTTCTTTTGGGGAAGTTAGAATGTGTGGTTACTGCCATGGACAATTTAAGTAGCAGTGGTAGTAAAGCGACTTTATATCCAGATGCTAACGTGGGGGAGGGCTTGCTATTGCCAGTAGACGCCAATCAAAGACCCAACTCGCTAACTCCAAGCGCCACCACGTTCAAAGAGTCCTCATCTGCTAACTTTTGTATAACTAGACGCAAATCTAAAGAACCCCCTGCGCTGAAATCCAATACTGAGCGGGGGAATATTCAGGATCCACCTCGGGAGCTCAACACGAAAACTGCGGGTCTACGTAGGAGTCAGCCTGAACGCTTAGACCCTGGCGCCACACCAACTGACCCGAGCGGGAATACAATAGACAGCACGAGGAGTGACTGTTTGAGACCTAACACCGATGTTCTGAGTTTACCTCCAGCCACCTGCCCTTATGTACTAGTTTTGGCCGGCGTCCCCACTCTTTTAGGGGACCAGAGGGAGTCTTGGGTTGACCTTCGCAACAAGACTGTGGACTGGTTAATAAAACACAAAAGGTTTCATCCATCCGACATGAACGAGATCCTTATGGTCCGCAGAGTTGGGTGGGTTGGTCAATCCCCTAAAAATATTGATGGTGACTGTATTGTGGTCAACTTTCGCAGGCCCCATATGGTTTGTTGCTTGTTAAGATTCTGTGAGCAAACATTTACCCAAAGCTCCAGCATTTGTGCGCTCCCTCTGGGTTATTTTTACAAACCGCAATTTAGGCCCATTGTAAACATGCCTGCCCCCATCCTTGTATCTAACAGGTTTCAGACCTTATCAGATTTGGATACACAGGATTGACAACCATCCTTACCGGAACATCGACCTTACCCCTCGGAAAATCTTCAGGCTTCTGTATCTCCCCCTCTCACTGATATGTCAGATGATCAGCAAGCCATACCCAAAGTTAAGGGTGACACAGACTTGAGTATCTTGAGCTGGAATGTAGCAGGCCTCCAGCCGAGGCTTGGTGACCAGGACTGGCTACGTGTAATAAAGGAACAGGACATAGTTATGTTCCAGGAGACCTGGGCTACCCAAGAATTATATATCGACGGGTTCCATTGCTATATTATTGTAGCCCCCACTCCTAAATTTGGTCGCCCCTCGGGGGGGCTTATTTATTGGGATTAACATTACTGCCGGTGGCGGCATCAAGTTTATACCAACCAACAGTCGTAATTTTCAAATTTTATTGTATAAAAGGAGAGTCTCTTTTTATTTGATTAATTTTTACAATAATGATTTTAACTCCATCCCTACGAGATTTTCATTAAGCTTTTTGATTTTATTTCCAATCTTGATTGCCAGCAAGAATCAGCTAAAACTATTGGTATCCTTTTGGGTGGTGACTTCAATGCGAAATTAATAGATACACCATACAACTCAGGGGCTTTTAATTCCAGCTCTACCTGTCGCAGGGGCGCAGAGCTGGCTATGTTTTTGAGCATGCATAACCTCACCAACGCTATGGATATCGTGGGCACAACATAAGCAAATAATCATTCTGTGCCAACATTCAGAGGAAGGGGGTGCATCTCCACCATAGATTTTGTTTTTATTTCTCCTCTTCTTGCAGATCACCTAATGGAAGCAGAAGTCATCGCTATGAGCCAAGGGGACCATAACCCATTTAGAACAGTGTTGAGACTAGCCCCCCGGCCCATGTTTACCTCTGAATGTGGGGCCAGGAACTTAACGCCCTCAACCGACAATCTGAGACTGGTATGGAGGGGAATTGATAATAACGACCTGTTTCCGACAGTGGTAAAGGACAATATGCATCTCATAAATTCATGACTATCAGCCCAAGATCCATCCCCCGAGGCTGTCCATGATTTTAACAAACTCTGCCTAGCTATTAAAACTCTTTTGTCAAAACCTATTTCCGCAGTGAAATTAGGGCCCAGATGGTTTAATCATGAGTGCTCTGAGGCAAATAGACAATTGCGCAGAGCCCTATCATCTAATCCTATGAGCAACCTCGAAGTGAAACTGGCCAGGCTGAGGTACAAAACCGCGATTTCTAATCGGAAATGGGAAATCCTAAAAAATCGCTGGGAGGCACTAGCAATAGCCGCAAATACAAAAAAGGGCGATACATTTTGGTCACCCGTGAGGGATATGCGATCCATGGGGCAGCTTCTCACTCCCATTAGTGCACCATTGCGAGTGAGTCGTGGGAAAACCACTTCACAAAAATTTATGCAGCTCCGGCACAAGAGGCGGACTACTTCAAGCCTGGGCCACTAACCAGAATACAGATAACCCTGCCTGAGGTGGAAGAAGCGATTCAGCAGAGTGTGGGCAACAAAGCTCCTGGCCCAGACGGGCTACCTATTGATCTTATCAAATGCAAACCAGATTTTTGGGCGCCTCTTCTTTTAAATGTTTTTAACAACTTAATTCATGCTCCATTACCCAGTTCCTGGTCCACAAGTATTATTGTCCCGATTTTTAAAAAGGGGGATCGTTCCCAACCCAATTGTTATAGGCCCATCTCCCTAATTGACAATACTTTAAAAATTCTGGGCAGAGTCCTATATAACAAGATACTAGAGTGGTCTGAGGAAAGTGGTATTTTAGAGCCCTGTCAATTGGGTTTTCGAAGCAAGGTTGGCACCAATGAACAATGCCTAAATCTTAACTTAATTATGGGCAAATACACCATTGCGCGGGCCTCGCCAATCGATTTGGCCTTTATGGATTTGACCTCTGCTTTCGGCCTTGTCAATAGGTCAAAGCTCTGGTCTATCCTCTTGGCCTATGGATTGGATGAGCCCTTGGTGCATTTCTTGGCGCACCTACACAAAAACCTTAAAGCCCGGGTCAGGATTGGCAGTGGGGGCGAGGTTGCTGAGGCTATTAAGGTAGGCAGGGGGGTTAGACAGGGCTGTGTGCTAGCCCCCCTCCTTTTCATTATCTACATTAATGGATTGAATAAAACATTAAAATGACTGACTCAAGATGTCCCAAAAATCAATGGAAAAACACTCCCCGTACTACTCTATGCGGATGATGCGGTCCTTATGGGCCGCACTCCGAATTCCTAACGCACCTTAGTGCAGGGTTTTGTCAACCACATGGATAGTTTGGACCTATGTACTAACTTTAAAAAGTCTTTTATAATGTCGTGTGGTCCCAGGAAACGCCAACTTAGTTTTATATCTGTGGGCAATCAGAAGTTGATGAGCACTAGCACCTTTCCTTTTCTTGGGGTGGTCTTTGCTGCGAACGGCTCCTGGACTGAGCACATGGCTCACTCCAGGAGCAAGTTCTCAAAGGCCACCAACTCGATTCTCAGTCTCCCACGCCCAAAGAGAATAGGTGCCATTTCAGCTATTTAATTTTTTTTAAAGCGCAATGCGTGCCAACAGCCACGTACGGCGCTGAGGTTTGGGGTATCGCCAAGAGTCCCTGTATCCAACAGGAAGAGAATAGATTCTGCAGGAAGCTACTAGGCGTCCCAATTTCTACACCCCAATATATTTGCCATAGGGAACTCAACTTAAATTTTATAGAAGATTTTATTAAGGCCCGTCCTGCCCTTTTTTGGTTATCCGTTTGGAAAAACCCGGCCGCATCCCTAACGAGAGAGATCATTAGTGATTGCATTGAATGTGAGAAAGGGAAGTACATCCCCTGGCTAGCAGGGGTGTATCAGTGCCTATGTAGTGTTAACAAGAGAAGTATTTTCCTAAATCCTAGCACAGTAGTGACTATGAACACAAATGAGCTCAGGAGTGCCCTCTATTCGTTATATAGAGTGGAAAGAACTGAAAAGGAATCCAAAAAATCCCTTGTTCATAGCTACATGGCCACTGAACATCCCGTGCATCCGCTGGCTAATTACCTTACCCTGTCTATGAGCCATTGGGAGAGGAGCCAGCCTTCTGTTTCGCCTAAGGGCAGGCACTAATAAATTTGTTTTATGTTTTCCCCTTGGTCACCACTCTGGCCTTGATCACTTTCCATGCCCGTGTGACGGTCAGAGTGGCCAATCCATTGTACATTTTTTGTTTTTTTCTGTAAATACTATTTAAAGTATATTAAGTGGCTTTTAACCCCGTATTTTAAAAAGTTTACGCCCATTAGTCTGGAAAATGCTTACCTGAGGTTACTTACCCTGGATGACGAAGAGCTGGTCTTTCGCACAGGCACTTTTTTGAGAATTGCTGTTCGAGCACGTCAGATGATGTCAATCTTTGAGCTTTTACATTATTTATTCATGTATTTTTGCACGAATCCGAAAGATTAATGTATACTGTATGTTGCTAATGGATTTTACTATGACTCTCCTATTTGTAAATTTTAACTTGCTGTGTTGCTGTGCTTTTATGGATACGATGTTATCCGAATAAAGTTTCTTTGAACTTGAACTATAGCCCACATTTACTAATACTCTGCACAAAAGGTTTTTATCACAAACCTTAATTTTAGAATACTACAGTATTCCTGTTTGAAACTAAGACGGTACTCCAGCATAGACCTTTTTATGAAATTACTGCAACCAATTGGATGCTGAACACGCCTCTTCTAGGACCCGGTCCTCCTGAAGTGGAACCCCCTTACAGTTTTCACGGTGCCGGTATTACTGATTATAAGAGTCTTCTGAATTTCATTGAGAATCCTAAATAGTTTTAAGTTTCAGGCTGACCACATGACTTTGTGAATCTACACCTCTAAAACTTTTAAGCCTTGAAGAAGTTACGTTTGTAATGAAACATGTGTCGGCTGCCATCATCTTTTGCCACCAAGGAGGTTACAAGAATTGGACCTTCATGTGTTATTTGTGATAATACAGCTCAAATGTGATTAATAGATGTATGTTCTGTACCAAAAAATTAAATAGCCTACTATGTACAGAGTGAAACATTGTCACAAAACATTAAACAGAACACTTCAGAATTATTCTCTAGACTGATGTTTCCTGTGAGTTGTCAAAGTAGATCTAAATAGGACCTCTGATTGGCATATTGCTTATGAATAAAGATATGAATATTGAGAGTGCCGAGGTACAGGTTTTGTCTTAAGTATGACACAGGGTTCTGGAAGAACTCTTGTGTAGTGACATCCAAGGTTGTGAGGTGTTTTTTGTTACCTCGAGATGCACCAAGACATTGCTTCCTTAATTACTATAATTGATATTTGCTTTTCCAAGAACTGATGAGCGACGTTCTATACCATCACTACCTCTTGTATATGCTGCGACTCCCTGTGCCTGCTGCCATAGGGTCCTCCTGGGGTCCCTAATTATTCCTGCTGGCTCTCTTGCTTGCTGAGTGCCTTCCTTGACTTATCCTTGCTTGGTGAGTCCCAGAGACCTTGCTAATCGACAACTAAGCATTGTTTCCTACAACATGTCTGTTGCGTTTGCCAAGGCTTGTTGGTGTCCTGCTGGCCACTGACCCTCCTGCATTCTTCAACTGGTGTGGACAGCTCATGGATGGCTTCTGTGCTCCTACATCGCCTGGGCTTCACAGCTGCATCTTCAAGACCTTTGTGCTACAGCAAAGTACCTCTGACACTGGCTCCTGCTCCTCCTGGACACCTCTGGGTGGTTTGGACTCAGTCCCCTCTCTTTGCAGGTACTTCTCTTCCAGAATCCACGTTTGACTCCACCGACCTGGACCAAGAGACTCCGTAGCCGCCGGACAGCTGAGGTTCTCCACTGACCTCAACTGGCGGTTCCGACACCATTTCGCACCTATGCACAGGTGCTCCCTGGTGTAGGGATCCTGGTTCCCTGGGTATCCATGGGTAGGGGTGTCCTCCAACCTTTCTTTTTTTTAAAAGCTCTTTTTATTTTGACGTTGCTGGTACAGCAATTCTCAATATAACCATAACAATACACATCAGATAAAACAATAACTGTCTCATAATCACTAGTCATTCCATAATCACCCATTCCCACCCTCCTCTGTGACCGAATCAGCAGTATGCACCGCCCATCTTGGGCCGTTGCCCTGGGATGAAGGGGAGGTGCAAATGTTGCCTCTATACATGTTCAATTTCCCCCATATCCTATCCCACTTCTTGGGGCATCCTCTATTTACATAGACCGCCTTTTCAGCGAACTTGCACTAATCAATGTCACATGCCCATTCTTCTTGGGTCGGCGGTTCGGGTACCCCCCATTTACGGGCAATATTGCGCTTAGCTATTATAAATCCGGTGGCAACCCAACGTTGGTCCATACGGGTCATATCTGTGGCTTCCCAAACATGAAGCAAACATATTTTAGACGACAGGGTCGGAGCCACGCCACACACTTCGGTGACCACCCCATTGACTGCTCCCCGGTATGCCTGGATAATAGGACATTCTAAGATAGTGTGATAAAATGTCCCTATCTCCCCGCATCTCCTTCTACATTCTGCCTCGCTACTTCTCCCCATCCTGACCAATGACATGCATGAGATGTATGTTCTGTGCAGAACTTTGAGCTGAACTAGCCTCAGCTGTGATGGTATCGCAACTTCTCGTGGGGAGGAAAGCGCGTCTCGCCAGTCCTCGCCCTCGAGGTCCCCCAGATCCGTCTGCCAGCGCTCATAGAGGCGCTTAAATAGATCAGGCGAGTTGTTGATTATCTTTCTATAGGTGAGCAATATTATCTTACTCTCAATATGGTCCGTAAGCAGTCCAACGGAGAGGCCTCCGGTATTTCGCCAACCTCCCCGATCACTGACTGCAAGGCGTGCCGAATCTGGATATATCTAAAGGTTTTACAATTGGACAGCTCATATTCTTTTTGAAGGTCGGCAAACATGAGAATTTTCTCACTTTCTCACTGTTCCCTTTCTTAACCAGATCTCCCACTTGTGAGATCCTGATGGTATCACATTTATCAAACCCTTGGCATCCAATTAATTGGCCCAGTGTTTCTGCGTGCCCCAAAGGTCTTTTTGTGTCAGTTTATTGTGCCAGCCTAGTTTTTTCGTGGTGGAATGCCAAAGGGCAACCGTAATGGCCGTGGGGCCAGTGAGTTGCTGCCTACGAGGTTGTGTGTACAGTCCTTCTCTGTATCCCCCACTACTCATCAGCCACCTATCCATTTGGCACGCCGGCTCTTGCTGCGCAGTATATATTAATTTGTTTATAATCGAAAGGTGTGCTGCCCAATAATATGTTCGGATGTCGGGCAAAGCGATCCCCCCATCGTACCATCCCCGGACCAACTTGGGGGCTGCAACACGTGGTGTCCTACAATCCACAGTAGCGTTCTCACTTCCCCATCTATCGCTTTGAAATGAAATATGATTCAGGTACGCGGTAAGGAGCGTTTTGTAGTGCGTATAGGAACCAGGGCAGCCCCATAATTTTATATAGCGCGGCTTGTCCCAGCAGAGTCAGCGGCAATGCACGCCAATGGCGAACATCAGACTACAGTCTTGTCAGGGGGCCCAGTAGATTTCGCTCGTGGAATAGATTTGGGTCGGCTGTTACAAGTATACCCAAATAACGGAACCCATCTGTCGATGTAGTTGCATCGCACTCGGCTGGTAGGACCGGCGCCGGTCCGTGGAGTACAAATATTACCGACTTGAACCAATTGATAGTATACCCTGAGTACCTCCCATAGCTAGAACAGATCTGGGGTATCCTATCAATGGAGGCACTAGGGGACGCCACGTACAACAAGATATCATCGGCGTAGAGTGAGATTCTGTCCTTCCATTCGTTTGCCCACTTTAACCCGTATATCACGGGGTCCCCACGTATCCAGCTCGCCAGAGGCTCGAGAATAAGGGCGAATATTAGTGGGGACAATGGTCAGCCCTGTCTTGTTCCATGGTGTAGTGTAAAGATCCCTGACGTGTGCCCGTTCACTACCACCTACGCAAGCGGTTCTGCATATAGGAGTCGGATCCAGTCAATATACGACTTTTCAAGGCCCATCCGCTCCAGGACAGCGAACATATATGGCCATTCGACAGTGTGGAAAGCCATGCGGGCGTCTAATGACAGTATGGCCGCGCTTTCTTGAATGGTATCTTTGCTAGCGAGCATGCCATTTAGCAGGCGTAGATTCAGTGCGGTGTTACGGCCCGGCATAAATCCGGACTGGTCTGGATGAACCAGCTTCGTCACTACAGGGAGGAGCCTCAGGGCTAGTATTTTGGCTAATATTTTAATCTCAACGTTGAGTAAGGATATTAGACGGTACGAGGTGAAGTCCTCAGCTGGTTTACCTTCTCCTCCAACCTTTCTTGATCCAACGGGTTTCCTCAATGTCCTCTGGGAAGGGTCCTGAAAGAGTAACTCCAACCGTGACTTCCCCATGTTATCCTATGGGCACTGACCCGGGGTATCCCCTCTGCACATGGGCATCTAGCAACTTTTAGTTAATCACCTGTGGTGGTTTTGTGCTCCCCCTGAACCCTAGTCCCTTTGGTGTTAGTCCTAGTTTTGTACTCGCCTCGCATTCCATTTACTTAGTATATAGTTTGGCCCCTCCATGAGCGGCTCATGTGTTTTATGTGCTTTACGTACCTGTTTTGAATTATATCTTATTGTTTATTGATATGTCCAGGTTGGAGATATACCAAAGTAGTTTTAGTGTAAAATAAATACAAAGTACTTTTCTAACACTGGTGGGGTTCTTTCTTGTGTGTAAGATTCACTGACTGACTGTGTAGTAATGCACCCGCTTTAGTCCCCCTGGATAAGGCTTAGCTGCTCTCCACAGCTAACCATTGAGAGCTTTGGTTAACAGGGACCACTACAATTATCACTAAGAGTTGCCTGGACTCAGTGCAGGGTGCCTCATCAATATGTGTACACAATGTACTGAGCCAGCCTCCTACAACGGGACACCCCAAACCAGACTCCGCAATTTCCCTTGGGTGACAAACAAGATCTAGGAATCCCTCCACACCTCTATCAGCGCCTCCAGACATGGAGGGTAGGTGCCTCAATAACATCGGTAAACGCTTTTCAGCCATGTCAGCACTTGGACGACACGACAAATGTGGTATGATATTGCCCCATTTCTGGACAAGCTGCCAGACAACATCAAGGGTGGACCAAAAAAAGTATTGTTAGACGGTGAGTGCACATCATCAGAAATAATTAATTGTGCCATGGATATTGCCACCAGTAGATTCACGCAGCTAGCTGGGGCAGCGGTATTACGCCGTCATGGATGGCTTAAAGCTACCACCTTCAGGCCGAAGGTCCAGACCAAAATACTAGATCTACCTTTCGATGGAGAAGCGCTGTTTAGAAAACACATTGATGATGCTCTCCAAGCAATAAAGACTGATACGGACACAGCCAAGTCGTTGGGGACCTTGCAATACAAAAAGCTGTCCTTTCGTGGCGCTCAGGGAAGAGGCCAACCATCTTATAGAGGGGGATGCCATCAGTACTGCTATCCCACATATTCCTCCACTATCCATCAATTTCAGTCCCAATACCAGCAGCGACAACCACCATTGGCAGCATGTAAAAGGCCTGCTCAAAGAGGAAAATCCAGACAGCGAGGCAAGGATACCAACCGCCGACGATGACTTCTTCCAGGCACCTGCTAGTCCTCTCCCATTTCCACACAGTGTAGCAGGGAGAATAACTAATCATCTGCAGCGATGGAAACAGATAACAACTGACCAATGGGTTTTAAATCTAGTTCAATTTGGACACACACTGGAATTCATCCAGACACCTCGCCCAACCCCACCTCAACCTTCCGTCCAAAAACATCTACACCTTCTCAAGTGGGAGGCCAAAACCATGCTCGAGAAGGGTGCTATAGAGAGAGTGCCTCTATCACAGAGAGGAAAAGGTTTCTTCCCCCGCATCCTCTTAATTCGCAAGAAGTCTAAGCAGTAGAGGCCAATTCTAGATTTAAGGAACCTCAACAAAATACCTCAAGAAGCAGTCATTCCGCATGGTTACATTACAAGATAGATTGCAACTCCTCAACAAAGAAGACTATATGATCAACATATACAAAGAGGCAGCCGGGTTGTCGACAACTGCACTATCTAGGCTAGTCACGTAGTATACCTTGTCTTTGTATTGCCCACCTCAAATGGCCAGCATCCACATGACCACAAATAGAAACATGAAAAAGATAGATGAGAGGCAATACACACAAACAGCAAGCTATGGTAAATGGTAACGAAGTGTGTGAGCCAAATGGATTCAATCCGGTAATGTATAATGAATACGATACGTCCTTCTTATAGCGTGATCTCCAAAGAAGAGGTGTGTATTCGATCTAGATCCGTGTCCGGCAGGCGCAGCAGTCTGCCGGACACAGATCTAGATCGGATACACACCGATACAATCAAATACACTTTTGAAAGACATTGGAGGCGTATATTGGCCCTTTGGTTCTTTACCTCCGCCTTGGAGGCCACGTACACTATCTCCTGACTAAGGATACATAGGCACTTCTAACCGGCCTAAGGCCTCTTCTTTGGAGATCACGTCCATAAGAAGGACGTATCGTATTCATTATACATTACCGGATTGAATCCATTTGGCTCACACACTTCATTACCATTTTTTGCCCTGAAGAAGCCCTTGCTAGGGCTAAACGCGTTGGCTGTTTCTAAAGCTGTACACCAAGCGTGTGTGAAATAAAGACATACAACGAAACCTACAAATGACTATTGAATGAATATCACTTTGTACACTCTGTAACTTGCTGTTCCTGTGTATTGCCTCTCATCTTTCTTCTTAAAGAAGATTATATGTCATCCATAGACCTTGAAGACATACTTCCATATTCCCCATCCATCTAAAGCACAGGAAATTTCTCAGGCTCACAGTAGCCAGCAGCCACTTTCAGTTTCGGGTGCTACTCTTCGGTCTCAAATCCACCCCTCACATTTTTACAAAGTGCTTAGCACCTGTAGAGTCTTTCCTCAGACAACACAGACATCAGGTCTTCCCCTATCTCGAAGCCTGGTTGGTCAAGGCTACTTCCAACCAGGCTGTATGGAAGCCCATCATGGACTAGATACACCTGTTCAACAAGCTAGGCCTTACTCTGAATCCGGACAAATCAGTCCCTCAACTGTCACAACGGATAACGTTCCTAGGAGCCATTCTGGACACAACGCTAAACAAAGCATACCCCACAACAGAGAGACACTAAAAACTGATGACTTTAACAAGGCTAATACAAAAAAGAAAGTCACTTTCTGTTCGCGTCTACAAATTGCTTCTGGGTATGATGTCATCCTGCATCCATCTAATCCCATACTGTGGTCTACGGACGTGCCCACTTCAAGAAGCACTGGACATTCAATGGGCACAAGCTACAGGAACCTTCAACGACCTCATACAGGTCACTCCGCCGATGGTCAAGTCACCCACCTGGTGGACACAACCTGTCAATCTGTCAGTCGGCCTGCCGTTCCTAATTCAAGTTCCACCTTTAGTCATTACAACAGACGCTTCCCTGGAAGGGTGGGGACCTTATCTACAGGATCTAAAGGTCAGCTGCAAATGGCCACCTTCCCATTGTGGCCTCCACATCAATCTGCTCTAGCTAAGGGCAATGCATTTAGCTTTACAAGCTTTCCTTCCCAGGTTACAGAATTAAGGATTCAGTGCCCATTTGGACAGTTAATACAACCACGATGCACTACATCAACAAGCAAGGTGGCACAAGATCTCACCTACTGTCCCAGGAAGGTCAACAAATCTGGAAATGGTCCATCCATCACAAAATACATCTAACTGCAGAAAATGTACCTGGGAACCAGAATGCCATAGCAGACACCTTGTGCAGACTGAAAACATCTTGCCACGAGTGGGAACTGGACCAACAAATGCTGGGTCAGATCTTCCTCCAGTGGGGCAAACCAAATCTGGATCTTTTTGTGACTCCCCATAACAGTAAATGCCAGTTCTTAGTAAGCTGGCATCCTCAACCGAGGTCATGGGGGAATGCATTTTTGATTCCATGATCCGGAATCTTTGCCTACGCCTTTCCTCCCATCCTTCTCCTCCCAAACGTCCTCAGGAAGATGAAGGCCAAACCCTGCAAGATGATACTCATAGCCCCAGCCTGGCCGCAACAGCATTGAATCACAGAGCTTCTCATCCTTTCATGGGAACGTCACATTCCACTCAAACCGGGACAAATACTACATCAAGACCTCAAGTCTCTTCGGTTATCAGCCTGGCTCCTGAGTTCCACGAATTTGGACATCCAAACAGTCCATCGGATTGCATGGCCATACTAGCCAGAGCAAGGGCAGACAGTACTAACATAACATATCGCTTAAAGCTTCACCTGAAGAGATTTTACCTTACCTTCTACATCTTGCTCAATCAGGCTTAGCTCACGCCTCCATTAAAGTACATCTAGCAGGCATTTCTCGCTTTAGGAGATCGCCCAAAACACCATCACTATGGTCTGTGAGACTCATTTAGCAGTTTCTCAAAGGATTATTCAGAACATTTCCACCGGTGAGGCCTCCTCCTCCGCATTGGCGGCTCAACTCTGTGCTTTTGCAGTTAATGATAGATCCATTTAAGCCTGTCAATAAAGCGAATATCTAATTTCTCCTGAAAGGTAGCTCTCCTCCTAGCCCTAAAATCAGCAAAAAGGGTTAGCGCAATTCAGGCTTTCAACATCCAGGAGCCCTTCCTCCAGTTTAGAGACAACAGGGTAATTCTACGTACAAGCCCTAAATTCATTCCTAAAGTCCCATCAGACTTTCATCTTAATGAGCCTGTGATCCTTAAGTCGTTTTTTCCAAACCCTCAGACATCAGCTGAACAAGCACTACACTCTCTGGATATCAAAAGGTGCTTTAAGTTCTATTTGGAGAGAACAAAGAGTTTTCGCAGATCCAACCAACTCTTTGTAGCCTACAGTGCACCAAGAAAGGGTTTCCCTCTAACAAAACAGAGCATATCTAGTTGGATATCTTACACCATTCTATACTGTAGTCAGAAGGCTGGTTGGCCTTTGAACACAAAGGTGTGAGCTCACTCCAGAAGAGCCATGTACACTTCCACACACCTTCACGCAACATTGCAGCCTAGATTCAGAAGTCCTCAAAGATGTGGAAGTGGGACAAGCGGTTTTACATCTTTTTCAATAAAGTTGAGGCATTCCTTTCTTCCCACAATTTGCTTGATTGTTACGCACATTTTGCTTACTGTTTCTATGTGTATATGTATTATGCTAGAACATGTGTTGCAGTTACAGAAAAATTAGCTTTTTACTGCTCTCTACTTTTATTCAAGCTTGCGAATCTATAAAAGTTCAAATACTGGAGTAAGAAAATAAGTTACTTACCTGTAACTGTAGTTCTCCAGTATTGGAATCTTTCATAGATTCACATGCAACCCACCCACCGCCACAGGGAAGCTCACCTTTATACCTCTCAGTACAGTACTACGTATACGCACTAGAGCTTAGAAAACTGGAGCCTCTTTCAGGAAGGTACAGGGTGGTGTGAACTGATTGGTTGACTCTCAAGTTTAGTCTGTTTTTAAATAATGACTAGTGTAGGAAGCTAGCTCTCTATATAGTGCACTAAAAAGAAGTACACTGTGCAGCGAGTCCAGTGGGTCGCCAATTGGTATACAGAGGCTAAAGTATATAATGCTAATGCTCTCTTTTGTGGCAGTGTGGGCGCACAGTTAGGCTTATCAGAGGGTAGTGCTAAGCATTTGCTGTACTCACAGAGGCAATAAATGAGACACACACTCAAAAAATAATCTGAGGCCAATTTAGAAAAATAATTTGTTTTTGTATAGATTTTTGAACCAATAACTACCTTCAAAGGTAAGTACTATATTGCCTATGAATTTTCAAAGATAAGAAAATATTTCTATGTTGTGCGCAATTACGCACCATGCAATCCTATGGGAGGAAAAAGCAGGTAGGTAAAGCACACAGCATAAACAGTTGTAGGGGTTCACCTTCCGGGTTTGGAGTAGCAGGAAGCCACGGCCCAATGTTCTACCAACAGTTTGTCAGGTGTGTCCCGAATTCCACCAGGACCAGTTAGTTGGTGGAGTTGGTATCTGGCGTGCTACGGGGAAGGGGAGCCTCTAAAGATAGGCTGCACAAGAGGACTTGCGGGCAAGTCCAAGAGCTCCCAAATGGGGGCTAGGGTCGCAAGGGCCTTAGGGACAAGGGAACACAGCCGGTTCGTCGTTACCCAGGCAGGGCGGGCTGGGTGCAGAGAAGGTAGGTTGGCTGGCCCCAGTGCATAAAGGTGCTCCTCGCCGTCAGGGGCCAACAGCTGACAGGGGCAAATTCAGGACTGCTGGGCCACTCTCCAAGTGGATCTCAGGGGTCTTGATGTCCCTCTGCGGCTGCTGGGCTCTGGTACATTTGGAGTCCTAACTGGACTCTTTGATGTCGGGCATCCGGTAACCGGGGGATTGGTATTGCACAGCTCCGGTCGGTCCTGGTGCCTCCGCACTCGGTGGGGAGACAGATCTGCCCTTCCAGGGCAAGAGTACCTCTTCCTGGTCGGTTGCTGTGCCGGTCGGGCTGGGAAACTGCAAGTCAGCGGACCGGACTCTGGTTTCGGTGCCTGCTGTCTGCAGGGGAGTAGTTCCTCTACTCAGAGGGAGTTCTTGGGCAGTTTGCGAAGGCTGGTAGTCCTCTGGGGTTCTCAGAGGCCACACAGCAGCAGGATGAGACATTTCACTTCGATTGTCAAGTCTTGAATGGGTAGGCAGGGGTTTGCACCAAAACTCTGCAGCAGGCACTCAGTTCTCAGGTAGTTCAGCAGCTCTTCTTTATCCTCTCTCTCTTTAGGTCAGTCGAATCTAAAGTTCAGGGTTGGGGGGTACTTAAATATTCCATTTAGGGGCATTAAGCGGAGTACTGGGTTGTAGCCAATGGGTGGCCTACCTGTAGGGCGACTACATTCTCTATATGTCCCCTTCCTGTGGGAAGTGGGCATAACCCTGACCCTAATAGACAAATTCTCTCCTGACACAAGATGGAGGATTTTGAAAAGTGGAGTCCACATCAGCTGTCCCACCCTAGGGGTGGTGCTAGCTGAATGTGGGCCCACTTCTTAATCTAACTAATTTTTCTGCCTGTTTTACCACCAAAAAGTCAGGACAAGGGGGTGGGCACCCCCACAATCTGGAGAGGCCCGGGGTCGCATATCAAAGGCAGAAGGGCCTTTGAAGCTTCCCGCCCTGGAATGTCCATCCTGCTTGGATGAGGTGTGAACACCTCCGCCCAGAGCAGGCTTTGTTCCTGTCCTCCGAAAGCGAATGCTCTCACATCAGGAGGTCAGAAACCTGTCTATGGTGGCTGGCTGGTCAAGACCAGTCAGTCAACACACTGGTAGTCGGTAGGTTTTCAGGGAACACCTCTTAGGTGACCTCTGTGTGCATTTACTAAAAGTCCAACAGTGGCATCAGTGTGGGTTTATTAAGACGAGGTGTTTGGTACCAAACACCTTGGAGTACAATGAAGCCATTATGTGGCTGGGGAACTCATATTGACGTGTGTCCATCCCATGTACTCGTTATGGCGTCCCTCTGCACTGGTAATATCTAAGGGTGAACTTGGATATCAGCAAGGCATGTCCACTCTCGCAGATATTTCCTCACATGATATGCCCTCACCCTGCCGTAGGGGTGACTTGCCTATACCACATGTAGTGCTGACTGGCATAGCACACAGGGGTGTGTGTGTGCCATGTCTACTCTTCGGTTTTCTCTGCACCAAGACAAGCAGGCTGCAGTGGCAGTTGCAATAGCTTGGTGAGGGGTCCCTTATGGTAGCACAATTTGTGCTTAAGCCATTAGGGACCCTCTTTATGTACAATGCACTAGGTACCAGGGATACCATTTACTAGGGACTTACAAGGGATGCCAAAGGGTTTGCCAATTGTGGAACAATTGTACAGTGTAGTGAAAGAACACTGGTGCTGGGAACCTGGTGGGCAGGAACCCATCACACTTTCAGTCACAACTGCACCAGATACCAGGCAAAAAGTGAGGGGGGTAACCATGTCAAAAGGGGCACTTTCCAACAACTAGGATATGTTAGTAAACCAAAAGGCCTATGAACTCTATGGTCTATGTCTATTATTACATTACTTTTCTAATGTAGTGCAGACTTCCATCTCGACGACGAGAAATGCGTCAAGCATGTTAATCTATGAAAGATTCCAATACTGGAGAACTACAGTTACAGGTAAGTACCTTATTTTCTTATTTTTGTTTAGTTAAAAATAGGCAGATTGCCATGGCTATCTCCTCATGTGCATCCTGAATCACAGTCATCTTCCCATAATCCTCCTCATCCCAATGGATTGTGCAGTGGAGCCTGTAAAACGGTTTATGCCTGTTGAGATGGTATAGTTAAAATACATACTATTATGAAAAAGCAACTAAATTGACAAAGGAATTGAGCATAATGCCTTCCTTAATGATCTCTATAACTAGATTTCTTTATTTTCACAGATTGCCAACAAAACAAAAACATTCAAGAGTCTGTTCTGGATGCACTGTGGAACGCCTCTAGTACTTTGTCACTGGAAGGTTGTGCAATCAGAGCATCAGCTGGTCAATGTGCAAAAGGTAGAGGTGTAGGAAGCTGGCTCTGTATACACTATACCAAAATGAGGTATAGTGTGCACAGAGTCCAGTGGGACCCCAAAGGTAGGTAGAGGTAAAAGTAGATAGCACCTTACTCTCTATTTGTGGTAGTGTGGGCGAGCAGTAAGGCTTTATCAAAGGGTAGTGTTAAGCATTTGTTGTACACACTCAATCTGCAAATTATGTCACACACTCAAAAACTGAACTCAGATGAAATTGTTTGTATCAAAAATATTATTTAGTTTTTTTATTTATCCATTATTAGGGTATCTTTCATAGATTCACATGCTTGAATCATTCCCCGTCGTCGAGATGGGAGTCCCCGGCACATTTATAATGGTATAATTTATAATGGTAATGTCACATTAGACATAGAAGGCAACAAGCCTAAGGCCTTGTATTTAGTAACATATCTGAGTCCTTATTTAAAAAAGGACCAAACTCAAGAGAACAACCAATCAGCTGACACCACCCTCTAGAACCTTCCTGGAAGGAGCTCCAGTCCCTTAGATTTTCTACCGCACGTCGTGCTAAGGGAGTCTCCACTGAGCTCTGCTCAGTTTTCTCATCCTATCTTCAAATTTCTCTTGCCTATAGATTTTTCTTGGATTCAAGGTATTTCTCATCTATAATTACCTTTGTCTGAGTGAAGTTCTCAATTTCTTCATGTCAGACACTCCTGAGATACCTGCAGAAAGAACAATGCTTCACATTGTTGACCCTCATGAAAACTGATTTTACTGCCTTTATCCTGATCACAAGCCAAAGGATTGCAAGGTATGTCACACTTTTTCTTCAAAAACTTTGAAGGACCGGAGGGGAGACTGTTAATTTGGCTGCAGAGGCTTAAAAACAGGGAGGACCCTGTATCTTCTGAGGAGAGTGATGGTTCCTCAAGATCCTCCTCAAAGATGCCTCAGAAAAGACCTTGGGGCACCTCACCAGGTCATTCCTCGCAGCAACCTCAAAAGAAGACACACAAAAAGTCTTCAGAGGCTACTAAGAAGCAAAATCTGCCTTCCCGGGCGTCTCCTCTTCAGGATTTGACTTCTGCCAGAAAATCCCTTCAGAGATCTGCTTCGGACCCCTCTACTCCTCCAGTGAAGGTGAAGTATACTTTTAAAAAGCCTTCTTCAGCCCCGTCGACGGACAACTCATCGATGGTGGTACCGACGACGAAGAAAAGACCTCCTTTTACTGTCGTCGGAGTGACTTCGTCAACGACGACCGTCGCCACAGTTTCGGTCTCGTCAGTGTCTATTTCGTCGTCGACTACGTCTTCGTCGACGAGCCAAGCACCTTTGTCATCGACGATAAAAATAAAAAGGAAGTCTTCATCGTCGACAAAGATTCTGACTACGACCAGTCCGTCGACGAAGATTACGACGACAACCAGTCCGTTGACAAAGATGACGACGAGTACTTAATCGACGGTGTTGCCAGCGTCAATGACGAGTCTACCGTCGACGGCCGTCTCGTCGGCGATTTCTCCTATTGTATCGTCGACGGCCTCGACGACGAGAGTTCCATCGTCGACGACGGTTTTGCCATCTACGCCGGTTACTGGGACTTTGACAATGCCCGTCGACGGTTCATTGACGACGGTATGTGTTCCGACGACGACCTCGTCGACGACACCAAAATCTAAAGAAACAAAATTATTTTTACATCAAAAAATTCAAAAAGAGAGGTTGACACCTTCTTTAACATCTCCCAGTAGGGTCCAAGCCTTATTGCCAACTCATCTTTTAGATGATGAAGATGACTCAGACGTAGAAAGCATGTTTGGGGCGGCTCAAAGCCCATCAGAATTAAACGTCAAATATCAAGAGGACTCTGATGACGAACAGTTCTTTGATGAACAAATGTACTATCCTGAACAACGACATCATCAACAACAGCCAGAGATGGTTTGTCTTCCTTCTGCTCTGATAACGGACCTACAATTTTGCTGTCGGACTACAAAAAGGGGTTCCCTACGTCCGCACCGTCTCCTGCCCCAGTGCTTTCTCCGCCTCCCGTGGTGCAAGCTCAGGCTCCACCCCTTCCAATACCTCAAGTGCCAGTACAGCTTCTTCCATCTTCAGATGAGGATGAAGAAGACCAACAAGAGGAAGGGGAAATCCAGGACACACCATCACGTCCAGACGAATGGGACGAATATATTATTCCCTCCACCAGCGTCACCATCTCGGTCTCAAGTAGATTCTCCTCCAGAAGACATTGGAGGATTTCATAATCTCTTGGAGAGAGCAGCCAGACGTTTCGAGCTTCCAATGCCTTCTCACCAACAAGACTGCTTCCTTTACGATTTTAAGGAATCTTTTAAAAAATCGGTCAGGTCTATGCCAATTATTGACTATATTTGGGATCAGGGCATTAAAATAATGAAAAACCCTGCCACAGTTCCTCCAGTCTTCCCAAGGCTCGACAAGAAGTACAAAAAGCCTCTGATGACGCTCCAGCCTGTCTTACAAGTCACCCCAGACCTGATTCCGTGATTGCCCAGGCGGCACAACGCAGGTCAAAGAACCCTTCGGCTCCACTTTCAGCGCCCCCAGATATGGAGGGTAGGAGGCTGGATAATATCGGCAAACGAATTTCCACTATGTCGGCATTGACAGTCAGCGCGTCCAATTCCTTAGCGCTACTGGGGCGCTACAACAGACAGATGTGGTCAGACATCGCTCCTTACCTCAATGATCTTCCTCAAGACATCAAACAGGAGGCAAGAAAAGTTTTGCTGGAGTGCGAACGCTCCGCTTCAGAGATTATTGATTGTGCGATGGATATCGCTTTCACTGGCTTCCGTCAGCTAGCTGGGGCTGCAGTTCTAAGGCGCCAGGGATGGCTAAAGGCTACAACATTCAGGCCTGGGGTCCAGACAAAGATACTAGATATGCCCTACGATGGACAAGAGCTATTCGGGAAGCTTTTTTACAAAGCCCTTCAGGGGATTAAAAAAGACACTGATACAGCCAAAGCTTTGGGCACCTTGCAGTATAAAAGAACTCCTTTTCGTGGTGCACGGGGTAAGAGCCAGCCACCATACAGAGGAGGTTACCAGCAGTATAGGTACCCTTCCTATACTTCCTCTACCCAGCAATACAGGATGCAGTTCGCCCAGAGACAACAGCCTGCGACTGCCTACAATAAGTCTTCCTTTCGAGGGAAAGCTGGAAGACAAAAAGATTCTGCAAGGCGTCAATGACATGTTACTTCTGCCGGTTGCAACTTCTTCACTTCCTCCCACGGTAGGAGGCAAAATATCCCACTATTTAGAAAATTGAAAACAAATTACAACAAACAGCTGGGTCCTTCAACTAATTCAATTCGGACATTCTCTAGAATATTTACAGCCACCTCCACCAACGCCTCCTCAACTTTTGGTTCACAAGCATTTGCGCCTGTTACAGTTGAAAATAACATTAATGATCCAAAAAGAGCAATAGAGTGTGTCCCTTTTCATTAGAGAGGAAAAGGCTTCTATTCCCGCTTCTTTTTAGTGCGCAAAAAGAAGAACAAGTGGAGCCCATTTATAGATTTACAAAATTTAAACAAATTCCTCAAGAAATAGTCATTCCGCATGGTCACCATTCAAGAAGTCTTGCAGCTTCTCAATGGAGGCGACTACATGGTATCCTTGGACCTCCAAGTCGCCTATTTCCATATACCAATTCACAAGAAACACAACATTTTCTAAGGTTTGCTGTAGCCGGCAGGCATTATCAGTTCTGAGGTTTACCTTTCGGGCTCAAATCAGCCCCAAGCATTTTTACAAAGTGCCTAGATCCAGTAAGTGCATATCTCAGACAACATCTCCACCAAGTGTTCCCATATCTTGACGACTGGCTCGTCAAAGCTCCTTCTCTCAATGCCGCGAAGAAGTCTTCCAAAGCCTGTTTGCAGCTTTTCAGCAAGTTGGGTATCACACTAAACCCAGAGAAATCAGTCCTACAGCCTTCTCGACGTCTAACGTGCCTGGGAGCTATCCTAGATACGGTTCTGAAGAGGCCTATCCATCGGAGGAAAGACAACGAAAACTCCTGACCTTGGCAAACCGCATACGAGGAAGAAAGTCTCTTTCCGTGCGCCTGTGCAAATCTGTTAGGCATGATGTCCTCTTGCATTCTTCTGGTTCCACATTGCCGTCTACACATGCGTGCTCTTCAGGAAGCCTTGACCGCGCAGTGGGTTCAGGTAAATGGAACTTTCAACGACATTATCCAAGTGACTCCACAAATGGTCGCCTGTCTAACTTGGTGGACTCATCCTCACCATCTGTCTCAGGGCTTACCTCTCCTTCCTTAAGCCTCTCCTCTGGTGATAACGACAGACGCTTCTCTGGAAGGTTGGGGAGCCTTCCTACAGGAACTTCAAATCAGTGGCAAGTGGCCACCTTCTCAACGGAATCTACACATAAATCTCATAAAGCTAAGAGCAGTCTTTCTAGCTCTCCAGGCGTTCTTACCTAGGATACGAAGCTCACTAGTGCTTGTCAGGACAGACAATACTACGACAATGCACTATCTAAATAAACAGGAAGGAACTCGATCTCTCTCCCTCTCTCAAGAATCTCAACAAATTTGGAACTGGGCAATTCAGCACGGAATCTTGTTGAGAGCAGAGTACGTTCCAGGAAAAGAAAATGTAATAGCGGATTCACTAAGCAGGTTAAGGGCAACCTGCGACGAGTGGGAGTTGAACCAAAATACCCTGAACAAAATCTTCTCGCAGTGGGGCGAACCAGCAATAGACCTGTTGGCCTCGAGCAGCAACGCCAAATGCCAACACTTCGCAAGCTGGCATCCCCAACAGGGATCGCTGGGGAATGCGTTTTCAATAGCTTGGTCTGGCGTATTTGCCCACGCCTTTCCACCAATTCCTCTCCTTCCCAGGGTTCTAAAGAAAATGAAAGCAGAGCCCTGCAAGCTAATTCTAATAGCTCCAGCGTGGCCTCACCAACACTGGTTCACGGACCTTCATCTCCTGTCCTTACAGCCGCCGATTTCCCAGAAGCCGTTTCCCTCTCTCCTAAGGATGAACCAGGGACAGGTTCAGCACCCGGACCCAGACTCTCTCAGATTATCGGATTGGCTCCTGAGTTCCAGGAATTTCGAGACCTGAACATTCTTCAAGACTGCAGGGAGATTTTGTCTTGTGCTAGAGCAGACAGTACCAACAGAACGTATTCTTTAAAATGGAAAAGGTTTTGCATCTGGTGTGGATCTGCTAAAGTGCATCCCCTCAAATCATCTCCAGAGGAAGTCTTGCCATATCTCCTCCACCTAGGAAATTCAGGTCTGGCTCATACCTCGATCAAAGTTCACTTGGTTGCAATTTCCCGTTTTCGAAGATCTTCCAAAGGGTCTTCTTTGTGGTCAGACTGATAAAACAGTTTCTTAAAGGTCTTTTCAGAGTTTTTCCTCCTGTAAAATCTCCACCGCCAACGTGGCAACTCAACATAGTACTTGCTCAACTTATGAAGCACCCGTTTGAGCCAATACATAGAGCTGACGTAAAATGTCTTTCTTGGAAAACTGCTCTTCTTTTGGCTCTTGCATCTGCAAGAAGAGTTAGCGAACTCCAAGCTTTCACGATACAGGAACCTTTCATTCAATTTAAGAACGATAGAGTGATCCTTCGTACCAACCCAAAATTTATACCCAAAGTCCCTTCGGACTTTCATCTTAATGAACCAATTGTTTTAAAATCCTTCTTTCCAAATCCACAAACTCCAGCTGAACGAGCCTTACATTCTTTGGACTTGAAGCGTTGCCTTAAGTTTTATCTAGACAAAACAAAATCCTTCTGCAAGTCTAATCAGCTTTTTGTAGCATACAGCTTACCAATGGAAAGGTTTTCCTTTGACAAAACAAAGCATATCTAGATGGATCTCTAGTGCTATTCTCTTCTGTCACCAGCAGACTGGTCAACCTCTACATTCAAGAGTTCGTGCCCATTCAACTAGGTCAATATCTGCATCCATGGCGTTGTTTGCTGGTGTGCCCCTAGCAGACATTTGTAGTGCGGCAACTTGGAAAACGCTGCATACATTCACCAAGCATTATTGCTTGGATTCCGAATTTATGAAGGATGCTGCGGTGGGACAGGTGGTGCTCAGACATCTGTTTCAATAAGGTGAGCCTTCCTTCCATCCCACCAACCTTTCTAATGCACATTTCTCTGTTATTTTCTATTGATTATGTCAATATTGGAATCTATGTTTTGGCTATTTTGTAATTTTATGCATAATACGATTATTTGCATGCATGTTCTTGTATTTTATCCTCAGGAAATATTTATTAACTATTTGGTTATGTATGGCTCATGTATATGACGAAATGTGCTCATTACTGCTATTTATTCTGATTCAAGCATGTGGATCTATGAAAAATACCCTAATACTGGATAAGAAATGAGTTACTTACCTATAACTACAGTTATCCAGTATTGGTATCTTTCATAGATTCACATGCGACCCGCCCACCTCCCTTGGATGGGCTCACTTAATGCTCTCAGTTGTACTTCTGGTTACGCATGATGCCTATGAAAATCTGAGGGACTTTAGCTCCTTCCAGGAAGGTTCTAGGGGGTGGTGTCAGCTGATTGGTTGTTCTCTTGAGTTTGATCCTTTTTTAAATAAGGACTCAGATATTTACTAAATACAAGGCCTTAGGCCTGTTACCTTCTATGTCTAATGTGACATTCCCATTATAAATGTACCAGGGACTCCCATCTCGACGACAGGGAATGATTCAAGCATGTGAATCCATGAAAGATACCAATACTGGATAACTGTAGTTACAGGTAAGTAACTCATTTCTTCTAGAACCAAGCCAAGCCTAGTGCAGGTAAGTGAAATAAATGCTTTGCAAAATCTTATGCACTGTTTTACAACTGAATACAGGTTCAAATGCAGTTGAATGAATTACAGGTAAATTACTGTTTTGAAATTACTTTTCAGTTAATTTGTAAATTACTTTACACATTACTTATTGGATTACTTTTCAGATTACTTTTGCTAATCAGTGTGATATGCAGTGTGATATGCATAGATATCCCACTGAAACATCTCCTAGACAAAAGGTACGTAAACCACTTTTAGTACATTTGCAGTTTTGTCAATGTTCCATACAAACCAACACAACAATTTTTAGGAAAAAGCAGTCAGTGCAATCCTATGGAGGAAAATATAGTTATCGGTTTACAGGTAAGTAGTTATTTGTGGGAGTTGGTATTCTGGGGTTAGAACCAGGGTTCTTCCAGGGTCAGGGATGCACTCTCAAAACAACCTCAGTGGCACTGGGACGGCCGGGTGCAGAGTGCTGAGGCCCAATGTTATCCAACGAGGTGTAGGGGGCCTCCGGTTGGTTGCTGCTCACGGGCAGGCTACAAGGTTGTGGGAGCAAAGCTCCTGGGGTTTGGCTCAGAGCAAAGGTGGGTCTGATTTAGCACCCAAAGTACACCTGCAGCGGCGCAAGGGCGGCTGGGTGTAGGGTGCTGTTTTAGCGTTGGGTGCCCTGTTGTTTTCAATTGGATTTGCCGGTTTTGGATTTTGGTTGCAGGCTCGGTCTAGGAAGACTTCCGGGAGGAACCAACAGCTGGGCAGGTAAGTTGGAGGGCTCGGGATGTAGGTGCCCCTCAGGTTCTTTTCTCCAGGGCGCAGAGCGGCTGGATGCAGGGGTGTCTTTTGAGGTCGGATTTCAGTATACCGGGCCACTCGTGGTTGGGGGGGTCTCCGTGCAGAAGCTGCAGGCGACGTCGGGGAGTCCTGGAGAGGTCAACCCACAGTAGACTCTGACTCTGGAGCGCTGGGGGACCTCGCTGGGACCGGTGGGCCACTCGATCTCGGGCCTTAGGCAACGAGTGCAGTGGTGGTTCCAGGCGTCGGGTTTCATTGTCCTCAGCAGGCTTGGAGTCTTTCTTGGTGGTTTCTTTTGAACAGAGCTGCTGTTCACAGGAGATCCAGTCTTTGTTGAAGGCAGTCAGTCCTCCCAGGGGTTCTGGAGGTCACTGGCTGCAGGACAAGGTGACATTTGGCGCAGGATCTCTGGAAACTGCAGATGGGCCTGTAGGGCTGGGGCCAAGTCAATTCTTCTCTGCAGTCTCCTCTGCTGGGCATCTTCTTTTGTCCTTCTTCGTAGGTTGCGGGAATCTGTCTTCTTGGTTCAGGGCTGCCCCCTAAATACTGTATTTAGGGGGCGTTTTAGGGGTCTACAAGTCAGTAGCCAATGGGCTACTGACCTTAGGGTGACTACACCCTGGGTGTGCTCACCCCACGTGGGGGAGTGGGCACTATCCCTAAACCTGATTGGGGAGTGCCTGCTATCTGCAAGATGGTGGGCTTCACCTCGCCTCCCCCACCTGAGGGGTGGGGTTGGCAGAGGTGGGCACACCTTCTGGACTGGCTAATTTTTCCCGCCTGTCTTCCCGCCGAAAAGGAGGGGAGACAAGAAGGGGGCCTGCTCCTGATAGCAGGAGAGGCTGGGGGTCACATTACAAAGGCAGCAAGGCCTTTGAAGCTCTCCTGCCACAGATGGCTCTTCCTGGCCTGGGGGAGGTGTGACCACCTCCACCCAGGAAAGGCTGTGTTTCTGGGCTCAGGGAGCGAAGGCTCCCACCCCAGGGGTCCAGAAACATATCTCGTGGTGGCAGGCTGGTGTGTACCAGTCAGAGAACCCACCAGATGCTGGTCGTTTTTCAGGGGGCATCAGTGTGGGTTTATTGTGCTGAGACGTTTGATACCAAACTTCCCAGTTTTCAGTAAAGCCATTATGGTGCTGTGGAGTTCGTAATGACAAACTCCCAGCACCATATACTGTTTTTTTTTTTTTTTTTTTATTGACTCAATCCATGTCACAAATACATGTCATAGCAGTTATAATCAATACCAACAAAATAATTAATACAATACCATTAACAATCACGAAGTAGATCAACACAAGCAGCATCAGCAAAGCAGGTTAAGATCATATTATCATTAAACAACAGAAATCAACTGATTATTTCATATATTGTATCATAGACTCCCATATCTGAATCCCAAGTTTTTGCCGTTTAGCTGATTTTAAGACATATAAATTATATTCCATATTAAAGACATGAAAAAATTTAGCCCTCCACATCTCGAATGTGGGAGCCTCACTTTGAAGCCAACATGAGGCATTACATAAACGCGCCACAGCTGCGGCAATAAATGCTAAGTATCTAAATTTATACACTGGTTGCTCATGTGAGATATTTAGCCATATCCCTAGTAGCATCATTGCCTTCGTCATTGAAATAAAGGTGCCTGTTACTTCTTGCAGAAACAGTTCTATTTGTTGTATAAATTGCGACAATGCTATACATTCAAAGAAAACATGCACACTATCAGCTCCATCAATACGGCATCTGAAACATTTACCATCATTGTTTCCACCCCACTTCATCATGCGTTCGGGTGTGTAATATAAGCTCTAAAATAGACTTAAAATGTTGCGAATGTAAATTCGCCGATAGCAGTATTTTTCCTGCAATGTCTATAGAGGTCTGCATCACCCCTCCATCGACCCCTAAACGTACAGCCCATTTGAGATCATGGGCCACCAGATCATCTTTTTGAGACTCAATTAACATAGAATATAGTACCCCTATCTTTGCCTTCCTTCTAATTGCCTCTACCATTGGAAGTATCATAATTCCCTCATACAGGTGATGCCTAACAAGATAATCACGCAATTGCAGATACTTAAAAATTCGTGATGTTGAAGTTGATAGCTTTCAACTAATTCCACAAATGAGCATAACACCCCTCCCTTATATAAATCACCCAGATATCTAATCCCCTGCATCTTCCAACATAACATCTTATAGTCCCAAAATATTTCTGGGAACCTGACAGCTGAATCGAGAGGAGTATAATAATTCAATTGAGGAATATTCAACCACTTACATACCCTTTTCCACACCTTATAGGCTGAAATCATAACCTTGAACCTTGTTTTTTTATAGTAACTTGGCTCGGAAAATTTCATTAACACATTTCTAGCTTCTTCCCCTAGAAATATTTGATATATTGATGGAGCTTCTGCCATATATTGAGGGAGCTTCTGCCATATATTGATGGAGCTTCTGCCGGCACCATATACTGTTAATGGCATTTCTGCACTTACAATGTCTAAGAATGGACTTAGACACTGTAGGGGTACAGGGCTCATGCACCTATACCCTCACCACTGGTATAGTGCACCCAGCTAGAGGGGTGGCTGACCTATGCCAGGGCAGTCGGTTGTAGGCATGGTACACAGGGATGTGCCATATCGACTCTTCACTTTGTTCTACACCAAAACACGCAGCCATGTGTGTATGTGTGTGTGTGTGTGTGAAGGTACAGGGCCTCTAAGGGTGGCACAATAAGTGCAGCAGCCCTTAGAGGTCTTCCCTGGCCACAGTGCCCTTGGTAATGCATAAGTGGGGACCCCCTCTGAAGTAAATTAAAGGTCAGGGAGAAGAGGGGAAAAAACCAAACATATAATAAATACCTCCCTCACGACCTATATTGCTTTACTAACTAGGCAAACCTATGTATGGTAGGGCTCGACAGAGATACAATCATATAGACAAAAAAAAAATCAAAATACATTTTATCAAAATTCTTTATTTCATTTTTTTGTGCATTTTTTTCTTCAACAATAATTGATTTCATTTTTCTATTTTCTTATTTCATTTGTTTAAAAACTTTTTTCAAACATGTAAGGAAAATTGCCACAAAGTACAATAAGACAAATAACTCCCCCAAAAAATACAAAAATTAAATCTTGACAAATATGAAAACCACACATAACACAAATCATACAGACTCATACAGACTCATACAACATTCACATAAAAACACATCTGAAAAAGAAAGAGATAATAGATAATAGCATCTCCACGACCAAGTATGTTTTATATGTTCACAAGGATCTGAACATTAGGTCGACACGCGTTTCGGTGGCATAAAAAAAGTTTTTAAACAAATGAAATAAGAAAATAGAAAAATGAAATCAATTATTGTTGAAGAAAAAAATGCACAAAAGAATTAAATAAAGAATTTTGCTAAAATTTATTTTGAAACAATGTTTGTCTATATGATTGTATCTCTGTCGAGCCCTACCATACATAGGTTTGCCTAGTTAGTAAAGCAATATAGGTCGTGAGGGAGGTATTTATTATATGCACAGTGCCCTTGGTACCCATAGTACCTTTAACAAGGGACTGACATGTGGCCAGAGAGGTGCCAATTGGGGGTACAAGGTACAGTTTTGGGAAAGAACACAGGCCCTGGGAACCTGATTGGCAGGGACTCAGGGCACACCAAGTTAAAGTGCATCAGTAGTCTGGCAAAAAGTGGGGGGGTTACTGCAACAGAAACCCAGCTTCCTACAAGAGGTTTGTCGTGTCCACAGAATTCACGCAGAGACAGGTAAGGATTCTTACATTCTGTTCTTTATTCTTTGTGTAGTTGCTGCGCTCACATGCACGTCTTTGCTCATGCCCTCGCTGTCCAGGAATGCCCTCCCCACTCCCTGACCGGAAGTGGTGTCCGGTTCCTGTCCCTCCCAGCATGCGGGTGCAGGGTCCTAGTGCCCCCTGACCCTGGTCACTACGAGGTTATTATTATATTATTTCTTGCTGTGAGTCATATTTCCATTAACCCATTCGATGCTCATGACGGAATGGTTCCGTCATGAGCATCGGTGCCCCTGTGCTCATGACGGAACCATTCCGTCATGAGGCCAAGGGCACGAAATCCCTCTGCTGCAGACAGCAGAGGGATTTCTATTTCACCCCTAGACCTTGGGAGCTGGGGAAGAGCTTCCCCAGCTCCCGAGGCCCCTCCCTGGTTTCTGTGCCATGAGGATCAGCGCGCACGTCGCGCTGTCCTCATTGCACAGAAATCGAAACTGAAATGAGCCTTTAGGCTCATTTCAGTTTCACTTTCTATGTGCTCAGGGGATATCTCAGTCCCCCGGGCACGTAGAAAGACGGAGAGGTATCATTGGAAAGGGGAGAATCTCCCTTTCCAATGGTACCCCTCCCCAGTGGATCCCTGCTTGGGGATTGCCCCCACCCCGCAAAGTTTACAGCCTTTCTGCCCCCCCTGGGGGGCAGTAGCCCCCAATCTGCCCCCCCGGGGGGGCAAAAAGCCCACTATACGCCAGGGATTTTTTTTTAAATTATAATTTGTGGTGGGGGCTGCCCAATATGGGCATGCCCATGCCCCCACCCAACCCCGCAAAAATGACATCCTTTCTGCCCCCCCTGGGGGGCAGATGGGGGCATTAGCCCCAAATCTGCCCCCAGGGGGCAAAAAGCCCACTAGACGCCAGGGATTTTTGGGGCAAATTTTAATTAGGTGGGGGCATTGGCATGCCTGCTTTGGGCAGCCCCATCCTAATTCAAATTTGCCCAGAATCTCCTGATGCCTAGTGGTCTTGCCCTCCTGGGGGCAGATGGGGGCATTAGCCCCAATCTGCCCCACCGGGGGCAAAAGCCCACTAGACGCCAGGGATTTTTTGGGGCAAATTTGAATTAGGGTGGGGCTCCCAAAACGGGCATGCCCATGCCCCCACCCCCTCCCTGCAAAAATTACAGCCTTCTTGCTCCCCTGGGGGCAGATGGGGCAGTAGCCCCCAATCTGCCCCTCGGGGGCAAAAGCCCACTAGACGCCAGGGATTTTTGGGGCAAATTTGAATTAGGTGGGGGCTCCCAAAACGGGCATGCCCATGCCCCCACCCCCTCACCCGCAAAAATAACAGCCTTCCTGCCCCCCCTGGGGGGCATATGGGGCAGTAGCCCCCAATCTGCCCCCCGGGGGGTCAAACAGCCCACTAGACGCCAGGGAGTTTTTTGGGCAAATTTTAATTAGGGTGCGGGCATTGGCATGCCTGCTTTGGGCAGCCCCCACCCTAATTTAAATTTGCCCAAAACTTCCTGGCGTCTAGTGGACTTTCTGCCCTCTGGGGGCAGATGGGGGCATTAGCCCCCAATCTGCCCCGCCGGGGAGGCAAAAGCCCACTAGTCGTCAGGGATTTTTTTGGGGCAAATTTTAATTAGGGTGGTGGCTGCCCAAAATGGGCATGCCCATGCCCCCACCCCCTCCCTGCAAAAATTACAGCCTTCCTGCCCCCCCTGGGGGGCAGATGGGGCAGTAGCCCCCAATCTGCCCCCCGGGGGGGCAGAAAGCCCACTAAACGCCAGGGATTTGTTTTGGTGCATTTTTTTTAGGGTGGGGGCTGCCCGAAATGGGCACGCCAATGCCCCCACCCCCACCACCATTACAGCCTTTCTGCCCCCCCCAGGGAGCAGATGGGGGCAGTAGCCCCCAATATGCCCCCCCGGGGGGGCAGAAAGCCCACTTGACGCCAGGGATTTTTTTTCGCGCAATTTTTTTTAGGGTGGGGGCTGCCCGAAACGGGCACGCCAATGCCCCCACCCCCGCCACCATTACAGCCTTTCTGCCCCCCCGGGAGGGCAAAAAGCCCACTAGACGCCAGGGATATTTTGGGGCAAATCTGAATTAGGGTGGGGGCTGCCCAAAATGGGCATGCCAATGCCCCCACCCCTCCCCCACAAAAATTGCAGCCTTTATGCCCCCTGGGGGCAGATGGGGCATTAGCCCCCAATCTTCCCGGGGGCAAAAGCCCAGTAGATGCCAGGGATTTTTTGGGCAAATTTTATTTAGAGTGGGGGCATTGGCATGCCCGTTTTTGGCAACCCCCACCCTAATTAAAATTTGCTCAAAAAAATCCCTGGCGTTTAGTAGGCTTTCTGCCCCCCAGGCATTAGCCCCCAATCTGCACCCCGGGGGGGGGGGGGGGCAAAAAGCCCACTAGTCGCCAGGGATTTTTTTGGGGCTAATTTGAATTAGGGTGGGGGCTGCCCAAAACGGGCATGCCCATGCCCCCACCCCCGCAAAAATTACAGCCTTCCTGCCCCCCCCTTGGGGGTAGATCGGGCAGTAGCCCCCAATCTGCCCCCCCGGGGGGGCAAAAAGCCCACTAGACGCCAGGGATTTGTTTGGGCAAATTTTAATTAGGGTGGGGGCTGCCCAAAACGGGCATGCTAATGCCCCCACCCCCACCCGCAACAATTACGTTACGGAGGTGATCGAACACTGCCGACAACTGCTCTGGTGTCACTAACTGTGCATTGCGGGCCAACGACACGTGGCTGTGGGCCCCTGCTGACCGCTGCCTCGGGCCTACACTGCGGTCAAGTAGGTCACACATTTGGAACTGAGTCTTGATTACACAATGGCCGAGTACACACTTTATGGCTGACTTTATATCACTATACTCCCTTCGATGTGGTGACACAAAGTATGTGCATGGCATCCCAACCACACGTGTCTGTGGGCCCTTGATGACTACGCATTCGGCCTACACTGCGGTTGAGTAGGTCACACATTGGGAATTCAGTCATGAATCATTTATGGCAGACTTGACATCATTGTACTGGCCTCATCGCAGACTGCATCCCCTTTCAGCTCCGGTGCCACTAAGTCTGTTCCCTGACATCCATGGACACTTTCTGGTTGAACTTTGGTGGCGACTGAGTCTATGGACTGGGGCTTGTCTTCATCATCATGTCGGTGATACTGACTTTTGTGGCAAAAACGAGGCTGTAGCATTCCACTCCTCCATTTGCCGCTTCCGGCCGGCTCCTGCCCTCTGCATCATGCCCTGGAGGACACCTTCCACTCTCCCCGCAAACCTCTGCTACATTCACCTTCGACATCGACGAGGACCCGCTCACCTCGCGTGGCCCTATCTCACTGCACCGCAAGTCACCGTCCCGTGGCAGTGTGCCTGTGCCGGCCGCAGTGCATCCGGGGCCACTAACTCTGTGCAGCTCAAGTCATGGCCCCTGTCTGATAGCATATTGGATGGCCTCTGGGTCGATGGACTGGGGGTCATCAAGGCCATGTGTCTGTGGCCCTGCGCTGTCCGCTGCCTCCGGCCTCAACTGCGTCCCACCTGAGCTCACACATCAAATCGAGTCCTGGCCTGCCCGGACATCGCATCACCGCAGGATGCACCCGCCACCACCGCCAGGACCAACTCCAAACAACAGGTGCCAGAGTCGTAAGTGTCTTACTGCCAGACTATCAGAGTTGCTCACACCAGTCGTGGGTGCCATCATCAGCTTGTTCCCTGCTCAGCTCTTCAGGTGCCACTAACTCAGTGCACCACAAATCATGGACCATTCTGCGTGCATGTTGGGTGAACACTGTACTTTCTCCGGCAACCACCATGATGCTTCACAGTTGTTTCTGTTATGCTGGTGTTTTCTGTTTCCGCTTTCATTGTGATCACTGTTCAAGTTGTTGCCAGCACCAACGACTCCATGAGGGCTGGCTTACACTCACCCCACACACATCCAGCATATGCGTCACTGTATATGTGACCATGCCAATAAAGGTGTCGAGCGCACGTGCCTGTAGCCAGTTCAAGTGTGTCTGTGTGCTCATGATGTATGCATTTGTGCCCCGGGCACTACAACATTATATTGTGTTGTGTACAGAGGACGCAGCCATGTCACCGCAGGCAGCGGGTGGGACATTGCACATGTAGCTTTGTCGTCCCCCACTCAATACGTAAGGGGAGTGGACTGGGCCGGCGAATGCCAGTCCAGCGAGGGGGTGTGGATGATCATCCCGTGGCTCTGGGTGTGGTTCAGTACTGGAAATGTGCAAAGGCATGTGTCTCTGTCGCAGTGTGGGTCTCCGTTGGGGAGTGTAGGTGGGCCCTGATGGGACTTAGACACCCACGTATGTGATCTAGTTCGGCTTCCATGAGGTAGTGCCCCACCCGCACATGTTCGGCCACCCCTTCTGGCAGTCTGACACCTGGCCTTGGAATGCGATGTGTGCTTCGGTGGGCTGCTGGGAGCCAGCCGGGGTGGTGGGTGCGTCCAGCTGTGTTGTCTGTGCAGGGGTGGGGTATCCTCGATGCAGCGGTGCTGCCCTGCTCCTGGAGGTCGATTGCCTAAGATGTCCATGGACTGTTGTGGGGCGTAGGTGTCGGAAGTGTGGTGGTCCTCTTCAGCATCACTGTAGAGTTGTCTGGTCTGCTCTGCTGGAGGTGTTGTTTGTCCCTCTGCAATGTGAAGGGTAGATGCTTGTTGACATTGTGTTGACATGTATGTTGCCGCATTGTTCAAGTTTACATACAGACTTCATGACAATGTACATTGTGACTGTTTGGGAGGAGCGGACTATTTGATGTGGGACAGTGGACATTTGGACTACATGACGTAGGTGAGGTTGTACACGTACATTTGCATCTCACAGTTTCCTGCTATGTCAGATGGGATTGGCCATTTTCTACGCACAGGCGGACCCAGTTGTGTCCTCTGTTCTGCAGTGTAGGTGTTGGACTGTGTACCACATTGTCGTCCATGTGGGTGTGCTGTCATTGCTATGTGTGTGTGCTGCATTGTGTGGGAGTCGTACCTGCAGCTGTGATTTTGCTGCCCCTTATCCCTTGGAGGCGGTGTGCCTTTGGCTTTTGTGCTTTTGAGGTGCTGTGATGTTGGCGACTTGGGTCATTTGTGCTCTTGGACGGTTTTTGTACTCTTGTGCATTGTTTGTCTGCAGATGTGTTGTTGACGTCAGTGGTTGTTTGTGCAGGTGGATGTGTCAGAGTGTGACCTGCTCCTTTCCGGATGTGGTCCACACTCAGCCACCTCAGTCTCGTGGCGTGCACAGTGTCATGGTGATTGTACTCCAGCCATGCTGCGGTCATGTGGTGTCACTTGCATTGTCAGTGTGGCTCTCACATACGCATTTTTGCTGTGTTTCGCACGGGTGCATGTGTTTGTTGTGTAATTGGTGATGTGTGGGGTGGGACCCCTTTGGGCACATGGTGAACGGGGGCCTACTTGATGTTTGTATGTGTGCTGCAGTGTGCCACGGGGATCAGGGACATGACCCAAGGTCATTGTGGGTGTGCGGTGTGCTACACGTCGTTGTGCATGTGTGCCATTGTGCCCGTCTCGTCCCCACAGTCCCTGTTCGTTACTCACCCTGTTGCTGTTGTGTCAGGTCATGTCGAGCAGTGTCCGGACTCCCGACTCCTTGCACAGTCTCCACACTGATGACTGTGGCAGCCATTTGCTCCATCTTCTCCTGTGGCGCAGGACTCCCACCTCCATTCGCCGTTACTGCCTTCCTGTTGGCAGCGGGTTTCTGCTTGGTTTGGCTTTTCACATCGTGCCAGCGCATCTTGGCCTCCTCGACACTCTGGCTGCATTCACGATGGAATGCCATTTTTCCGTCTGTGTTGCCAATGACACGGTGGAGGTGACTGACAGTTGTTGTTGGTGCTCTGTCACCTCCGTGACGACGATCCGGTTGTCATGTGGACTGTACCCCGTCTTCCTCTTCCTCTTCTCCTTCCCTGCCCCAAGGTTCCTTGCTGGTGGTCTGTGGGGTTTGTGGGGTTCGCGTTGACCTGGGCACTCGTTCCGTGTGCCTCCATGTTGCTACGCAGTTTATTTTGTTTATGGTGTGTTTTTCTTGTTCAGCTTTTATAGTGCATTTTCCCGCATGACGCGTGGGGATTGCAGGCCTGTCGCTGGTCATCGCTGATTTTTGTATCGCGGTTGGCCTCATCGCAACTTTATTCGCGTTCGCATTTTTGCGGCATCGCGTTAATTTTAACGCGTTATCGTGGGGCTATCGCATGGTGCCGCCAGGTTGGGAATACTACGTTAACACAGCGTTGTTTTCCCGCGATAGACTGCGATGTGCAAAGTTGCGTTAGGCTAAACTTGCGGTGGTTATCACACGTTCTTGAGGATATGCCCCTATGTGTATAGTGACATTGTAGAGTCGCAAAGAATCGAGGATAGTTATTCACCATTGTTAAGATGGGTCCAAGTGAAGGGGGAAAATAAGACAGTGATTCATATTAAATATAGCAAACCTGACTACGTAGCAATTTCTAAAAACCATTTTGACACTATGTCAGTCATGATCTTCTACAATCAATCTGAGCAGGTGTCCTTTAAATACTGGAAAGTTATTGTTAGGCTTCATTTAAGACCACGACGCAACAGCAAATATTAAGAAGTCATCATGGTGATCATAAAAACATACGGCTACCCCGCTCTGTACAGGGACTATTATAGACACTAAGCCAGATATGAAGGGCCACCATTCTTTCAAGGGGTCCCTGTTATGTACGGGGTGGGACTTGGAGATTTTTTCTGTAGTTTGTTTAGAAGAGCTATGCCTTTCTTGAGAAGAGGCTATGAAATTGTAAAACCCCACGTTAAAGCGGCGGACTCAAACATTGCCCAGGATGTGATGGGATCTGTGACAAACTCATGAACAAACAACCCCAAGAAGGAGCGAGACTTGTGTACAGGCCAAGTACAAGTATTAAAAGGAAGCGAAGGTCTTTGAGGCATAGGGGTCTGCTGGCTCCGTATAAAAAAAGGAGGCACTCTTCAAAAAGAGCTCACAAAAGAAGATCCGTAAGGCGGAAAAAAGCCTCGAAGAACAAGAGAACACCCGCTAGCGTAAATATTTTTTTTAAGCGCAACAACCTGAAACATGGCCTTCATACATTGCGCATCAGGAGAATGCATCAAACCAGAGTTAGACTTGTTTTCTCTAAAGCCCACTCAGACCAGTATCAAGAGCAGTTTGTTCAAGGCCCTCTAGCCGCTTTGACGACATTGGCGCCAACAGAGTTTTTTCTGTTAGGGTCCACGGATATGTATCTGGATCTCAACAATACTCTGTTGCATCTTGTTTGTGAAATCGTAAATGTGAATGGTGTCAACATACAGGCCGCTTCTAAAGTGGCGATGATAGCTTACCTCATCTCGATCATTTTTAATCAGGTGGACGTCACTCTCAGCAATCGACGCAACGTCATACCCTCAGACATTTTACCAATAAAATATATACAGTGCACCCCGCATGTGACGGCAAGAGAATCCTGTACCTGTATTTTGTTATTCTCCACCCTTGCAACAGCTTTTTTTACATACTTGACTACAGGATTTTCAAATCTATATTCAAACGAACTTGTTAAAAATGACAGTATTGTTATGAAATATGTGAAAGAAAACTCTAGGTCTACATCAAGCGCTGTTAAAACAGAATACGCAGTTTGTCAAAATTGTAGAGTCGTGTAACACCTCTTATGTGTAATGGTGACTGTCTAAAATAAAAGAATAAAAACTGGAACGCAGACTCAGTATCTTTATTCTGATGCAAAAACACACATTTAAAATGTTTTAACCCCTTCGATGCTCATGACGAGCTCAGCTCGTCATGCTGCGCGGTTGGCGTGTGCGCATGACGAGCTCAGCTCGCCACGACCACACCCGCGATCGGAATGTCCAGCACCTGGGCGGAATTCCGATCGCGGCGAAGCGGTTAAGAGATGACAGAAACACTTTGAAAAGTTAAAAGGTTTATTTACAAAACAGTTTTTGCATAGTACAAGCATCACACTGATAAACTTACTAAAGAAATAAAAGAAGAATAAAGTCAAAATGTTAACCATTGGCAAAACTATACACACAAACACAGGCACACATATACATAGGTTCAAAAGTCATAAGAAACATCAGGCATTTAACCACGTGTACATTTTGGACAATGTCTTTATTTTTAGGTTCCAGAGGCAGAGCCTCAGTGCTCCAAGAGGGGTATAGCCGGGGAAAGAAAGGGGATGCTGGCATCTTAGGGAGGGGGTTAAAAACAACAGTTATTGGAGTACTTGGAGCGCTGTAAGTCGAATCGTTCTAACTTTCAAGCAGCCACCTGTGTCCAGCATTAATGATGATCATCGAAGGAATGTTGAGTTCCGCAGCGACTTGCAGAAACTGTTCCCATCCTCTTGGCGCTTTCTGTAGCGATAGTGTTTAGGGTGCGTAGGACCTTTGAGTAAGTCATACATATGGGATCCAACAGCTGGTTGACCTTTGTAGAGGAATTCGCCTATTTCCTTCCATGAGGACAGGTCTTTAGGAGCTGACATTTTGTGTAGCAACATTTGCGCGGCCCCTCTGTACCTTTGAATTATATTTTTTTAAAGTTTTTCAGCAATGATGTCTGAGGATGGTGGTGGTTCTTGAGACATTGAAGGTGGTGATGGAGGCTGTTCAGAGTTAGGGGGATATATAGTCTACCTGTTTTTTTCTGCATTCCCCTGCCTGTAATATTTTTAAACGTTTTGAAGAGTGCTGGAGTAAAGACCTGCTTTGTTGTAACGTTTTAAATCAGTACAGTTCAAAATGTCTTTAATCCCAGCATCCAGGCACTGCGTCTAATTTTTCTGGATATCCCAGGCGTTGCCCGTAAATGTCCCCAACTGTTCCAGCTCTTGCTGTGGTACCAAGTACATCTTTTGGGCATACTCTATCAGTTCCCAGTTAGGATGCTGGTAATTAGGGATATAGGTATGCCCAACAAAGAACATATAAAACCTCCGGACTGCTTTACCATTTTTTTCTTAGAAATGAGGGAAGCATTTTTATTACTGAGCTTCTTGATAAGATGGAGCTTCTTCAAAACACGGAACTGGCTCTCTGATAGAGGGACATTACCTTTTAGGGTGATTTCTGAAATGGCAGCCACTAAATCATCCGAAGCCGCACACAGGATGGCCATTCTTTGCTGGGGGCTGGCTGTGACTAGCATTTTTTAGCGTTGTTAAAGGCTTCCAAGAAAAACTGGGGCTTTCCGGGGTACATCTGTTTAGCTATAATGGATATCTGTTGTTTGTCTTGGGGGGTTTTAAATAAACCCGGTATGAGGCGTTGAGAGCTATAGAAATACTCTTGTAAAACATGTTCTTCACAATCCTTAAATTGTGATGGTGTGAATATAGAGTAAAAGCTTTCTATATCTCAGGTTTATCCCCTTCTTTGCTCAGATGGACGTCTACAATCACCATGTTTACAGTGCCTGTAGGGAACAATGCATAGTCGTTGAGATTATTCAGTATGCCTTCTATAAATTTGATGTGTGGAAACCTTAGGGATTGTTCCATATAAAGATCAGCATGAATAAAAGACAAACAATATTGTTAGGGGATTGGTATAAAACACTGGGAGCATTTTCTAATAGTTTCTTTATAAAATAGTTTTCACCGCAATTTGAGGGGCCTGCTAAAACCCAGGAGAACGGGTGCTGCAACCTGGTGTTCATAGTCAGGGTTGTGAGACTCTAAGGCACCTTCAATAACCGTACGGCAGGGTTTTGTAGTCTTCAGTCAGGACCCTTTTATCAAACACTATGCACAAGGTTTTATGCAATGGCTGGGTTGTAATTTCCCACCGTTTTTTGGACCAGACTATGCTAGGTTGTTTTACAATGATTGCTTTATCCTTTTTACAGTTGCTCGAGGTAGAGTATTCATTCACCAGATCGTTTAGATTGTCAAAACTGATTTTGACACTGTTGTTTACATTTAAGGTGATGCCTTTGACTTTCATACATACTGCATTGTTAAAAGTTCTGTAAGAATATGTTTTGGCCCAGATGACGTGAACTCGACTATGTACTCCTCCTTTTCTAGCTCAAATCGCCTAGATAATCACAGAGTTGGGGATCTTTAGCCCCTAATTTGCTCACAAAAGTAACAGAGTCCGTATTGTGATACAAACACTGTTCCTGAAGTTTATCCATCACACTGTAAAGCTCTAAATGAGCTGGAGAGGTTATGAAACAGGCTATGAAGATGTTTATCTCGTTACAAGTTGGGGGGGGTACTCTTTTGTGTATTTCCAACACAGTGCTGCAGTTTCGTCATTGATAAACTCACAGCTGGACACCTCGTAACACGGCGCAAAAAAGATATTTAAACAGTTTGTCAGGATCTGTAATGATGGTCGTGTTTGACAAGTATGTACGCTGTGCGAATTTTCCCCATAAGGAACTGAGGTACAACTTGGCTGTCGTCTGGCGGGGTTGACTTCGATGAACTGGGGGCTCAAGCATATACCCTCATGAGCGAAGTAATCACCAATGTCTTTTTGCTTTGATGGCTCGTTAATGCACCATTCTGAAAACCCAGATGCCTCCTGCTTGTGTCTGAGAAATAAGTTAATATACTCTGAAAAGAGTTGGGTTGTAGTCCTCTCAAAGTGCCAAATTCCATATATTTTTACAAGTCAGTATCCTTTTTCTAGGGCCGCCTGTACCTCAATTCTACACCAGGTTCCGGTGAGCACCCTTTGCTCATCAGTGTGTCTGCCCTCGCTAGTCTCTTTACTTTCAGCGCATGTTCAACACAGGAGGAACAATAGCTTACCATTGATTCTGTATGGTAGTACAGATAAGTAAAGCCTCTGGGGTGGTTAGACTTGACATTTAACTAACCCAAAGTATTCGTCTATGGCTTTAAAGTCCCTATATTTGGTGCTGGGGTGACCTAAGAGGTATAACTTCACCATGTTCCTAAATGGATACAGACATGGGAAATCGTAGTAATGTATTTTCTCAAACACTCCCACAGCCCTGTACAGCTGTATAGCGTTTGCACTACCCCCAAATAAGGTGTTGCAGGGCTCCAAAGGTTTGGGTAACTCATTGCGCCTAATGAAGGGGCAGAGTTCTGCATCTGATGTTAACATATCTAGCCTTTTTTACAAAAGGATGGGGACAATGGGCTTTTGGAAAGGTCCAACGTACATGCCCTAGATAATCAATAAAGAAGAAGTACGTGGTTCCTCGGTGAATACAGAGTATTTATTGCAGGTCGTGAAAGGAAGGGGATTCTTCCTTTCGGAACTGATGCCCTCACACACCCAGCAAGCTAGGTGTCATGCTTCATCATCTGGGCCTGCTCCTCGTCGGGTCGGCGCTGCAATACCCGACGGGCACCCATAAAGGGGCTCTTTATCGGAGATCTTTGTTCCTTGCCGGTGGGTGCTGTGGGTGTAAGGGCCCTTTTGATTGTGTGGATGTAGTAGTATGTGAAGTGAGTTAAAACAAGTCAGGGTGCCTTATGGAACATATTTTATTCTTGGTAGGCCCCTGCCTGATTAAAATAGAAAAGGAGAGGCGTCTATCTGACTATAATGTGTCAAGATCAGGGCGCTCTATTCCTAGTGGGTCAACATGTTTCTCGCCATTGTTGTCTTAAGGATCAAAGGCGATTCTTCAGGACCGTAAAGTGAGTCTATCTACACCCAGTGGTGTGGTGAACTACCTACCACTCTTGGATAAGCGGGTTGTGCGCCCGTTGTTTCTATGGACGACCTGTACGTGAGAACAAAAGGGTATATATACTCTCAAGGACACAGTTGACCAAACGTGCCATCGTGCTTCCAAACAGATACTCTGTATTAGGTCCATGACTGACAGTGGTGATCAATAATATCAATAGTGGTTCGCTATTCATATCACCCAAAAAGTGTGTTCCTGAACGAAGTCTTCTGGTAACACATACAAATTGTTGAATAAAACCAATTACTTTAAAACATTAATACAATGGTGAAGAAATGGTAGTAAAACAATTGAGTGATCAGAGGCCTTTTTCATGCAACTCACCCAATCACTAATTGAATCGTGCCTCGTCAGTATCCAGCGGGCCGTGGACACATATAAGTTATGTGTCTGGAAATTGATAGATATAAGAAGAGATTCATAGTCAGGTGTGAGGAGATCACAGGTTAGTATAGAACTGCTTCTATAACTACAAGGATAGCCTCGTAAAGTAGCGATCTTCCAGTGGTCCTGGCCCAATGGGTTGCTCTTTCAAAATAAGTTCCTGTCCTCACTTGGCGGATTCTCAATGCCCCTCAATCCTATGGCACTCAGTACGGGCAGCAGTGCGGGCGCCAGCACCACCGGTGACCCCAATGGGTGATAGTAGTCACTGCGGTACTAAGCGCGCACATCGCTACAAACAAGCTGTCACCACCCCTATGAATTGGCATTGCGTTCCCATCAAGTAGTTACTTGATAACTCATGTGAGAGATAGCAATCTGTTCCCCAGGCGCTTACCTCTGTAGTCGGTGCCGTCTGAGGTCCCTTGTTTTTAAGCGTATCAAATACTCACCTGCTTTCAATGAAAGCCGTGTGGTTGACCTACCCCTCTCCGCTGGATCCGGGAAGGTAATGGACTAGTAGAAACTGTCCTTTTATATACCTGCAAGTGAGCCAGCTCGGGCGGGGCAGGGAAGCCGATCGGTTTCAGCTGGTGCTGCTAAGCGTCATGTGACGTCTAAACAAGAAAGGTGGCGGCCATCTTAGACTGGTGTGGAGTGTCTATAGGGAGAAAGGTGGCGGCCATCTTAGACTGGTGTGGAGTGTCTATAGGGAGAAAGGTGGCGGCCATCTTAGACTGGTGTGTAGTGTCTATAGGGAGGTATCCCTTTCTACTCATTGCATAATAATAACCACATCTTAGATAGGGGCCCCGTGCTGGTATCACCGAGTTGGTGAATAAAAGGAGTGGAAAATGTGTTTACACATAACATATAGGAAAGGTCAAAGATGCCGAGAATGTAGCGGCCATCTTAGGCTGGTGTAGAGTTTCACTTGGAATATGTATATGAATGCTCAGTGCATTCTGGTAACCCATTAACCAATTGCGGTCCCATGGTGATGTCACTGGAACTATTGCTGGGATTCTTAGTGGGGTAAATGGGCGCAGTGTTTTCCAATGTTGGTCCCATATTACGTAAAGCGGGAAAAGCCTGGTCGAGTATCGTGTGTACATGCTATGACCATCTTGGGGTGTTCAGGATCTTAGTGCTCCGGGTATCAAGTTAGGGGTGTTATATTCATGAGTCGTACCCTGGTTTGGGGTTGGACAGTTGTGGGGAGGTTGTTAATATCGAATGCAGGGTAAAATATGAGAGGTACTGACCCTTACCCTGCATTCGATATTAACAACCTCCCCACAACTGTCCAACCCCACACCAGGGTACGACTCATGAATATAACACCCCTAACTTGATACCCGGAGCACTAAGATCCTGAACACCCCAAGATGGTCATAGCATGTACACACGATACTCGACCAGGCTTCTCACGCTTTACGTAATATGGGACCAACATTGGCAAACACCGCGCCCATTTACTCCACTAAGAATCCCAGCAATAGTTCCAGTGACATCACCATGGGACCGCAATTGGTAAATGGGTTACCAGAATGCACTGAGCATACATATACATATTCCAAGTGAAACTCTACACCAGCCTAAGATGGCCGCTACATTCTCGGCATCTTTGACCTTCCTATATGTTATGTGTAAACACATTTTCCACCCCTTTTATTCACCAACTCGGTGATACCAGCACGGGGCCCCTATCTAAGATGTGGTTATTATTATGCAATGAGTAGAAAGGATACCTCCCTATAGACACTCCACACCAGTCTAAGATGGCCGCCACCTTTCTCCCTATAGACACTCCACACCAGTCTAAGATGGCCGCCACCTTTCTCCCTATAGACACTCCACACCAGTCTAAGATGGCCGCCACCTTTCTTGTTTAGACGTCACATGACGCTTAGCAGCACCATCTGAAACCCATCGGCTTCCCTGCCCCGCCCGAGCTGGCTCACTTGCAGGTATATAAAAGGACAGTTTCTACTAGTCCATTACCTTCCCGGATCCAGCGGAGAGGGGTAGGTCAACCACACGGCTTTCATTGAAAGCAGGTGAGTATTTGATACGCTAAAACAAGGGACCTCAGACGGCACCGACTACAGAGGTAAGCGCCTGGGGAACAGATTGCTATCTCTCACATGAGTTATCAAGTAACTACTCGAGGGGAACGCAATGCCAATTCATAGGGCTGGTGACAGCTTGTTTGTAGCGATGTGCGCGCTTAGTACCGCAGTGACTACTATCACCCATTGGGGTCACCGGTGGTGCTGGCGCCCGCACTGCTGCCCGTACTGAGTGCCATAGGATTGAGGGCATTGAGAATCCGCCAAGTGAGGACAGGAACTTATTTTGAAAGAGCAACCCATTGGGCCAGGACCACTGGAAGATCGCTACTTTACAAGGCTATCCTTGTAGTTATAGAAGCAGTTCTATACTAACCTGTGATCTCCTCACACCTGACTATGAATCTCTTCTTATATCTATCAATTTCCAGACACATAACTTATATGTGTCCACGGCCCGCTGGATACTGACGAGGCACGATTCAATTAGTGATTGGGTGAGTTGCATGAAAAGGCCTCTGATCACCCAATTGTTTTACTACCATTTCTTCACCATTGTATTAATGTTTTAAAGTAATTGGTTTTATTCAACAATTTGTATGTGTTACCAGAAGAATTCGTTCAGGAACACACTTTTTGGGTGATATGAATAGCGAACCACTATTGATATTATTGATCACCACTGTCAGTCATGGACCTAATACAGAGTATCTGTTTGGAAGCACGATGGCACTTGTGGTCAACTGTGTCCTTGAGAGTATATATACCCTTTTTTTCTCACGTACAGGTCATCCATAGAAACAACGGGCGCACAACCTGCTTATCCAAGAGTGGTAGGTAGTTCACCACACCACTGGGTGTAGATAGACTCACTTTACGGTCCTGAAGAATCGCCTTTGATCCTTAAGACAACAATGGCGAGAAACATGTTGACCCACTAGGAATAGAGCGCCCTGATCTTGACCCATTATAGTCAGATAGACGCCTCTCCTTTTTCTATTTTAATCAGGCAGGGGGCCTACCAAGAATAAAATATGTTCCATAAGGCACCCTGACTTGTTTTAACTCACTTCACATACTACTACATCCACACAATCAAAAGGGCCCTTACACCCACAGCACCCACCGGCAAGGAACAAAAGATCTCCGATAAAGAGCCCCTTTATCGGTGCCCGTCGAGTATTGCAGCGCCGACCCGACGAGGAGCAGGCCCAGATGATGAAGCATGACACCTAGCTTGCTGGATGTGTGAGGGCACCAGTTCCGAAAGGAAGAATCCCCTTCCTTTCACGACCTGCAATAAATACTCTGTATTCACAGAGGAACCACGTACTTCTTCTTTATTGATTATCTAGGGCATGTACGTTGGACCTTTCCAAAAGCCCATTGTCCCCATCCTTTGTAAAAATTGTATGCACGGGTTTGCCCGTGGGACGGTACAATCAGGATACCAGAAGTGTAATTTGCCCTTTCTGGACCATATTTCCAGTTAGAACCCTCCCGGTTTCGCTCTACCACTATGGAACTTAACCAGGGACTCAGCTTTGGTGAAGAGATGGCTGAAGAGATTTTGAGAACTACCCCTTCCATCTTAGGGGTAGAAAATAGTACAGCATCAGGTAGCCAGGCAGAAGACTGGTCATCTTTAATGGCAATGAAAAGGGAGTGGTTAAAGATCACCCTCCACGGCGCTATGATGACTGAATATTTGCGGGCCAACATCGCTCCGAATGGCCTCATCGTTAGTAACTTCCCCAGACTATTCCTGGAAGACGCAGTATTCAAGAAAGAGTGGTCCCTAGTAGCATGGAAATGCACTAGGGACTGGCTCATCTTGATTATTAATACCGCAAAGAGAATTGCTGACGCCCTTCTGATACGTATTCAGATTGCAGAAGGGGCGATTAAGACCACTATCCAATTGACTGTTTACAAGACTAAGTTGGCTGAACTGAACAATGAGATATCAGAGAACAAAGACTATCTAATGAAGCAGAAAGTCAACAAATTGCAGAAGGACATCCAAAGGTTCAAAACAGAGAAAGTGTACCCCTATTTAAAGGCAGACTATACATCTACAAAGAATAGTTATTCCTCTGAAGAAAGTGCTGACGACAGTAGAAGAGGCTCCTCTGACAGTGATTCCAGTACTAGGAGTTGGGGCAGTAATAACTCCAGGAGGACCAACCGTCCTTACTTCCCTAACCAAAATACACCTAACTACCATGGTCAACCCCAACCCTTCTGGCCTTTTCCCATGTACCCGCCAGGTCAACCACAATTCTACCCGACTGGCAACCCAAACCCCCCTCCTTTTTTAGGCAGAGGTTGGGGCAGAGGAAGAGGGCGCAACAGAAGAGGCGCACACAAACAGGTACAATGGCAAGACCAAACACCCAATCCAATGGAAACGAGGAGCAAGACTCAGGGCAGGAGACTCTAGTAGTTAACCTGTCACACAGAACACTCACCGAAACAGAAACAACAGTACTAGAGAAAGGCCTAGGATTTGTCCCGACCCCAAAGAGAGATAAGTTTCGAGACCAATGCGAAATTCAAATTTTCTTCAGGAAAATCCGCCTTAAAGCCTTTTTCATGAGAAGACAGAATCTGTCCAGGAAGACTCAGGGTTAAGAAACCCCTCTACATTCACTCCCAACAACAGCATGACTCCAGTGGAAGTCATTACTTTCGAGCAGGCTGTACTTAAAGATCTCAAACAGGAGACAAGGGAGACTCCTTTCCACAATCTCTCCAAGATAGAACTGGCGGCCGCCAGGTCTCTAGCAGAGGACACTAGCATCACGATTAAACAGGCAGACAAGGGGGGTGCCACAGTGATTCAATCCACGGTTGATTATGACCTTGAGTGTAGACGCCAACTTTCCAACAGCAGGCACTATACACCAATCACTACTAATCCTACCCACAGACTAGCAACGAAAATCTCCAGCCTAGTATTTGAAGCAGAGGCCAATGGGTGGATCAGCAAGAAAGAGGCAGACTTTCTCACGACAAAAAACCCAAGAACACCATACTTCTATACACTCCCCAAAATTCATAAGGGAACAACACCTGTCTCGGGGAGACCTATAGTCTCAGGTATTGGCTCAATTTTGGAGCCCCTGTCGAAATTCTGTGATCATTTCCTCCAACTACTGGTGAAGTTGACCCCCTCCTATGTGCGAGACACAACTGATGTCTTGCGCATAAAAGGAGAGATTAGTAACACAGACGAAATCAACCTCCTTGTTACCTTAGATGTAGAACAATTATACACGAACATTCCCCAACAAGCGACACTGACAGTTATTGAAACAGCCATGGAGATGACAACATGGACCTCACATACTCCTGTGACATTTGTAATGGAGTGCGCATCCCTAGCTCTAACAGAGAATTTCTTTGAGTATAAGGGTCAACTCTTCCACCAGTCTCAGGGTACATCCATGGGGAGTACATTTGCTCCCAGTGTGGCCTGCCTCTATATGGCTGCATTTGAGGAGAGTGTCATTTCTCACCCCAGCAATCCCTATGCTGACAACCTGAGACTGTGGAAGAGATTCATAGACGACATATTGATTCTTTGGAGAGGCAGTATGACTACATGCCACGAATTCTGTCAGTGGATTAACACTAAAAATGAATTTTTAAAATTCACTCACACCATCTCATCCACTGACATACCATTCCTAGATCTCAAGATCAGACTTCGTGATGGCCAACTCGACACCACCTTATACAAAAACCCACTGACAGAAATAGCCTGTTGTTATATAACAGCCACCATCCTCGAGCACTGAAGGACAATTTACCCTTTGGACAGTTTTTACGCATCAGGAGAAACTGTAGTTCCATCATTGACTATCAAACAGAGGCCAAATCCTTATCAAAAACTTACTCAAGAGGCAATACCCACAAAGACAAGTGGCTCAATCCATGAAGAGAGCTAGGAATAATCACCGGGAGGCCCTACTAGAAGTAACCCCTAAAGAGCAAACTGACATACTAACCTGTGTCACTTCCTTTACTTCGGACTCCAACCGGATAAAGAAAGTGATCAATAAACACTGGGGGATCCTCAACACAGGGGCATTACAGATCCCTAAACCCCGGTTTGCTTTTAAGCGTACTCAGAACTTAAAGGACATACTGATCCATACAAGACCTAGACCTGGAAGAGCAAATGACCAAAGATCCCTATGGGATTTACCACCAGTTCAGGGACACCATCCCTGTGGCTCCTGTGCGGTATGTCCCCAAACCACGCCCACAAAAGAAATAACTTTCACAGACTCGTTTACCTGGCAGATTACAAAACATACCAATTGTAACACAACTCAATGTGTATATATGATTACATGCCCTTGTAAGAAAAGGTATATAGGGATGACAATGAGGATGGTAAAAACCAGAATCACAGAACACAAAAGTAACATCCGATGCCAACGAGTAACCACGAAACTATACACCCACTTCAAAGAACTGAAACATTCCCCTGAAAGTTTGCGGTGGGTGGTTTTAGAGACTCATCCTCAGATTACACAGAATTCCCTCTTTAGAATCGAACAAAGATGGGTACACCGGTTGTTGACTGACCAACAGGGACTCAATGATGAGATTCCGTGGGGGTCACTCGCTAACCTCTGATACAGTGAGTACATCACAGATGATATGAGACACTATGAGAGGTACTGACCCTTACCCTGCATTCGATATTAACAACCTCCCCACAACTGTCCAACCCCAAACCAGGGTACGACTCATGAATATAACACCCCTAACTTGATACCCGGAGCACTAAGATCCTGAACACCCCAAGATGGTCATAGCATGTACACACGATACTCGACCAGGCTTTTCCCGCTTTACGTAATATGGGACCAACATTGGCAAACACTGCGCCCATTTACCCCACTAAGAATCCCAGCAATAGTTCCAGTGACATCACCATGGGACCGCAATTGGTAAATGGGTTACCAGAATGCACTGAGCATACATATACATATTCCAAGTGAAACTCTACACCAGCCTAAGATGGCCGCTACATTCTCGGCATCTTTGACCTTTCCTATATGTTATGTGTAAACACATTTTCCACCCCTTTTATTCACCAACTCCGGTGATACCAGCACGGGCCCCTATCTAAGATGTGGTTATTATTATGCAATGAGTAGAAAGCGATACCTCCCTATAGACACTCCACACCAGTCTAAGATGGCCGCCACCTTTCTCCCTATAGACACTCCACACCAGTCTAAGATGGCCGCCACCTTTCTTGTTTAGACGTCACATGACGCTTAGCAGCACCAGCTGAAACCGATCGGCTTCCCTGCCCCGCCCGAGCTGGCTCACTTGCAGGTATATAAAAGGACAGTTTCTACTAGTCCATTACCTTCCCGGATCCAGCGGAGAGGGGTAGGTCAACCACACAGCTTTCATTGAAAGCAGGTGAGTATTTGATACGCTTAAAAACAAGGGACCTCAGACGGCACCGACTACAGAGGTAAGCGCCTGGGGAAACAGATTGCTATCTCTCACATGAGTTATCAAGTAACTACTTGATGGGAACGCAATGCCAATTCATAGGGGTGGTGACAGCTTGTTTGTAGCGATGTGCACGCTTAGTACCGCAGTGACTACTATCACCCATTGGGGTCACCGGTGGTGCTGGCGCCCGCACTGCTGCCCGTACTGAGTGCCATAGGATTGAGGGGCATTGAGAATCCGCCAAGTGAGGACAGGAACTTATTTTGAAAGAGCAACCCTTTGGGCCAGGACCACTGGAAGATCGCTACTTTACGAGGCTATCCTTGTAGTTATAGAAGCAGTTCTATACTAACCTGTGATCTCCTCACACCTGACTATGAATCTCTTCTTATATCTATCAATTTCCAGACACATAACTTATATGTGTCCACGGCCCGCTGGATACTGACGAGGCACGATTCAATTAGTGATTGGGTGAGTTGCATGAAAAGGCCTCTGATCACCCAATTGTTTTACTACCATTTCTTCACCATTGTATTAATGTTTTAAAGTAATTGGTTTTATTCAACAATTTGTATGTGTTACCAGAAGACTTCGTTCAGGAACACACTTTTTGGGTGATATGAATAGCGAACCACTATTGATATTATTGATCACCACTGTCAGTCATGGACCTAATACAGAGTATCTGTTTGGAAGCACGATGGCACTTGTGGTCAACTGTGTCCTTGAGAGTATATATACCCTTTTTTTCTCACGTACAGGTCGTCCATAGAAACAACGGGCGCACAACCTGCTTATCCAAGAGTGGTAGGTAGTTCACCACACCACTGGGTGTAGATAGACTCACTTTACGGTCCTGAAGAATCGCCTTTGATCCTTAAGACAACAATGGCGAGAAACATGTTGACCCACTAGGAATAGAGCGCCCTGATCTTGACCCATTATAGTCAGATAGACGCCTCTCCTTTTTCTATTTTAATCAGGCAGGGGGCCTACCAAGAATAAAATATGTTCCATAAGGCACCCTGACTTGTTTTAACTCACTTCACATACTACTACATCCACACAATCAAAAGGGCCCTTACACCCACAGCACCCACCGGCAAGGAACAAAAGATCTCTGATAAAGAGCCCCTTTATGGGTGCCCGTCGGGTATTGCAGCGCCGACCCGACGAGGAGCAGGCCCAGATGTTGAAGCATGACACCTAGCTTGCTGTGTGTGTGAGGGCACCAGTTCCGAAAGGAAGAATCCCCTTCCTTTCACGACCTGCAATAAATACTCTGTATTCACCGAGGAACCACGTACTTCTTCTTTATTGAACATATCTAGCCACCCATGCTCCCAGAGGGATCTGAGAACAAAGCTGCAATTTTCAACATATTGTGCCTTTAACAGCATACGCCAGTGCAAGTGTTCACATTTGGTACCCAACAGCTTATCAAACTTGTGGATTTTGTAGCAGTGGTGACAATTGTGGTAAAAGCAACTGTTATATTCAAAGGACGTTGGCAGGTCGTTAATTACAGCGCACCCATCTAGGAAATAGGGGCCCACACAGTATTCACCACCCTGCAAAGCGTGTTGGATGAAGATGATTTCCCTGTCAGAGATGTACATGAGCCATTGAATAGAGGGCATAGAATAACGCTTCTGTTTACCGTTTTAGAGGTTGGATGGCACTAGAACTATGCTTTCAGGTTGTAAAAACATGTGCTTGTAGGTAGGCATACACATGGAATCCAGCGTGAAGTGTTGAAAAGGGTCGATGTACTCTATGAATTTTGTCATCTTGTTTGTATTGGGTTTAAGAACCTTTTCTTGTTTTGCCATCTCTACAACAACGTCTCTGAAGGGATTGCAAGCTTTTCTCAAGATTATTACCGTCTGCCTGACATTAAGCTTTCAGCTCGGTTTGAATGTAAAACTCTCTTTCTCTCCGGCATCATATACTCAACACCGCAGCAGTTGGGTGGAAGCATGGGACACTCATAATGCTGATTTACCCAGGTGTTAAAAAAGTGGGGGAAATAACCTTTACAACCTGGAAAACCAAAGGCTTTTGGCAACTTGCTCAATTTCATGGGCATAACATTTTAAGTATTCATGAACCTTATATGTAATGGTACAGCTGTTAGCAGCATCAGTTTGGAGCCCTGGGTGATGAGTTCTACAGGCAACTTTTCACGAAAGAAATTTTGCAAAATAAAGAACGAGTGATATGCTTTTGAGTTATGGGCCATCAGGGTATACCCTTTGAATTATGTCTGCATGAATGTGCTAAGGAATTTGTTCACACAAGAAGGGCCTTCAAACTCCCAGTTTCCATAAAAGTTAGATGGTGCACGAAAATATAGTTAGGCTGGTGCACTCCTGTCTCTTGGGTACACTCTATATCGAACACTATGTAGTCTTCGGTTTTGGTCTGGGATCGGCCTTTAGTCATGTAACACATGTGTTCTGTTCCCGGAGGAAAAGGCGCCTTACACTGGGGGCATTTCATACCTTTGCATTTGTGATCAGCCACTGTGTAGCGCCTGCACCCCACACAGTCTGTTTTAGGGATACACTGAATAACCCCAGTGTTTATGCTCATGCAGTTTTGCGAGTGACAGAATAGATTACATCTAGGACATCTCACCTTCTGATCTGCGATTACGATGCAAACATCCCTATGACACATTTTACAATGCATTTCACACTGATGAGCTGTCTGTGTGTTGTAGATGTGATCACAATGGGTGCACACGTACTTGGCTCCTAGAAAACCTTTCAGGATCAAGATACCGTAAAAGTGATTTTCATGATGGAGAATGTAAACCGTCTTACTTTTCACAGGTTCTCTGGATGTGAAGTACTTCCACGATCTACTATGGTAAAGAACTTTTACCCTGACAGCAAAATAGTACTCAGAAAGACCCAGTTCTCCAAAGCCTACCAGTCTGTCAGGAGGTATTTCAAGCACAACATGAACTTCAACCACTCTAGACAGGACGACCGCTTTGGTAGGGCTGCAATCCATTAGTAACCCAGCGATGCCAGCCGCCAGATATGTGTTGGTCACGCCGGTGTTAAAGTTAAGCAAACACCGCAGGTTGTTTTTCAATTACTTTACTTTAAAAGATACTCTTTAAGGTCTGGAAATGCCCCTCCAAACAATGAGGGTGACTATTCTGAAGGTCCCAAATGCTGCTATTTCTGATTTACTTTGTAAAAGATAAGAGAGGTTTTCTAAAATTTCCACAGCGTCAAACACATTGAGGGACGTTCATCTGGTGAACAAGGGACTGTCAATACCCTGCCTGTGGAAACGGAGCTTAAAGAAATCATTCGGGCCCACGTTCTGTAACAACTGATCTACAAGCGTTTGTATGGCTAGGTGAATAGTTAAAAGTCCATGATCAGATGAGTTTATGCATTGTAAGATAGCAAACCTGAATTTTTCGTCATAGTCTTTAGCGTTAAATCTCTCTACATTTCTCTGGTACCTTCTGACGCCTTCTAAAAACAAACCTGAATCCTCAGGTGGGGGTTTGTGTTGGATGTTGAGCTCTCCGGTGAATCATTTTGGGGGAGCTGACTGATTCTGAGGCAGTGTATTTTTAAGCCTCCTTGTAGCACAAATCCTGGTTTTCTTTAATTTACTGATTGAAAGCCTATGCTGCTTGGCACGCTTAGCCCACTTTTGTTTCTTACTGGCCCACCTGTTTTTAGGCAGTTGGTTTGAACGGTCTTGGCAGTGCCTAATTTGAGGCGGTGGTTTCCAGTGCTCGGCACTGGCACTTAATTGTCAACAACGGCACTTGTGGCAGTTTGCCACAAGGTGGCGCTGTCTGGCCAATTTAGAGATGACCACAACAACAGTTAATTATTAATTCAATATACATTAAAAATGACTATTACCTGCTGCCCAACCCATTCTTTTAGCTTTGGGGGCCTGTAATAGTCTGAAGTGTCACACTTGTGGGAGTGTTAAGGTTAGTAGTTGTGTTGTTACTATCACTGGCAGCATGGCAGGAGCAATGTGTGGTGCAAGCTGCAGTGGTCTCCTGGTGAGAGACCTGGCACTTATTTTTTTGCAAATGAACCACTGGGTCTCGGGAATATTTGCTGAAGATGACCTCCCGATTCCCCAGCTACAGCCTTTACTGCGAGACCGTCTTTGTGTTCGTTGCAGCCGAGTCTCTCAGCTCTGCCCCATGAACGCTCAAAATGCCTGGAGCGCCTGCAGCTCCTGCAGCTCTCCCCTAAATTTGTGTTTGGGGCCTAATCCGTGCTTTTTTAGGATGTGCTGTCATGGTATTTGGAACGTTTAGACCCTATCTGCGGGGTTCTAACTTCTTTTTGGCCACGCGGACTCGTAAGAACCGTTGCGCTTTAGTAAGGTTGTCTTGTACCTTCTTTTTATATTTGGAACTTTGGACTGAGTTATTAATAAAGCTGGAACCCCCGCTCTTTAGGGAGCGCCGCAGACCTTGTCAAGATTAAATGACCTCCTCGTCTGCAATGGCTGATTCGCAAGATGGTAACACCCGTCTTCTACACCTTTGTACCCTCTGGATTATCTCCATCTGTACATTCTTAGTGATTCTTAGTTTCTTTCTTCCACAGTTTCATGACCTTAGAGTTTAGATTGGATTTTAGTTTTGAGACAACCTGGTACATGTCTTTCACATATGATGCTAGAACAGCTTTTTGGGATAAAAACCCATTTTCCAGGGCATTATCTGTGGCAGTTGGAGTGCAGCGTATATTATCCTGAATCTTCCTGAGCACCACTCTCTGGTTACCCCCACTATCACGTTTTGAAGGTCTGGAATTAGGAGGATCAAAAAAAGCAGTTCCCAATCCGAACACCCAGCGGTGTATCCACCGGCTGCTACTGAGGATGCTTCGCCACTATACTCTGTTTCAAAGCTCTGATTATGACATCTGCTCCATCCTGTACTTCTGTCGGGTATGTTGAGGTGGGTGATGGAGGTTTTACACTTGACGCTGGGCTGGTGGGGATCCTCTGGGGAGCACATCGACAGTCACCCACTCAGACAGTGACCATTTACCTGCATGAAGATTATGGGGACATGGCTGCGTGGTAACTGTGCTTCTCTTCCAGGGGATCCTCATCAATAGTCATAAGCACTGAATATTCCCGCCCATGTGCGGGGACCCCGGAAATAATAAAAATTATATATGGAAAACATATATATACAGCTCTATATATATATACATATATCATTTTTTCTCATACCAATGCAGCTCCCATCTAGGAGGCTAAACAATGTAATAACACACATAAAACTGCATTTGCAAATATATATATAAAAAACAGAAGAGGGCAAGTAGCACTTGAACTCTGTTTTTAATGAGTAAAACTCATGAGAAAAACACTGCAAATAAAGCAGACATTGTTAGCCTACAGGCTGCATTGTAAACCAATAACACAGAAAATGAAAGCATTTTCTTACAAAAACTGGCACCGTGCCTTTAAGGCAGCCATGACCCCCAGCTTCCCATCATGCCTCAGGGGTGACAGTTAGGTCAGTTGTTCTTTCCGGCTCCTTCAGCCAGGACCCTGGATTTTCAGCTCTTACTTTTTTTGACTTTCTGTCAAAAGTATCTATAGATAACTAGTTTTTTCTACCTTCACTCGACGTCTTTTGGTCTTAGAGTGCAAGGAACACCTTTTTTTTTTTGTGTTCAGAAAAGGGTAAAAATGCCTTCTTTATTCCACCCTTGCCCTTCCTGTGGCAAGAAGAAGGCCAGAACAGATACACATCCGGTGTGTATTCTCTGCCTCCCTGAGTCCCACTCTTCTGACAAATGCCACCATTGTAAGAAGTTGTCCAGAAGGACCATCAAGGACAGGGAGAGGATTCGTCTTTATGGCCTCTCTGAAAGAGGTAGGTCTCCTGTAAGGCAGCAGAAGAAGAGAACTCGGTCGACGTCGAGAGGAAAAGTTCCGACCTGTTCTCCGTCGGGATCGACGTCGAAGCTGCCAGCGACGAAGAAATCGGCGTCGAAGACTTCGGTGATGTCGGAACATCATCACTCGACTCACGAAATCGTCGACGAAGGTAACAGGTCCTCCGTTGACGTCAACCAGGCGACGTTCAACGTCGAGAGACAGGTCTCCGTCGGCGGCGGCTGGCCGTTCGACGTCGAGGCATATCACTCCGTCGTCGCAGCGGCGATCGACGTCGAGGTATAGCGCTCCGTCGTCGCCTCACCAATGGCGATCGACGTCGAAGCGCATCTCTCCGTCGTCGTCTCATCGTCGACGATCGACGTCGAGACACAGCAATCTCCTGAAAGGGTGCAGAGAATGTCGAAGCAGGATACTGCGTCGGCGTCGGAGAGACGTTCGACGTCGAGAAGACGTTCTGCTGAAGGATCAAGTCCACCTTCTAAGAGAAGAAAGTCAACGTCGAGGCATACGTCTCCGTTGAGAGGACAGTCGGCGCATAGACGCTCCAGATCAACGTCAAAACGACCTTCTGGAGACGCCTCACCTCCAGTGAGCCTTTCTTCGTCACCTTCTCATAGTTCTCACCGAGGGTCAACGTCCAGATCCCCGGAGGTGGTGATCTCAACGTCCAACAGCCCAGTGTCTGGGGGTCACCAAGATTCCCCAACAACGCATGAAGAGGTGAACCTCACTCCTCCTGCACCTAAGGGAAGAGAGAGGCACAGATCGCCTTCCATCCATTTGTCGCCACGATGGTACAGACCTTTGCATCACTGGGCTACTGACAAGGTCTCGACAGAGCAGCATTATTCGAGCCCTCAGCACAGATCTCCGTTGTCTCGTTTAATACAAACAGCGGATAAAGAGCGATCTCCTTCAAGGACCAGAGCTCGCAGTCGCACCTCTGCTGTGCACTCGCACAGGAGGAGGTCTAGATCAAGAAGCAGGAGGAGAGCGCACAGATCTTCTACTCCTCCATCTTCTTCCACTCATACACCCCATAGAGACTACTCTCCGACTTTGACTGACAGCCCACCGTCGAGGATCTCTCCGGTGGACGACGTCTACACTTTTCAGGACATTCTTGGCAGAGGAGCAGTAAAGCTGGGTATCCCTATGCCAACTCGTCAAAGTAAGTCCTCCGTGATTTTTGAGACTCTACACCAAAGAGCAGCAGCTAAACCTCTGCTTCCCTTGGTACCAGGCCTCATAGAACCAGTAATGGACATCTTTCTCACACCAGCGAGTGTTAAGACCGCTCCAGCGAGAATCCTAAAAAATACCGTTCACCAGAAGACGACCCACTCTTCCTCAGAGCTGACCCTCCACCGGATTCAGTCATTATTGCTGCGGCAAAGAAGACCCATGCGGTGGCATCCTCCTCCACTGTTCCACCAGACAAGGAGAGTAAGATGCAAGATTCCTGGGGAAGGAAGGTTTGTGGCACTTCGGCCTCCATGTTGAAGGTCTCCAATGCAGCGGCTCTCCTGGGCCGCTACGATAGATCTCTGTGGGACTCACTACAGAGATTCACTGAAAAGTTGCCACAGGAAGACCGCAAGGATTTTGAAGAAATCCTAACAGAGGGCAGTCAGGTGTCTAACCAGGTCATCAGTGCTGCAGCAGATGGATCTATTCTTTCGGCACATGCTTACGCTCATGGGGTATGCGCAAGAAGAACATCTTGGCTACGACTTACAGCGCTCAAGCCAGAAGCGCAGTCACGCATCCTCAATCTTCCGTTCTCCGGTTCCTCCTTATTCGGGACTCACACGGATGAAGAGATGGCACGGATGAAAACGGAACTGGACACGCTGAAGGCTGTGGGCCTTGAAAAGAAGAAAGAATTCCGTAAGAGATTCCGCCCTTACAATCGGCGATCCTCCCAACAGAGGGTTCAAACCCCTCATTGGCAAAAAAAATCAGGATCAGCAAGGCCAGCAAAGATCACAGTATCGAGGCAGACGTCCCTCCAGAGGAGGAGGAGGAAACCAGCGTCAAGGTAACAACTCCGCCAAGACGCAGTCAAAGCAATGAGTACTCACTCCCCTGTCGCCGTTCACCACTCCAGTGGGGGGAAGTATCGCAAACCATCTCGAAGAGTGGCGAGCTAGCACAAAGGATCGGTGGGTGCTAGCTACGCTGCAGAATGGGTACTCTCTACGTTTTCAACACCGTCCCCCCTCAGTCCCTCCAGTCCCACCATCGTGTCACCAGTTAAAACTCTTGCAGAAAGAGGTTGCCACCCTTCTCAGAAAGTCAGCCATCGAGAGGGTGCAAGTATCTCAAAGAGGGAAAGGGGTTTACTCAAGATACTTCTTGGTAAAGAAAAAGGGCCAAAAAGCAGAGTACAGACCCATTCTGGACTTGCGGACACTGAATCTATCCATCAAAAAGGAAAGGTTTCGCATGTTGGCTCTCCATCAAATATATCCACATCTCAGACAGGGGGATTGGATGTGTTCGCTGGATCTGCAAGATGCATACTTTCACATCCCAATCAATCAGCATCACAGACAGTACCTGCGTTTCCTGGTGGGATCTGCTCATTACCAATTCAAAGTTCTACCCTTCGGGTTGAAGTCAGCCCCCAGAGTATTCACGAAGTGCATGGCAGTGGTGGCAGCTGCACTGCGCCGCAGGGGCGTCTTCGTGTACCCATACTTGGACGATTGGCTGTTGAAAGGCCCTTCTCCAGACAGCGTGAGGAGTCACTTCTTGAGCTGTCTCGAGCTGTGTCACCGGCTGGGCCTGCACGTGAATTTCACCAAGTCAACTTCACAGCCAACGCAGAAAATACATTTCTTAGGAGCTCTGCTAGACTCCGCGGTAGGAAAAGTGTTTCCTTCGGAGGAGAGACAGTGTTCCCTCATAATGAAATGCCAGCGGGTTCTGCACAACAGAAAACTACCTGTACGTCGGATTGCCTCCCTGCTAGGTTCGATGGCATCCTGCATCTTCCTGGTTCCCAATGCCAGACTACGAATGCGTCCTCTTCAGCAGGATCTGGAGGACAAGTGGGATCAGCAGACAGCTTGTTGGGACGAAAAAATAAATCTTTCAAACGCGGCTCGAGCGTCCATACCTTGGTGGATGAGAAAACGAAAGATGCAAATCGGAATTCCTTTCCATCAGTCTCCGCCTGCTCAGACACTGATCACGGACGCCTCACTGCAGGGTTGGGGGGCCCACATGGGTCCTCTCTAGACTCAAGGACTGTGGTCTTCAAAAGAGCGATTCTACCACATCAACATGTTAGAGCTAAGAGCAGTTCATCTAGCCCTCAAAGCTTTCCTTCCCTCGATTCAGGCAACCTCAGTGTTAGTACAGACGGACAATACCACCACCATGTACTACCTGAACAAGCAGGGGGGAACTCGCTCATGCACGTTTTCCCTGGAGGCTCAAACACTCTGGCATTGGCTCCTGGCTCGGAATCTGTCAGTCACAGCAGTCCACCTGCCGGGAGAACAGAACGTGAGAGCGGATGCACTCAGCCGTCACTTCGAAGACAGAGGAGACTGGGTTCTCAACGACGAGGTCGTCGAAGACATCTTCCAGTCATGGTGTCGTCCCACCATCGACCTTTTCGCGGACGACGAAAATACCAAATGCCGAGACTTCGCCTCACGGTTCTACCGACCAGGATCGAAAGGGAATGCCCTTTTGATGGACTGGTCAGGAGCATTTGTGTACGCCTTTCCACCCCTTCCACTGATCCCGAAGGTGGTGACCAAGCTGTCCCATTCGTGCACGAGGATTATACTAATTGCCCCGAACTGGCCGAGACAATGGTGGTACTCGGACCTTCTGCACCTATCAGAGTGCCCTCACAAGAAGCTGCCGTGCAGACCGGACCTGCTGTCCAAGATGAACGGGAGGATTTATCACCCCAACCTTCCCTCACTGAACTTGACAGCATGGCTCCTGAGGTCCTCCAGTATGGCCACCTAGGACTACCGCAGGACTGCATGTCCATCTTGAAGGAAGCAAGAAGACCGTCCACGAGGCATTCCTATGCATGCAAGTGGAAACGGTTTTACATGTGGTGTATGCAAAACAATTGTAATCCTACCAAGGGTCAGGAAGAGGTCATCCTTCCTTACCTACTTTATCTGGCGAAAGCAGGGTTGAAGTTTTCTTCCATTAAGGTGCATTTAGCAGCTATAACTGCATATAGACGTGCACCTTCTCAACCTTCTTTTTTCCAGTTACAGGCTGTTAAGGATTTTCTGCAGGGTTTAAAGAAGGTCTACCCTCCGGTCCGGCCTCCTTCACCACCCTCGGAGCTAAACCTGGTGCTATCAAAATTGATGGGTCCACCTTTTGAACCCATACACAAAGCAACCTTACAGCATCTTTCTTGGAAGGCGGCTTTCTTGGTAGCGATCACGTCGGCTCGCAGAGTGAGTGAAATTCAGGCTCTCTGTTCTAAAGAGCCTTATACAGTCTTCCATCTTAACAGGGTTGTGTTGAGGACTCACCCCTCTTTCCTCCCAAAGGTGGTGTCAGATTTTCATGTGAATCAGTCCATCTCTCTACCCACCTTTTTCCCCAATCCCTCCACTCCAGCTGAGAGGGCTTTGCATTCTCTGGACCTGAAAAGGGTTTTAAAATTCTATCTGGATCGGTCCAAGTCTATAAGAAAATCTGATCAACTATTTGTTAACTATGGGTCGATCAGAACTGGTTTGGCATCTTCAAAGCGTTCCATCTCCAGATGGATAGTTTCATGTATCAAACTTGCTTATCAATTAGCGCAGAAGCCCCTGGGGTTTAATCCCAAAGCGCATTCTACCAGGGGAAAAGCGGCTACTACTGCTTTTCTTCATAATGTGCCCATGTCTGAAATATGTAAGGCCGCAACTTGGAGGTCCGTCCATACATTTACGAGGCACTATTGTCTGGAGTCAGACACCAGAGCAGACACCCAAGTAGGCCAGGCCTCCTTGCGGAATCTGTTCAACAGCTGATTTCGGCTGTTATTTTTTGTTGGGTCATTTTACTCTCATTTGCCTGCAGGTGGTTGATGGGCTTGCTATTCTATTCAGTGCTTATGACTATTGATGAGGATCCCCTGGAAGAGGAGGATAAGTTACTTACCTGTAATCCTAGTTCTCTTCCAGGGGTATCCTCATCAAAGTCATAAGCAACCCACCCGCCTCCCCAGGCAAATGAGATTTTTCTTCATTGTTAAAGGATATCTTTTTGCCCTGCTCTTCAGGGTTACGCAAAGAACAACTGACCTAACTGTCACCCCTGAGGCATGATGGGAAGCTGGGGGTCATGGCTGCCTTAAAGGCACGGTGCCAGTTTTTTGTAAGAAAATGCTTTCATTTTCTGTGTTATTGGTTTACAATGCAGCCTGTAGGCTAACAATGTCTGCTTTATTTGCAGTGTTTTTCTCATGAGTTTTACTCATTAAAAACAGAGTTCAAGTGCTACTTGCCCTCTTCTGTTTTTTATATATATATTTGCAAATGCAGCTTTATGTGTGTTATTACATTGTTTAGCTTCCTAGATGGGAGCTGCATTTGTATGAGAAAAAATGATATATGTCTATATATATAGAGCTGTATATATATGTTTTCCATATATAATTTTTATTATTTCCGGTGTCCCCGCACATGGGCGGGAATATTCAGTGCTTATGACTTTGATGAGGATACCCCTGGAAGAGAACTAGGATTACAGGTAAGTAACTTATCCTTTTTAAGGATAGATCGAAAGGGACAGTTTGTAGGTCCAGGACCATGGGTTTCTTCTTCAGCTTTAAGGAAAGGCAGCTCGATTTCGGTTTGTTTAACGTGAGATCTACTTCCTGGTTTTAACATGACTCTGGCTGTTGTATGTCTGTGGCTGGAAGTGTGCACCCTTTGAGGTCTACACCCCTAGCCAAAAATGGCCTTCCTGTATGCGTGTTTTCTGTACTGGTTGTGGGCTTTGCTGGTAAAGCAGTGTAGGGGTTAGAGTAGCAAGTGTCTCTAAGGCCTGCATTAGCAAAGTCCATGCATGGCTTGTTATGAGGCACTGGGCATCTCTCACTGGTTGCTGGCGAAGGGTCATATTGACGGATCTGTGTGATGTCCTTTTTGTGGTGACGACGTATGCTTAACCTTTCGTGGTACTCCAGCACCAGTCTTTTTTGTTGGCTCTACGATGAAATAAAAAAACACATTAGTAAAAAAACAATTCCTCAGTGGCTGTTTACAACCTTATGATTGTAACCGCCTGTCTAATTATTGCTTTTCATTTTTTGTAGCCCTTACTAGATGCTGGTGGAACATGATGCTTCAGACAAAAATATATTAGGGTTCTTTTGGTGCTACAGTTTGTAAAACACACCTGCTTTGCCCCTTTGTGAAACTCCTTTCTTTGAAGCAGTCTGTCCATAGGCCCCGAAGACTTCCTTCTTTTGAACGAGGTCGCAACCCGTGCAGGACTCGTTGAGGCTCCAGCTACCACTTTTGTTCCTGAGGTCTACTTTTTGCTGAAGTTTGGCATCATTGTGTGATTGCAGTGGAACTGTGAAGAAAATGAATCACTTTCACATTTCCAATATAATGCACGGATTTAGCACACTCTCTGAGGGCACAATGGAATCTTGGGGGTTTTTGGACTGTACGGGCTAATCATTACACATCCTTTATACTACAAGGCCATCCATTTATTCGCCTGTAATAGCAGATTTTTGCTGGATGCTGTCCGATGCGTCTTTAGACTCTAATATTTGTTTTAGCTCTTCAATAGCTTGCTGCACTTCCGGCTCATAACCTGTAAAAACAAGTACACAAGAATACATTTTTAAAAAATAGTCTGCGCTCTTGAGACAATAAGGTTAGCAAAGGTCTAAATATATGTACCTTGCTTAAATTCAACCGTTTCCTCATGGCTCCATATTAATTCTGGGAGATCCTGTGTGCAGAGAAGACAGATTTAGTTTAAAACAGTTTTAAAAACATCTCCTGTCCTCGTTGATTGAGTCATTTAAAAAAATTCTAGATGTGCTCACAATATATTAAAATAATTTACAGTTTTTGGAACAAGCATTCTTAACAAGCTGTGTGGCCAGCAGGGCTAATTAAATGAAATTAATTAAAGCAGTGTCTTTTGAAACGGCGCTAAAAAGTTTTGGCGTCTAAGCCCTGGGGCTTTGCTAGATCTTTAACCCTCTTACAGAATTGTGGCAAAGCCTATTCAAAATAGCCACATCATGGTTTAGCAAAGTGTGAATATACACATTTTACCACAATTTGTGCTATTGCTCAGACTATTAAACATTTACAAGTAAATATTCAGGAGCAATAGTCCTCTGCGCAAAAAATAAACCAGCACAACCTTTTAATTTTTTTTTAAATCCTTACAGTTGCCTGTTATGGGGATGGTGTATGCATGGCTCTGTTTCTAAACATCATTCGTTTCAACCCATGAAACAAGCTCAACTCTGACTATAGAACCTGCCCCCCACAGGCCCCACCCACCGGCCCCCCATGTTCCTATCCTGTTCACTGCAGCACTGAGACCTTTGTCTCAAACAAAGCCTCAGGCTGTGGCCTGTCGCAGCCTGCATTGCAGCCCAGTTCAAAGCCTGCTGCCAACCTTTAACCCCTGGCAAAACGTGGTTTATACAACAGATTTTATTCTATACATTTCGTTAATGCAGATTTCCACGTGCCCTAGAGCCTCCTAAGCAAATGCAACACAATGAAACAAACAACATGCTTTAGCTACTGTTCCCCTAAACCGCAAGAGGTCCTTGAGCACTCGCAGTTAAAAAAAATAGCTGTCCCGATTTACACACAAAGTTTAATATATTGCCAGAGGCTGCCATGTCGAGATGTACAGTTTTTACCTAAGACTGGTACAGACCTTCTCCGTATATTGGAAATAAACCCCTATAAGCTAATGTGTGGGAGTACACACATTAGCTTTTTATTCCGTACGTTGCGTCAAATGGTTTTGGAGGGACACTGTAACACTTTAACATTTTCACAACTACCAACCACACACACTTTTTTTTAACCATAAATAAAAGCAGACATTTTCAGACCATGAAAAGCAGAAACTGGGCTTCACTATGTAACACATTGAATGGAAAAAAAATAATTTAAATGAAATAAGCTATCATTGTTTTTACCTGCAGCAGAAGTTGTCCTGTATCTCCCTGTTGCTCCCCATATTCAGATTAAAGCTTTTCTCTATTTTGCTCGGCCCTCTCTGTCCCCAGACTTAAAATAGGCGTTTTGCGACGGTTTCTGATTGTGGCCTTGAGGCAGCATTTTATACTTAGTCGAGCTTGCTAATTATGCATAGGCTCACTTTGGGGAGGGGGAGCAGCCATCTGCATTTGGGTTCCATTTCATGGCCGATATCTACTTCTGATTGTCTGTGTGGCCGTAGGACGGCATTTTATACTTAGTAGAGCTAGCTAATTATGTGATGGGCCCATTTAGGGGAGGGGGACAGCCATCTGCATTTGGGTTCTATTTCATGGCCGATGACTGCTTCTGATTGTGTTTGTGGCCTTGGGATGAGATTTTATACTTACTAGAGCTTGCTAATTATGCGATGGGCCTACTCCTCTGGGGAGGGGAGCAGCCATCTGCGTTTGGGTTCCATTTCATAGCAAATGGCTAATTCTGATTGTGTGTGTGGCCTTGGGACAGCATTTTATACTTAGTAGAGCTTGCTAATTATGCGATGGGCCCACTTTGGGGAGGGTGAGTAGCAGCCATCTGCGTTTGGGTTCCATTTCATAGCAGTCTTGATTCAATTATGAATTTGTCCAGAAGTTTCAAACAAAAGATATTTTTAAGTCAAATATGCTCCTTCCAAGATAAGACAGATGTCTTAGGGAGACTGTGGGGCTCAGGGTTCCGTCTGTGTATTTCTCGAGTCTCTCGTTGAGGAGTCCGCCATCTGGCTCATCAAGGATTCACGATTGCAGCTGTCTGAACATTCCCGGGCTTGCTTTGTTAGAGACTCACATTCTGTGCACCCTGAGAGTGTTGCAATTTTGCCTGTGACAAAGCCCTAGACACAGGGCAATGGGGCCCATACCTGTCATGACAGCATCCTAACCACGTGGTAGAAACATGAGCATGTGAATAGCACGTAACTAGGATTATGTCACAACACACGTGACACCCCCCCCCTCCGGAAGTGACATCATTGCCGGGGAGGACCCTTAGGAGCCTGGAAGTCCCGGTAACAAAGTGACATCACTTTCGGGGCAGGACAAGTGTTACTTTTTGCTTGATGTGGAAGGTATCCCTCATTACTACTCCAAGGAAAGACCCTAGAAAGTGTGCTTTGTATGGACAGATTAGATTGCATTATTAAAAGTGGATACTAAACTCTACTCTAAAAGTCTGGCAAACAGACTAAATGACCTTCTTCCCAGGGTTATCCACAATGACCAAACGGAATTTATCAAAGGCCAACAGACTCCTGATATTTGTAAATTGATAGTTTTAACTAAGAAAATGCTGCAAAGCAAGTTCTGGTGCTAATTTAGATGCGAGGAAAGTCTTTGATCGAATAGACTGGGGCTTTCTTAAACTGGTCTTGGAGGTAGTGGTAGTTAGTCCTGAATTTCTATTAATAATCATGGCTAAATATCATGCCTCTAGAGCTTGCATAGCCCTCAATGGTCAAACGTTACGGGGATTCCCACTAACATGGGGTAGAAGATAGGGGTGCCCCCTGTCCCCCTTATTGTTTGCCCTTAGTATTAAGGCATTGGTGTCCCATTTCGGAGTGGCAGAAAATATTCAGGGGATACATTCTGGGGAAGTGGTACACAACCTCACTCTTTTCGCAGATGGCCTGGTACTCACACTTGATAACCCTGCCATCTCTTTGGGAAACGTACTTATTAAATTAGAAGTTTTTGAAAGACTAGTGAGATATAATATTAATAAGTCTAAATCAGTGGCACATAATTTCAGTCCACTCAGAGAGGTGATAGATGCTCTGCAAGCTAAATTCCCACTTTATTGGAACTCTACCCAGCTCAAATACCTTGGAGTCAACCTCATGCCAAAAGTTAAAAGCCTCACTAGAGAAAAATACCCCTCGTAGTATTCTCGGAGATCAAACATGATCTTCACATATGGTGTCCCCTCTTCCTTTGCTAGATTGGGGATACTGAAGTGGTGAAAATGAATAATTTACCCAGAGTCCTCTACCTCTTGCAAGCGCTTCCAATTTTTGCGTAAGAAATCTTTTTGCCTCCCTTCAGGAGGCAATGGGCAGATTCAATTAGAGAAGTTCTAAACCATGAGTCTCTTTAAAATTGATACAACAAAGTAAGCACCATGAAGGCTTAGCAATACCTGACTTTAAATTAAATTAATATGCAGCCCAACTCCACATTATAGTAGAGTGATCGAAGGAGGAGGTTGACACACAATGGCCTCACATGGGGGCATATTATCAAGCGGCAGCGATAATTATCGCTGGCCGCCCTCAGCGTGAAAATGTTTATCGCCGGCTATTGCAGATAATTATCGCCATGCTAGCGCTGTATTAACAACGCATAGCGCAATGGCGATAATTATCCCAGCGATAGCGATGTAGTTTCCATGGAACATCGCTGGTTTTTCAGCGATGTTCCATTGAAAACGGCGATAACCTTGCTGATACGACCCTGTGGTCGTATCAGCATAATCCATTCCCAATCTTAAGTATGGCTAAGTCAGCATTTTAGCAGACGTTAGTTTTTGAAAAACTAACGTCTGCTAAAATACGTGGGCCTCCTTGTAAATATCGCGATGTGCACGTCAGCGATAATTTACAGGGAGTACTGCCCAGTGACGCCCACTTTGCATCTCATTAGAGATGCAAAGCGAGGCGTCGGGAAAACGGGTGCTAACATGCGCTAATGCATGTTAGCATCCCCTTGTAGATAGGGCGATAATATTATCTCAGCTTTTTTGGCTTTTAAAGCCAAAAAACCGGAGATAAGGCCCTTGTTAATATGCCCCTTGGAAAGAGCAGCTACGACCCGAACATTAAGAGAAGTGGTTTGGCCCCCTAACAGCCAAAAGTCCATGTAATGCATACCTTGGCACCCCTGTCAAAACTGGCTTCAAACGTGGGACATATTCAACAAGAGGGGTGCGTCCATCACTTACCTCACCCCATACACGTTGATTTACGCTAATCCAGATTTCACCCCAGCATTTAAACAAGAGTAATTTTCTAAATGGCAACAAGGAAAGTATAGATATACATGTTCCGCTACGGTGCCATTAAAATCCTTCCCACAAGTTAAACAATATTTTAAAATTCCAGAGAATGTCACCCTGGATATTAACAACCTGACATTAAAGTAGTGGCGACGTGGGATGGAACACTCTTAGAAAAACTGCTAGCCTCTCTTACATCACAAAAGGGTTTTATACTATCCAAATTATATGCTAGGCTGCAAGATATTCGACCACCACATAAAGGGGTATTCCAAGGCAAATGGAACAGGGCCTTATGCAGAAAGATCTGAGTAGAGAAATGGTGGGGATTGTGAGTAGATCTATAGAACTTCTCCATTTGCACAAAAACAAAAGAAATTCATTACAAACTCATTTATGCCGGCATCTCAACCCCTTCAAAACGCCACAAAATATTCTTATCATCTAGCCTTTTATGTTGAAGAGGATGTGGTCAGAAGGGCTCTCTTCATATTTGGTGGGACTGCCCACAATTGCAGTCCTTGTAGATGGAAGTTGCTAAGACACGAGAGGAAGTATTAGGTTTTCCTCTTCCGTTCACTCTGGCCTTATTCTTGCTAGGATTACGACACCCGGGACTTAGAGACATAACACTTAACGATAAACAATAATTGAGAGCAGTTTGGGGGTCCGTGAAACCGGCTATAGCACTATGATGGAAAAAGAAGGACCCGCTATCTATTTTTTATTGGTATGTTTGTTTATGGAACATATTAGCAATGGAACGCTTGATTAGTAATATCAAGAAAGAACACTTACCATTTGAAGTACGATGGTCCCCAACAGTGGAGTATCTTTTAAAAGGCCTCTCAAACAGGGTAAGCCCACCACTTCTGAGAACTCTGCACATTTTCCAATAAGCTGACGACTCATAAATTTGACAGGTGGAACTGCCCAAAGGTTTGGAGAAGACTTTGATTATTTAAAAGGTGACCCACAGAAAAGTAGACGTTCACATTTTTACAGAATGCCGGACGGGGAAAGGGTGTGGGGGAGCTTCTTCTCATTTGGTTTTCTTACTGGTGAAGTGTCATAGTTTGGTTACAACATATATTCTAAAATGCTCCCATTGACAGTTAATACTCAAGAAAGCTATGTTTTTGATAACCTGTTGAATATGTTTCAGTGTGAGCACCAATAAAATCTCTTTTAAAAAATTGTAAGGCTGCAACTGTCTCAGAGTTTGAGGAGTTCCTTTATTGGCTGGTGTCTTAGAATTTCTGTATGCATAATAGTAGTAGCTTTCTACAACAGTATCACTTTTTAGGTCTGGGTTTTGACAGCACAACTGTCATATAGACACGTTGCTTACAATGTATGTATAGTGAGTTTTATTGATTGGCTTTCTTCATCCAGCTTCGTTCAACGATCGGCCCGGGGCTTTGCCAATCTTTTCTTGGCTCAGCCCACTGAAGTATTCAAGTGTAACCAAATGCCATTGGCAATTTCTGTGTATCTTTCTGCCTCTACGTGAGTGTATGAGGGACTACTTTACAACTATAGCCCTCTCTGTCTGCTCCTGCTGGCTTGCATATGCTTACACTGCTTGCTTTTTAACATTAAACACAGGCCTGCTGGCTTTGTCAATAATCATATTTTCTTTCCCCACAAGAAAAATATTTTACCATGGAGAATTTCTTTCCATTACACCCCACTTGTTTTGGGGTATGTAGGAGGCTGGCTTAGTATATGGTGCTCACTTATGTAAATGTAGCACCCTGCAATAATCCAGACCACCCTTATGGTGATTTTAGCGGTCTTAGACAATCATAGAAAGCTCTCTAAGTGTTAGCTTTGGAGAGCAGCCTTCAAGCTTAGTCCAGAAGGAGTGTAAAGCAGCTTGTTTTACCAGTACTTAATCTTATAATGTAGGTTAAGTGAAAAAGAACCACATAGTGTAGTTAGAAAAATATGTGTTTATTATAAACACTCACTATCACATTGCCATATCTCCTGCCAGAGATATAACCACAATACACCACAGAGGTACCTGCAAACAGAGGGGACAGAGTCTATGCCACTCAGGAGTGACCAGGAGGCACGGAAGACGAATGCCCACTGATGTCGGGGATGCAGGAGAGTTGACGGTGCCCTTGAAGTTGTAACTGTGCGGACCATGTGACACTGTGGAAGACCTGGAGCGATTTACAAGCTGTCTCATGTTGGATGTTAAGAGCCAGAGTGTCAGAGTCTGGCAGGGGCACCAACAAGCCTTGGCAACAGCAAACAACGTAGTCACTGAAAAAGGTGCAGTGTCGGTACTAGCAAGGTCCAAGTGACTTACCACGAGCAGGTAAGTCAGAGCAAGCCCCAAGCAGGGGAGCCCACTGGAGCCAAAGAAGACCCTCAAGAGGACCCACAGGCCAGATGCACAGGAGTCACGAGAGGACCTCGAGCAGCTCACCAAAGGATGAAGGCCCACAGTGCAAGGGATGCGGTGCACGCGAAGATCTTGGCTGCAGGGGATGCTAGAGGCTGGCGCTTCTTGGAGCCCGAAGATCTCTGGAGGAGAGAGTCAACAAGTCTTGGCAACAGCAAGTCGACGCGATGCACAGGGGTACTGCTCCAGCGGTTCTGACGAGGGATACGGGCTTCAAACTTGCTGTGAAGACAGTGCAGGGCTCGAGGGAGTTGCAGAACCACCACCTGTGTTGCTGAATCTTTCAGACTCCGTAGGAGCTCAGGAACAGCAGACCGGTCAGCTTCATTGCGGTGCCTGCAGATGTAGGGAAGTGACTCCTTCACTCCAAGGGAGATTCCTTTGGTTGTCTTGGATGCCCACAGGCCTTGTGAAGAATCTGTATGGAGCACAGGCATAGATGTTGCAGAATACTGGCAGGACAAAGAGACCAGGAGCAGCAGGAGTCTTCCCGGTTGCAGTCTCGGTTCCCAAAGTGAAGTTCAGCAAAGTCCAAAGTGCCCAGACAGTTGAAGATGAAGTGGTTTCGGATCTAAATGTTGTCCCACGCCGAATCTAGGGACCCACCCACAGGTGAGCCCTTAAGTCCCCTAAGGAAAGGGTTGGGAGGATTCAGGGGTCCCTCCCAGACGAGGGGCTGGACAGTGGGGAAGATACTCCCATGTCCTTTTTTCCAGTTTCGCACCAGAGCGAGAGCCAACGGCTACCTGAACTGGCTTCAACTGGAGTATGCAAGGAGGGCACCAAATGTGCCCTTTAAAGCAGTCTAGTGGCGCTGGCTAGCGCCCCCACCCTGTCCCAATACACTAAGTCCTGCCTGGGAGGTGGTCACATCTCCCTGTGACAGCAAACCTATGGTCCTGCCTTCCCCGGCTCCAGCTTGGCTCAGCAGCAGGAGGGTAGAATTGTGTCTCTGGTCAGCAGCAGCCCTAGCTTGCTGTCCGGTTCTGAAAGACTGGTACCGGGAGCACTGAGGGCCTCCCAGAGCAGCTTTACAGGGCATGGAATCATACCTCCCACACCATTTACAGTGTGGGGGTAAGATTCCAGCATGTTTGTTACCAAACACAACAGGGTTTGTTACCGCCAGTTTAGAGATAGCCATCGCGTAATGACGCTGGTCACTCTATATATCATAATGACTGATGCACTTGCAACCTGGGAGAATGGACTCTGAAGGTTGTAGGGGTGTCCTGCTCATGCAGGGTTACCCTCACACTTATAACTGAGCACCCTTCCTTCAGGATTGAAAGGCCTGCCTTAGGGGTGACTTGTAGGTTTTAAGTGCAGTGACCTCAGATATAAGGAAACTGATTAGCAGGATCCCAGTCAGACTAGTCAGTAAAACATAATGACACCAGCAAAAAGTGGGGGTGACCATGAAAGCAGATCCTACTTTCCTACAGGGTGCCTCCCTTCACTTTCTGGACTCTGCAAAGTGATTTCGAGGATAATTTCTAGGGTGGTCGGGTTCAGAAAAGAGTTTGAGATAGATTCTAGTTTGTCGGTGTTCTCAGCCTATCCAGGAAAACCTCCTTGTGCCTTCAGTGGGATTTACTCATACTCAATATTACACCACTACAAGGTAATATTGTGTATGAGTAAATTTATTTACAAGTACAACTTGTATATTGAGCCATTTGCGTATGTTTGCCCTACACATAAAAGTGGCTCTATGAATCGAGCCCTGTCTTTTTACATTCCATATTAAGATGTTGAGTTAAATGTGGAAGGAAATGGCTCAATTTTAAGCATGCTCCCAAATGCAGATAACTTTGGATGTGGGCCGACAGTCCGAATTTTAGTTAAAGATTACAAATTTTCTAGCCAATAGATATTCCCATTTTGAAGTATATCTTCTGTACATTTTCCTTATGACTATTAATTTTGATTATACAAAGTTTGATTGGATGTTATTATTCAGTGAGTCAAAAACATTGTGCTGAAATGAATTAAGCCTGAAGTCGAGATTCACACATTAGTTTATGATTGTAGTAGATGGATTTGTTTTATGGTTACTCAAATGAAGAAGGTACTATGACCTGAAAGTAAATCCAAAGAAAACCACTGTATTACTTAAATGCACAAGTACATGTGTCCCTACTTTAATAACATGTTATATTAATTTCAGGCTGAACGTCAGACAGACGGGAACAGCAAGGACGAGGATGGGATTAGTTGCCAGGATAAACCAAGGAGAATTTCTTTCCATTTCAACCCACTCATTTTGGGTGTCTTCCCTTCCCCTTCCGGACTCTATAAAGTGATTTTCTAGGATAATATCTTGGGTGGTCATGTTTAGAGAAGAGTTTGAGACAGATTCTAGTTTGTGGGTGTTCTTAGCCTGCCTAGGAAAACCTCCTTGTCCCTTTAGTGGGATTTACTCATACTCAATATTACACAATTACAAGGTAATATTGTGTATGGATACATTTATTTACAAGTACAACTTGTATGTCGAGCCATTTGCATAAGTCTGCCCTCACACAAAAGTGGCTCTATGAATTGAGACCCATCTTTGTACATCCAAGATTAAGATGTTGAGTGAAATGTGGAAGGAAATGGCTCAATTTTAAACATGCTTCCAAATATAGCTAACTTTGGATGTGGGCTGACAGGGTACTGAACACTGAAATTCAGTTAAAGATTACAGAATCCCTGGCTACTAGATATTCCCATGTTGAAGTATATCTTCTGTACATTTTTCTGATGACTATTAAATTTGACTATCCAAATTTTTGACTGGTTGTTATTATTCAGTGAGTCAAAATCATTGTACTGAAATCAATTAGGCCTGAAGTCGAGAATCACACATTAGTTTAAGGTTGTTTTAGATTGATTTGGTTTGTGTTTGCTCAAATGAAGACGTTACTATGATCTGAAAGTAAACCTAAAGAAAACCACTGTATCTGAAAGAGACCATTAGTTATAGACTCCTTACCTTAGAATTACCCCCAGGCATCAGACTGGATCTGGAGACATTTTTACGTAGCAGTACCCCTCAGCGTCTGTAGGTGGCGTCGGTCAACTCCGCATTCGTCGCCGGCGTCGTGGTCGCTGGGATGACGTCACGGTGTCTACTTAGATGCCGCCCCTGCACGCTGACATCAGTTCTTCCTTTTCCGCGCCAGCCAGCGCAGATCTGGAGAGAGCGTGCCCCTAGTCACTTTTTGACTAACTCTTTTTTGACTTTTGTCAACATCTTTCTTGAGTCTACGACTCCTGGTGCATGAGGGATGTCCAGCCGTCAGCCCGGTTTCAAGCCCTGTGACTTCTGTCACAAGTTGATGTCGGTAACCGATCCACACCTCGTGTGCCTTTGGTGACTGGAGCGCGACCACTACCCGAAGTCGTGCTCTGACTGTCGGGCCCTGAATTCGAAGTCTTTGCAGAAGTGGTCTCGAAAGCTTTTGGAGGCCCGGCAGTCTGCTCCGCATTGTTCGAGGTCCCGGTCGAGGGAAAGGTCGCGGGACCAGTCACAGAGCCATCACCATTCGTCGTCGAAGTCTTCGCACTCATCGGGAAAGTAGAAGCAAAAGAAGAAGGTGAAGAAGCATCATCGCTCTTCGCCTTCTCCCCGTCCGTCAGCTGACGTGACGCGGGACCCGGTGCGTTGCTGCTCCCCGGCTCAGTCTACGGAGCCTGCTGGGACGGCTCCACGCTTACCTTCCTTTCCGGGAGCTGGAGCCCCCCTGCCCAGCTTCGTGCCTTTTACGAAGCCCTCCACTCCATCTTTGGGCAGCCTGACTCTGCCGGCACGCTTTCAGGCCCCGCGGACTTGGCTGGGGGCCCTCGGCCTTCGATGCCAGTGGCTCCAGTCTCGGCGCCGCAGATGGATCCAGGCCTGAATCCAGATCGGCGCTGGTCGACCTCACGGTACCTTCCCCGGCGCTGATTTCAGTGCCGACGCCGGCTGCACCCCCAGCCGGCATTGACCCCAGCCTCACCCCTGACTTGGACACAGCGCCGGACCGACGTGAACTGATGTCGGTACCCATGCTGGAGGGTACTTGTGTACCGCTGTTCATTCCTGGCATTCCCTACTGCCCTGAGTGGCAGCCAGTGGAGAGTGAGGAGGCCTGGGAGGGGTCTGGTGACCCTCTAGCAGACCAACTTGAGGATCCGGACTGGCGAGAGGAGTTGGGTGATGCCAGTGGTCTGGATACCTCCCCAGACCTTGGTTTGCTTTCTCCCCCTACCGTGGCTATGGAGGAGGGAGCCTCCTACGCTGTTGTGTTACGAAGGGCAGCTGAGGCCTTGGGCCATGAGCTTCGTACGGTGGCAGTCAGGACTAACCTACTGACTGAGGTGCTTCAGCCAGCAGCGGCCTCTTTGGAGACCCTACTGCCTTTTAATGAGGCTCTCACTCACATCCTTCTGGGCACTTGGTCCAAGCCCAGCACAGGGGCTCCTGTGGATAGGATATTGCCCGACTCCACCGCCAGGCCCAGGGTGACCCACTTTTCCTCTTCCAACACCCTACCCCCGAGAGCTTGGTGGTCCAAGCCTCAACATCCAAAGGCGCGTTCCCTACTGCTCCCCCAGATAGGGAATCCTAGAAGCTGGACCATCTTGGGAACAAGAGGTTTCTTCCGCCAGCATAGGACTGTGGTCGGTGAACACCACATGCTCTTTGGCCGTCACACACACTCTGTGTTGGACACGGTTACGCAAGTGCTGCCACAGTGCCCGGAGGAGGCCCGGGCCGTGCTCACCCGCGCTGTCAAAGAGGCTAGAGATGCAGCAAAGTTCGCCATCCAGTGTGGGCTGGATACCGCCAACTAGCTGGTAAAACGATTTCAATCTCAGTAGCCTTCAGGCGTTATGCTTGGCTGAGGTCCACTGGCTTCTCTGTGTATGTTCAATCGACCCTTTTGGACATGCCCTTTGATGGCCGTCGCCTGTTTGGTGACAAGGAGGACAACGTGCTTGTGCGTTTCAAGGACTCTAGGGCTACGGCCAGATCCTTGGGCCTCGCTGCCACCTCTTGTCCCATGCAGTCTGTCTTTCACCCCTTTCATGGCTATGGAAGGGGTGCCCCACCACGCTCCACCCAGAGCCACAGGCCTGCGTAAGCTACCCAGCCTCTGCGCTGCCGGGGACGTGGGACCCAACGTCGTGGGTCTGGGGGCCAGCGGGTGGTCCAGTCCACCAATTCCCCCCCTGCAGCAGCCTCCAAGTCTGACTTTTCAGGTCCACCAGTTGCCAGTGGGCGGCAGGATCCACCATCACCTCCCCCACTGGCACAACATCACGTCAGACAGGTGGGTCTTGCAGATAGTCCGAAGGGACTACTGCCTCCCCTTCGAGACTACCCCTCCCTCCATGCCACCAACACTCCATCGCATGTCAGAGGATCATTAGGCCCTTCTCCGCCTGGAAGTTACGGCTCTCCTGGCCAAGGGAGCTATCAAATGCGTCCCTGTGCCAGAAGTAGGTCGTGGTTGCTACTCCCACTACTTCCTGGTACTCAAGAAGGGCAAAGGCCTGCATCCTATCTTAGACCTCAAGGATGGCAACCGCTTCCTCCGGAAGGAGAAGTTCAAGATGTTAACTTTGGCTCAGGTCTTGTCTGCCCTCGACCCTGGAGACTGGATGGTAACGTTGGACTTGCAGGATGCTTACTTTCACATCCCCGTCTTGCCTGCCCACTGGCGTTACCTATGGTTCACAGTAGACCACGAGCATTTTCAGTTCATCGTGCTCCCCTTTGGCCTTACCAGCACCCCTCGGGTGTTCAGGAAAGTGATGGCGGTGGTTGCAGCTCATCTGCGCAGATCAAGGGTTCCAGTCTTCCCCTATCTCGACAACTGGCTGTTGAAGGCGGGCTCGCCCCACGCTGTCGTCTCCCACCTCCAGACTACGGTGGACCTTCTGCATTCGCTGGGGTTTACTATCAACGTGCCGAAGTCGCACCTGATTCCCTGTCAGAAGCTCCTTTTCATCGGAGCGGTTCTGGACACAGAGCAGTTTCGGGTCTATCCTCCCGAGCAGCGAGTCCGGGATATTTGGGCTATGATACCGATGTTTCAGCCTCTATCCCGGATTTCGGTGAGAATGACCATGAGGCTGCTGGGCCTCATGGCCTCCTGCATCCTGCTGTTGGATCATGCCAGATGGCATATGCGGGTTATGCAGTGGGACCTGAAGTTCCAGTTGGTGCAGCATCAAGGGGATCTTTCCGATGTCGTCCAGATCTCTGGGGGGACTGCAAGTCAATTGCAGTGGTGGCTCAGGAGCCAGGATTGGGTCAGCGGCAGATCCCTCTCCCTTCCCCAACCAGAGTTCACAGTGGTGACGGATGCGTCATTTGCTGGATGGGGAGGCCACATGGGGGAGGCGGAGATCAGAGGCCTCTGGTCTCCGGCGGAGTCCGGGCTCCACATCAACCTTCTGGAGCTCCGGGCAATTCGTCTTGCACTGAAGGCGTTCCTTCCCTCTGTCAAAGGAAGAGTATTGCAGGTGTTCACGGACAACACCACCGCCATGTTGTACTGAAACAAACAGAGCGGGTGGGGTTGTGGACCATATGTCAAGATGCTCTTCGCCTTTGGACATGGCTGGAACATCAGGGCATATCCCTGGTGGTTCATCACCTGGCAGGTTCCCTGAACGCCAGGGCGGACGAACTTAGTCACCGGTGCATGATGGATCACGAATGGCGTCTTCACTCAGAGATGGTGCAAGGTCTCTTTCAGTAATGGGGAGAGCCTTCCAAGAGAACGCACAATGTCAGCAGTTCTGCGCGTTGGAGTTTCCAAGGCGGCACTCGCTTGGTGACGCCTTTCGTCGCAAGTGGAATTGCGGCCTCCTGTACGCCTTTCCGCCTGTACCACTTCTACCCAGAGTGGTGAAGAAGATCAAGCGTGACCGGGTCCAAGTAATTCTTGTGGCTCCAGACTTGTCACAAAGAGTCTGGTATCCCGAGCTCTTGAGCATGGCCATCGATCCTCCGATCAGACTGCCTCTTCAGGAGTATCTTCTGTTGCAGCAGCAGGGGACGGTCCTCCACCTGAACCTGTCCAGTCTCCACCTCCTTGCGTGGAGATTGAGTGGCAACAGTTGACAGCTTTCGACCTTCATCCCGAAGTCTGTAATGTCATCTTGGCAGCCAGGAGTCCCTCCACTAAAACGGTATTCGCCTGTAGATGGAACAAATTTGTGGCATGGTGCACAGCAAAGGCTGTGAATCCACTTTCTTTCCCTCTTTTAGAGGTTCTCCTCTTCATTCTTTCTTTGGCCCAGCAGGGCTCTGCTCTGGGCACTCTGAAAGGCTATCTTTCGGCCATTTCGGCCTTTCTTCGCCTTCCTGAGCAGCTTTCTCTTTTCAAGTCCCCTATTGTTAATAGATTTCTGAAGGGCATTACTCATCTCTTTCCTCCTTCTCCTTTCGTAATGCCCCAGTGGGACTTGAATCTTGTCCTCACTTCTCCTATGTGTGCTCCCTTTGAGCCAGTACATAATTGTCCTCTTCGTCTCCTTACTTTGAAGACTGCTTTCTTGCTTGCCATCACCTCTGCTCGCAGGGTGAGTGAGCTTCAAGCCTTATCTTCCAGGCCTCCCTTTCTTGCTGTCCATCAGACAAAGTAGTCCTCCGTACTAGACCTTCTTTTCTGCCCATAGTGGTTACCTCTTTCCACATAGGTCAGACCATCACATTGCCCACCTTCTTCCCGCCTCCGCACCCTTCCAAACAGGAGGAGAAACTCCACCGTCTGGAACCAAAACATGCGCTGTCTTTCTACCTTGACCGCACTAAAGACTTCCAGGTGAACGATCAACTCTTCGTGGGTTATGTGGGCGCCAAGAAAGGTCCGGCAGTGCACAAACGTACCATCTCTCAATGGGTCATCCTATGCATTAAGATCTGTTATTCTTTGGCTAGCAAGGAACCTCCAGTAGGACTGCGCGCCCACTCCACCAGGGCGATGGCAGCTACTACTACTTTAGGATGTGGAGTTCCACTGGTTGACATCTGCCAGGCAGCCACGTGGGCATCCCTGCACACGTTTACTAAGCATTACTGCCTGGACAGCCAAGTCCGGAGAGATGTCTTTTTCAGCCGTTCTGTTCTCCAGGACTTCCTGGTGTGAACTTAGTTCGCAGACCCTCGTCTGGGGTTGGTATTGCTGGGGTATCTATTCTAAGGTAAGGAATCTATAACAAATGGCCTCTTTCAGATGAACAAGTTACTTACCTTCGGTAATGATGTATCTGTAAGAGACATACATTAGTTATAGATTCCTTTCTGCCCCACCCATCCTCCCTGTTCTGCGAACTGACTTCTAGGGATAGGGACTCCCTTACAGGGCCCTTGTTTTGTGCACCAGTGGTCAGTGTCTTGCATGGTTCTGCGCTTCTGGCGTGGAAAGTCGTGTCAGAACTGACGTCAGGGCGCAGGGGCGGCATCTAAGTAGACACCGCAACGTCATCCCGGCGACTACGATGCCGACGACGAACGTGGAGTCGACCGACGCCACCTACCGACGTGCAGGGGTACTGCTATGAAAAAATTTCTCCGGATCCAGTCTGACGCCTGGGGATAATTCTAAGGTAAGGAAACTATAACTAATGTATGTCTCTTACAGATACATCGTTACTGAAGGTAAGTAACCTGCTCATTACTTCAATGCACAAGTACATGTTTCTCTACCTTAATAACATGTCATATTAATTTCAGGCTGAACGTCCGACAGATGGGAACAGCACAGTCGAGGATGGGATTAGGGGCAAAGAGAAACCCTCATGTTTCAGACACTACAACAGTTGGTAGTTGTGCTCAAAGTAATAATAAAATTTATCAAAAACTGCTGTCAGTTTTATCAATTCTATCATGACATTGTTCGCTTTTGGAAGGAAGAATATGCAGAACATTTCCCTCTGAACCAGAGTTGTGTACTGGACCAGTGGTGTTCAGTCTGCATTTGAATTATTTTGGTCCATGGATGCAACAGGAAGCAATGGATAAACCCAGAATAAAGGATGTTTCTGTTTCCATGGTGCTGTGTGCTAATTAAATGCACTAAGCATGCCCATATTCACACCTTACTTCATTACAGCTTTCTGTAAAGTAAAGATGCTGCTCATCAACAAGACTTTGTAAAACAGTGCCTAGTGAGCAGTAATCACTTGAGACTCTTCGTGATGGAATAAGTCCAATATTTTGTCTACCTACAACTGAGATGTGCAGAAAGTTTAAAAGGAGTTGGCATGAGAGATAGTTTTCTGATGCAGTTGTATGACTGATTGAGATTTTCCACAATATTAATTAATTTTATGTGGTTTTACAATATCCTTAATTGATTGCCACCCTCGCCGCCATTGTCTGACAGCATGGGCTCAGCATTGTATCCTATGCCGACGACACCCAGCTCATCCTCTCACTCACGGAGAATCCCGAAGACACCAGACTCCGCTTCCAGGAAGGAATGAAGAACGTGGTAGCCTGGATGAAAGACAACTGCCTGAAGCTCAACTCGGAAAAGACCGAGGTCCTCATCCTCGGACCCTGCACCTCTGCCTGGGACAACACCTGGTGGCCCTCCACCCTCGGAAATCCTCCCACCCCTACGGACCACGCATGAAACCTCGGCATCATCCTCGACTCCTCCCTCTCCATGAACTGCCAAATCAACGCCGTCGCCTCCACTAGTTTCAACTGCCTGCGCATCCTCCGTAAGACCTTCAAATGGATCCCCCCCGACTGCAGAAGGACCGTTACCCACGCGCTCATAACCAACAGGTTGGACTACGGCAACGCCCTCTACGCCAGAATCAACAGAACTCTTCTACACAAACTCCAAACCGTCCAGAACGCCGCAGCCAGACTTATCCTCGGAACTCCACACCACGAACACATGACCCATCACCTACGAGGCCTCCACTGGCTCCCCGTCGAGAAGAGGGTCACCTTCAAACTCCTCACCCACGCCTACAAAGCCCTCAACAACATCAGACCCAAATACCTCAACGAGAGACTCTCTCTTCACGTTCCCAGGAGAAACCTCCGCTCCGCCGACCTCACCCTGGCAGAGGTACCCCGCATCCGCAGAAACAGAACTGGCGGAAGCGCCTTCTCCTACATCGCAGCCAAGGCCTGGAACGAGCTCCCCGTTAACATCAGATGCTCCCCGACCCTACACTCGTTCAGGAAGGACCTCAAGACCTGGCTCTTCGACTGATCCGGAGCTGTTTCCCCCTCGCCCCCCCGAAGCACCTTGAGACCCTCATGGGTGAGTAGCGCACTATACAAACCCCCTGATTGATTGATTGCTAAATAAATATGTAAGATTTTTCAATTATTAAAACCGGTTACCAACCATTCAAAATTCAAGTTATTTTATAACCCATAATCATGTGAGAAAGTAAAAGTATACATTAAAACCTAAGTTGTAAGTACAATATTTAAACGAAATATAACCAGCATTTCATATTGTTTAGCCATCGTCTAATGAGCCACGCAATGAACAAATAGTTTGATACTGCTACAACTGCTTACCAAAAAGGCATAGATTTAACTAGGATAACTTCTGCCTGCTCATTGTTGTGCATCATCGAAATACAATTGGCATGATTAAATTCAGAATGACACTGAATAAAAGACAAAAGAGCTGATTTAGACTTTGGCGGATGGAGTAAAGGCATTCAGGGTACCAGAGGACTTTATGGCCTGCCACAAAGCCATTTAAAAGGTTAGTGTCTGTGATTGGTGACAGATCCTTACACCAAAATTTACAAGTTTTTACGTTTCCCCTAAAAAATCCCAATGCAGAAGTTTGTTTTGACCCCTAACATCAGTTCTTCAATGGTGTGGAGGTCATTTGTTTTATTTTAACTGCGCCTGTATTGTTACTGTACTGGCAGTGACAGACAAGAGAAAAGAAAACATCCGACTGCTCACTGTGAATAGGGTGGATGGTCAGATGGCTTACCTTTTAAGGCCTATACGTCTTCGGCCATCAAAGCAGAGTTTACGCTGATAGATTAAATTTTACTCAGTCAGCGTAAACCTGACGGTTGGCCCAACTCAAAATTGGGAAGGCAAACCAAGATTTATTGGCACAGTGTACTACGTGGCAATTGACAAGGAATACCCTCTCCGCTAAACTCTAAACCATGCCCAACGATTATAAAGAATGAAATAGCTCAGGCCCCTGATTATGAGTTTAGGCATTATTTATTGCACATGATAAATAATGATACCATGGGGTGCGTTATTTATTGTGCATGATAACACCTATCACAAGTTTGTGGGGAATATCATTCGGATTTTGATGTTTAACACAAATCTGCATGGTACGATAAATGCCGTACAGTTTCTCCTGTTAAATTTCAGCAGGTTTAGTCTGCAGAAATGTCAGAACAGTTGAGGTATTTAACGGTGGTGAGACAGAATAGCGAGTCCAGAATATCGACTAACAGTAATATCAAGTGAAAAATACAGTGGAATGGAAATATCGAGTGCAAGAATCCCGTTGTCAAGAATATCATTTTTGAGGTAAGTAATATTGATTTCTAATGTTTGTTATGTATTTAGTTATATATTTCATATGTATTTGTTGTAGTTTTTTTATTTTAATTTTTCATGTTTTTAAATGTATTTGTAAAATTTGTAGTAGTTACTAAATTTTATTTAAGTAATTTGTTATTATTTTTGGTACTGTAGCGGGTTGTGGGTTTATAAGGGTAAGGGTATAATTTCATTATAATAAATTACTTTTCTTTAAATAAATAATATTTATTTAATTAATAATTAATTTAAATAATTGTGTAATTTTGTTAATTTTGTAATTAATATTTATTTATTTGCCAATTAATTATGATAATGGTGTAATTTATTTTTTTAATTTAATTTGTATAAGTAGTTTGTGGGGGTTGTAGGGGTGGGGGTAGGAAGTAATTTAATTTAATTTTAATTAATTATTAATTGTTAATTATTGTTAATTATTTAATTGATGAATAATTATGTTACTAGTGTAAGTTATTTTTTTTACATTTTATGAGTGGGTTGTGTGATTTATGGGTGTAAAGGGTTGGAAGTTATTTAATGGTAATAGTTTGTTAAGTATTATTAATTATTTAATTGATAATTATTTAAGATAATTGTGTTAGTATTTTTTTTTAGGTGTGGGTTGTGGGGTTTATAGGGGTATAGGGTGGGAACTAGAACAATTTGAAGTTAGAAATATTTTCAATATTTTATTTAATGATTTTTTATTTTATAATTAATTATGTCCATTGGGTAATTACATTACTATCACATATTAGGAGTATGGTGTATATTTTGTGGGAGCGTATTGTGGAAACTTAAATACATTTAATTGAATAATTAATCATTTTAAATTAAATAATTAATATTTATTATTAATACATATTTAGGTTGATAATGTAAAATATTTGTGATTAATCTTTAGTGTTAGGTTTTAGTTTAGTTGTGAGTTTTGTAGGGGTATATGGTGGGAGAAAATTATTTAAAAAAATATGAATTACATTTATTAATAAATCGCTTTTGAGTTATACGTAAAACAATATTGTTTGTAATATTTATATATGTTTTTATTTTTCTGAAATATTTAAGTTTTCTTTGTTTGCTATAATTTGATAGGTAATAAAATATTTATTTTTTATGGGGCCGATTCACAGAACTAATCTGAGATAAAATTCTAAACGTACTACTGTTGGTATTCACAGAAGGCATTTAGTAGTGGTGAAGTTAGGACTCCTAACTTTACTACTACTAAACTGAGATAAAATCCTAAACTTACTACTTTTGGTATTCACAGAAGGCATTTAGTAGTAGTAAAGTTAGGAGTCCTAACTTTACTACTACTAAATGCCTTCTGTGAATACCATTCATACTTACTTCATGCATGCATACTTCCACATCCCCATCCATCGGAAACACTGAAAATACCTCAGGTTTACGGTAACTGGTACCCACTACCAATTCAGGGTTCTCCCTTTTGGCCTCAAGTCAGCACCCAGAATATTTACAAAAGGCCTCACACCAGTGGCCGCGGCCCTACGTTCTCAAGGTCACCAAGTATTCCTCTACTTGGACGATTGGCTACTGAAGGCACCAACAGCAGATCAAGCGGCCAGAACCATGGATGCTTGTCTCCAGCTATTCAACAGACTATGGCTGACAGTGAACATCAAAAAGTCTTAATTTCTTCCCAGTCAAATAACACCATTTGTGGGAGCCAGGTTCGACACAATCCAATGCAAGGCCTTCCTATCGAAGGAGTGACAGGCACGTCCACAGCAGCTTGCTGGGACTATCTCAAGAAGAAAGTCTATTTCAGTGAGAGGGTACAAGTTGCTCTCAGGGATGTGTTCATCAGCAATCGACCTGGTACCCTTAGCCAGGCTCAAAATGAGAACTCTGCAGGAAGAGCTTCAGAAAAAGTGGCTGCAAACTTAGGGATCCTTCGAAGACACCTGACCATCGCATCGAAAGGGCATTGCCCTGAGACCCCGGGAGGGGAAACCTGCTGTCGTAGGACCGGCATTTGGCGTTGATGTCTGTGGCAAACAGGTCCAGTGCTGGCTTTCCCCATAGCACAAATACTCCGTCCAGCTGGAATTGGTTGAGTTCCCATTCGTGGCAATTGTCTGTATCTCTGCTGAGAGCATCTGCTAGCGTGTTGTGTAGGCCTGGAACATGCTACACTGGCCAAAATGAAGCTGGAGAGATGTCGCCTTATTCTCATTGCGCCCAGGTGGCCCAGCAACAGTGGTTCATGGAACTTCTTCATATTTCAGAAGCCAGACCCATATTTCTGCAGATGTCCCTCTCTCTTCTGACCAGGGACTACGGACAGGTGTGCTATCCGAATCCGAAGTCTCTACACTTGCATGTTTGACTCCTGAGTTCCTGGAATTTAGGGGCATGAACATTTTGCAGGAATGTAGAGACATCCTCTTGAAATCTAGGGCAGAAGGTACCATTAAAAAGTACAAGATGAAATGGAAAAGATTGTGTTTTTGGTGCCAACACAATGGCCTGCATCCATTTCAAGTATCCCGCAACAGATTTTATCATATCTCCTATCCTTGGCAAAATCTGGTTTACCTTTCGCCTCAGTTAAGGTGCATCTGGCTTCCATCTCTCGCTATAGAAGAGCTTCAAGCGCCACTTCTCTTTGTGCCTCAAGCCTGATCAAACAATTTAAGAAAGGACTGTTCAATACTTTTCCTCCAGTGCAAGCACCTCCACTGGAATGGAACCTCAACGTGGTCCTTGCACAACTCATGAAAAGACCATTCAAACCCATTCATAAAGCTGAATTGAAATTCCTATCATGGAAAGTCGCTCTTCTGCTGGCCCTCACCTCAGCCTGAAGAGTAAGTGAAATCCAAGCGTTCACCATTAAGAAACCCTTTTTAATATTTAAAGAAGACGCTGTGATTGTAAGGACTAATCCTACATTTATTCCAAAAGTGCCGTCACAATTCCACCTCAATGAACCGGTTATGCTCCAGTCCTTTTTTTATGCAAGCATCAATGCCTGCAGAGCAAACACTACATACGCTGGATGTCAAACGTTGCCTTAAGTTCTACCTTCAGAGTACAAAGGACATTTGAAAAACTGATCAATTATTAGTTGCCTATGGCCAAGGCAGAGAAGGGACTGCAATAACAAAGGCCACTATCGCAAGATGGATATCGGCTGCGATACAGTTCTGTCATGTCAAAGCTAATAAATCTTTTGAAAGGACAGCGAAGGCTCACTCCACCAGAGCAGTTGCCATGTCAGCTGCCCTCTTTGCGGGAGTGACTCTGGAAAAAATCTGTCGTGCTGCAACCTGGAGGACCACTCACACCTTCACGCAGCACTACTGCCTGGAGTCCGCACAGGATGCAGATGCGGCAGTGGGCCAGGCGGTGCTTCGCCATTTCTTCCATTAAGGTAAGCCTCGTTCTAACCCCTAGAAAGAGTCTTTTGTTCTCAGGGGGATTTCTTATGCTTACATGTTCTTAATGATGTAAAATATTACTAGGTAAGGTGTATTACAAGTTACGCTGTTTTTTTCCTTGCCTCTCGCTAATGGTTTTTATATGAAAATGCTAGTCTATAAGCAATAACTTAAGTTTTTTCTATGATTATGTTCCGTGCATTTCTTTTCTTCCATCCCTTTATTCCAAAACAAAGCAGTAGGCACAGGTATAGCCTTTAAGGTGCCTCTGGTATTAGCTCAAACTTTTAGGGGTCACTATGTTTTAGAAGTCACACACCATCCTCATCAGGCAAGATAATATTGGATGTGACTGCTTGCTATTCTGATTCAGGTATGTGAATCTATGAAAGATACCCCAATACTGGATTAGAAAATAAGTTACTTACCTGTAACTAGGATTATCCAGTATTGGTATCTTTCTTAGATTAACATGCACCCACCCTCCTCCCCGTAGAGGATTTTTCCATATTATTCAATAAGATACTCACTTGTCACTTGTGCTGGGAAAATCTGAGAGAAACGGCCTCTGCTAGGAGAGTTCTAAAGGGTGCTAGCAGCTGATTGGCTGCATTCAACATTTAGTCCTTTTTTAAAAAGGGACATAGCTAGGCTATGTAAAACATGGCTCAGGGCCACTAGGGCCTATGGCATAATTTTAAATACTGCTTGATTATGTTACTGTGGGACTCCCATCTCTACAACAGGGAATGATTCAGGCATGTGAATCTATGAAAGATACCAATACTGGATAACCATAGTTACAGGTAAGTAACTTATTTTCTTCTTGTGTAAAATACTTGTGCTGCAATTTTGAGTAGAATAAATCAGAGAAAGTAACCAGCATTATGAGAATGGTGAAAAAGAAGATAAACAATTCAACCATTGTGCCTTTACATTGATTATACAAATACATATAATTGACCTCCTATCTAGCACTGTCTAGCCTAGAGAGCATAGGGTGGATGCAGTTCTGCCAGATACTTTAGAGTGGTCTAACTCCCCATTTACCTGCGTGTGTGCGTCATCTGGTAGGCAGTCTTGGTGTAGAGCAGGCTGCCGCCCCTCTCGGGATAGTGATGAAATTCAGCTGGGCTAAAATTGAGTCGTGCCTGGCATGTGGTGACCTCGACAATCCATTGAAATGCTCTTCTGTCTAAAAAAAGGCTTGGTGCAGTTTATATAATAAAACTGAACCCATTCATACTGTGCCTGAGTTCTGGCCTGGCTGCCATTGTTGATTCTGCTCACCCAGAGCTGTCACCGAACAGACAACAGGAAACAAAGCCAGTGTGTGCATTGTATTGGGTCCTTGAACAGAATGTTCTAAGGTATGATAATGTGCGTATGAAGAAATGCAATTGTAAGCAAACCTTTTCTGAGTACACTATGGGGGATATTCTCAAGAACGTGCAATAATCTTCGCCAAAATATGTTAACGCAATTTTTCACATCGCCGTCTATCGCGGGAAAATAACTCTGTGTTAACGTCGTATTCCCAACACGGTGGTAACATGCGATAGTCTCCCGACAACGCGTCAAATGTCAGCGATAAAATTACCTGGACAGCGATAAAAATCTAAACCCGAGCGGGAAAAAAGTTGCGATGTGCCCAACTGCGATAAAAAATACCGCGATAAGCAGCACCAGGCCTGCAAGTCATATAAGTCAGGCGGGAAAAACCACTATAAAAGCGGCAAACAAAAACACAACCAAGACACAAACAACCGCGAAGCACCATGGAGGTAGCCGGAGCAAGTACAGAGGACAACCAGAACCCCACAAGCCCAACAGAGGACCAGCCTGGGACCGTCATTGGGGAGACGGTGGCAAGATTTGGGGGACCGGACACTGCACAACATGACCTGACCCAACAGCAACAGGGTGAGTAACGACCAGGGACAGGGGGAAATGGGCACAGTGGCACACATGCACAATTAAGTATAGCACATCTGCGAACAAACCATGCCCAAGAGTCACAACTCCGAACAAGAGACCAATTTACCCAAGTCTGCAACATCTCAGCACTGTATAAGCACAGAAGTGAAAGGCACACCGCCTGAAAGGGATAAGGGCCAGCCAAATCAGAGCTGAAGGGGCAACTCACCCACAATGCAGCACACACACATAAGAATCGAAGCACCTCAACATTGACAACAATGTGGTACAAACTGCAACATTCACACAACAGAACAGAGGACACAACTGCTGCCGCTTGTGTGTAGAAAATGGCCATTCGCATGTGGCATAGCAGGAAACTGTGAGATGATAATGTACAAGTACACCCTCACATCCCTGATGGTGCAGAAATTTCAACTGTCCCGCATCAAATTGGCATCTCCTCACAAACAGTCACAATGTACATTGTCATGCAGTCTGCATGTAAACCTGTACAATGCGTGAACATACATGTGAACACAATGTCAATCTGCATCTCCCCTTCACATTGCAGAGGGAGAATCAACACCTCCTGCAGAGCAGACCCAACAACACAGCACTGATGATGAAGAGGACCACACCAACATCTACACCGACGCCCTCCAACAGCTCATGGACAGCTTCGGCACCCCACCTCCAGCAGCAGGGCAGCCCAGCTGCATCGATGAGACCCCACCCCTGCACAGACCACACAGCAGGAAGCACCCACCACCACGGCTGTCTCCCAGGACCCCCACGACCAACACATGGCATTCCAACGCCGTATGTTCGGGTGCCAGGAGAAGATGGCTGACCAGCTGCGGGTGGGGTCCGAACTCATGTCAGCCAAACTAGATGCCATACGTGGGTGTCTAAGTCCCATCAGGGACGACTTACAGTCCCTTACGGACACCCACTGTCCGCTCCATGCTCTCCAACAATCCATGGCTGACATCGCTGGAGTCATGACTCTGAGCCAAGAACAACTGTCTAGTCAGAGTGGCTCCAGCGATGTCAGCCGGGAGTTGGGACACATAAGGAGAATGATGGAGAGCTTGGAGCGGATGCAGGCGGAAAGAATGGTTGCCCCGGCTGCACACCAGTCAGATGTAGCTGTGATCCTCCATGCCCTGCAGATCCTCGTCATGGCATTGCCACCACAAGGCCTGGCGTGGATGAATGCTGCTGCTACTACTCCCTCCACATCTCCACCCCCTGAAGTGTCTGTGCCACACACTGCGGCAGACATTCCACCTCCAGCCCCTGATGTGTCACTGCCACACAGTGATGCAGACAAAACACCACCACCCGCATGTGAGGCACTGGACACATCAGAGGACAGAGATGATGATGAATCGGGCTTTGTGGTAAGAATGAAGTGGTAGCATTCATCTCCGCCATATGGCCTGTTTCAGCTTGGTTCTGCCCTCTGCATCATGCCCTGGAATAACACCTTCCACTGTCCCCCGATACACTCAGCGACACTCACCTTGGACCTCGACATGGACTGCCATATTTGGTTTGGTTACCAATGACACAGCAAGCACACTGCGGACTGAAGTCTTCCACTCCCGATGAACTTGTCAATCCCAAAAGGACTCCGGTTGGCCCTCCATGGGGCAACATTGCAAAGTGGGGTTTGCATGACCCTGTACTGGTCCAGCTTCAACACTCCACTGAATGTGAATAAAACATTCTAATTCACACAGATGTGTCATGGCTATGCTCAATCAAGTATGAAAGTATGGATGAATGTAGGGACAGTGATTCCACATAAAGGTACTCCCTGGGTAATGCTATCATTGCGCATGTATGGCCGTGACCCAGATAGGCAGTGAGACACACATTGTCATTCAAACCAACACTCATCACAGTTGAATACAAGTGAAGGTGCGTAGACTTTATTAGCATATGCTTGTCAGTACGGGCAAGATTAGTGCCACAACATGCAGACCAATGCAGCAGTATGTCAGAATGAGGAACGTTGCCAAGCGCCGCTGACCACTCCAGGGGAGTGCCTCACCTTTCACATGTGTGTGTTGTTCGGCGTTGTTGTCCGCTCATGTATTTGGAGTCAAGGCGAATGCAGCCATGTCCACTGTTGTCGTGGGATATGTGACCAGATCTCCAAGATGCAACAAGGTGTTGGGACATGTGCAATGGGTTCCAATCTGTTGTGGCTGCAGGTACGTAGTTACTCGTCCATAAAAGCGATTGCAGCTTTGTAGGCTATCATTTCCAACATGAGCTCGTTGTCGACTTCATCAAACAGGACGGCGAGGCCATCCATTAGCAGGTCTGGATAGATGTGCTGCGTCCACCCCCTTTCACCAATTAGCACTACAGCCCAATAGGGGAGCGGTTCAATGTGGTCACTGCACACGAGGAGTTGTGCAATCTCCCAGGTCCAGCTACCAGCATGTATGCCAAGTATCAAGGCATCCCATAAACGGGTATCACGGTGACACTCCTAGTCGTGGGCCAACAGGGGGCGCACAAACATGTCAAAATCCAGTTCAGCTACCGTCCTATTGGATAGGCAGACATCCATGGACCACTCAAATATGCACGATCGACAATGCAACACAGGCTGAACGCAGGTGACGATGGCAAGGCGGAAGCTTAGCCAGTAACTGATCCGCAGCACTGCCAATGGCAGTACCCCCAGTAAATGCAACATACGTGCACGGTACAGTTCCACGTGACAGGGGTTGTGCATGTGTCCGGGATGTTCTGCCATTGTGTTAGTGGCTCTGGTTGAAGCGGCACTGTTCTGACCTGCGCCAGTTCTGTGGATGAAATGCCACAGCTAGGATCAATGAGTTGTTTTAGTGTGCAACAGTTGTACGCCTGGGATGGTGTGGGAGTAAGTGTGAAGGCCATTCCATGCAAGATAACTTCGAGCAAGGACTTCTGTGTGTGGGATGTGTATACGTTGGTCTTTCGTCGGGCTGTGCGTAGTGTGGGAGTCGACATCAGCTGCTATAGTATCTGTCAGGGGGTGCCGGGCACATGCAATTCCGAGGTCGGAGGTGCAGATGTGCTTCCGCCTGATAGTTCAGACAAAGGAGCTTTCATCCCTAATGTTAGTCTCTCATCTGCTTGCATTCAGGAAATGTGAAGTGGCTTGTTGGGGGTGGGGTGGGATGTGTGCGACTTTGGGATTCATGTTTGACATGTCTTGCATGTGGCAAATGTGCGGCATCACTGTGTGTTACGTTGCCTCACAGCTGCTCCTCCCTCCCCCGAGCCTATTTACTTGTGCGCGCAGCGCGGTTGCATCACTTGCACTCCTACGGCACACCATTGTCATGCCTGTCTGCGCATGTCCACAAGCCTGACAACCACACTGTGATGTTGTCCATTGAAGGTGGGCGGCCACGTGAGTGTAGGCCTATGGTAAGCATAGGGTGGACACAGATGTAGAGTCCATGCGTGGCTGAACTCGCGCTGCGAGTAGGTCTAGGCATTTGGCTCTTGCTGCGGCATTACAGATACACACAACACTTGGCATGTATGAGCCAAGACCCCGAGCGGTCTTGCGCTCCTTCATTTCTCTGTTCGTGCGAGCCCACCCTCAGGGTGCATGCTACATTGCAACATTGTCGATTGTGGGCAGGGTGGTGCCGACACTACAACAGAGACACAGGCATTAGTTACTTCCTTGTCCAGGCCAGAACCGAACCACGCCCAGAGCCCCGGGTAAATCCTTCACACCCCTACGCTGGCCTGGCATACGCCGGTCCAGCCCACTCCGCTTACGCTCACAGGGGGGGACGACAGAGCTACGTGTCCAAGGTCTTAGACACAAGGTAAGGTGGTAGGGTCCTGGCCCATCATGCATACATAATGACCACAAGGACACACTTAGATAGATAGTGGAACTGGCTACGGGCATGTGCGCCCGGCCACTTTTTATTGCCAGGGTCACATGTCCAGTGACGCCTGTGCTGGATGGGTGTGGGGTGAGTGTAAGCCAGCACTCAGGGAGTGGTTGGTGCTGGCAACAACTAGAACAGTGATCTTCGTATTACACACACAGATTCAATCATAAAGGGTCCATGACTTGTGGTGCACTGAGGTAGGGGCACCAGAGATGAGCGTGCTCATGTGAAGTGATTGTTAATCATTGTGTCCCTTCGGGATATTCCCGCTGCAGCTGCAGTGGGGTGTGGTACACCTGCCTCATCTTCATCATCATCGTCCCAGGTCTTCCCCACTGCCTGAGGCGACATTGTCGCTGCAGCTGTCCACGGCACAAAACTCAATCATAAAGGGTACATGTGTTGTGGTGCACTGAGTTGGTGGCACCTGAAGCGCTCAGCGGGTGTGCAGCCTCCGATGATGCGTCGTCCGGGCAGGCCACACTGGAAGCAATGTCTGTTGCCTACTGGACTGTGCCATTAATAAATCAAGACTCAATTTGAATTGTGAGCCCTGCTGACTACAGTGTAGGCCGGAGGCAGCAGTCAGAAAGGGCCCATAGCCACGTGGCGATGACTTGTGGTGCACTAAGTTGGTGGCACCTGAAGCGCTCAGCGGGTGTGCAGCCAGAGATGATGGCGTGTCCTCGCAGGTCAGGATTGGATTTGATTTGAGGGCCCTACTGACTGCAGTGTAGGCCGCAGACAGTAGTCAGCACACACATAACTCTGCGGTGCTGTGCGCTGGGGGCCTGTTTCGCGGGCGCCAGCGATCAGTTGAGGAGGCTGGCGGTAATGGCGGCGGACTCGTGGCAGGGTGAGGGGCGCCTCCCTGGCAGACGTGTTGGCCATCCGGGAAGTGAACCACGCCCAGAGCCCCGGCCTATTTATTCACACTCCTACGCTGGCCTGGCGTACGCTGGCCCAGCCCACTCCGCTTACGCTTACAGGGGGGGACGACACGGATACATGACCGGGGTCTTCCCCACTGCCTGAGGTAACATGGTTGCGTCCACTGTCCACAACACTACAAACACCAGCAGTATATGTCCACATGGACATGTCTGTGCTCTGCATACTGTAGTCTCTCCAGCACATCACCGCCACACTTGGCATTGTGTACATGCTTATTCATGGGTGACTTGCCTCCTTCACACATACTTGGTTCCCACCTCTCCCCACATTCTGCAATTGTGTGGCTGAGGGGCCATGCCGTTTTGGGAAGGTCAGCTGTCTTGTTCTGCGCTGCCTCAGTGGTAGTCCGGGGGGGGGGTCCTGGGGGTGGTGGCGGTGGCTGTTGTGGTCCTCTTGGGTCTCCGAGCTGCATGGTCAGTAGCTCCATGACATGTGTTGGTCTTCAGATGTGGCTCTGGGCTGGGCTCCCTTTCATGCTGCAGGTTGTCGTCCTGCTTTACACAAGTAAAAGGCAGGTGTTAAATCCCTGCTGCTTACGCGCCTTATCGCCTGTTTTTGGGTCGCATCGCGGATCTGGCTGGTCGTTGAGAATATCGCGAAGTGGTGTTTTCGTGTGTTTTTGCACGGGAACGCCTACTCTGCATATCATTAGTGTTAGTTGTCGCTCTCATCCGTGGCGATGTTTTTTGCGGAGGATATCACTGGGAAACTAGCGATATCGGCAGTTTGCACCAGCTTGAGAATAGGGCGATAAGTCTATCGCCACTTTTGCGGCGCTAAAGTGCTGATAAATCGGCGATGACTCCTTGAGAATATGCCCCTATCTCATGTCGGCTCGGAAACAAATGTGTGCTAAAAGTAATCATTTAAAAAGATGTCAACTTTTAAAGTGAGCGTGTAAAATGAAAGTGCTTGTGCACAGGATCTATGTACCTCACAACATTGTATAAAAAGCTTTTTTAGTTTGTAGCCTCTTGAGACCTATAGTTAGATATGGCATAACCATAGGTCCATGTTACCACTTCTTATTACCAATACTAATAAAGTTGTAATCTGTACACAAACGGTTGCCACGGTTTGTTTTCTAAGGTGGTATCAAATAAGTAGGTGAATTTAACTACTTGGGCCCATTCTGCGAATTTGTTGACTTGCCTGTAATATCTTAGAGAATAGCAAGTTCTTCTTACTAGTTTGCAAACATAGATATGGGTGTACTTACTTCTAAATTCTTGCAGCCAATTTTAATGATATGTACAGCTTGCCAAAATGTGAGGAGAGGCAGCTATTGTAAAAATATACAAGGGTATTTAATATCTGTTGCTTCACACTTCATGCATGTTATTGCTCGATCCTCTTTGAAGTTCCCCAACTTCTCAGCAGTCCAATATAGCCCTTGGATGTAAAGAAATGGCTCCTCCTAAGTGGCAAAACTTTCACAACTTTGTATAGAGGAAATGTAGTTCTCTTCCACTGGATCCTCATCATTAGTCATAAGTACTGAATAGTCCGGCCCATGCTCTGGGACCCTAGAGCACTTATAAAATACATGTATGTATATATATACATCAATCTGAAAAAATATTTACACTCACAACAATTGCAGCCTATAAACAGGCTAAGAAGTCCAAATTTTATTTTCATTAAAAAAAAATAAAAAAAATACTTTCATATAAGTCACCATTGAGTAAAGGTCAACATATCAAACCTTTCACAAGCTTTCTTTAAAAGAAAAAGAAGTGAAGGGCATAATTAGCCAATGGGCTGCAAACAGTACATTCAGCTAATGCAACTGCACTGTACCTTTTAAGGACCTCACAGTACCCTCAGTATCAAATCATGCCCCACAGATGACACTTAGGTCAGTTCATTTTTATGGCTCCTAGAAACAGGATCTTTGGGCACTGAACACTGCCTTTTTTTGCGAAAATTCAGAAAAGATTTATAACAACTTCTTTTCAGGGTTTATTCGACCTCTTTTAAGGACTAGATTAAGTTAACACCTTTTTTTTTTACTAAAAGTAGTGTAATTTCTGTCAGGATGCCTTCACTTTTTGTGAAGCGCCCATCCTGTAGGAAGAAAATGGCTCAAAAAAATCCACACAGGGTCTGTATCCATTGCCTTCTAGAAGATCACCATCCTAATTCATGTAGACACTGTAAAATACTCTCCAGAAGAACATTAAGAGAGAGAGAAACAAATCAGACTGCATGAAATACAGGAGAAACAAAAAGAAAAACAACAGGAGAAGACTGCTGGTTCCTCAAGAAGCCATGGTGAAGGTCAGTCTACTACCAGAGTGCTTTCCTCCCACTCCAAGGACTCCCCTAGGGGAGAGGATGTAGCCTTATGGCTAGAGCGGTCGACCTCGAAACTGGGGAACCGGGTTCGAGTCTCGGCAACGACGCTCAACATCCTGTGATTCTGGGCAAATCACTTAATCTCCCCGCGCCTAACAAAAATGAATGTGTCCTCATGTAACGAAACTGGTGCTCATGTAAAGCGCTCTGATACCCGATGTCTCGGGTCTAGTTCGCGCTATATAAAACTCTAAAAAAAAAAAAAAAGATCCAAGGAGAGAAGGCATCAATGGGAGAGATATCGGTCCGATTGACTTCGAGCAGTATGACGTCAAGGAGTATGACGTTGAAGACCATGACGGTGAGGAACCTGCCTACCTGTTGGCCATTGACAGGTACTCCATTGAAGTCAAAGCACTATTCAACATCATACAGTCAATTGACGTCAAGGTAAGTGTCGACGTTGAGAACCCCTCCCTTAATGGCATGACCACTACTGTCAACGAAGAGTCAGCCTCCATTGACAATGTCACCAAAGTCGATGTCTAGGCATCCACTATTGACGTCAAAGACACCACTGTCAATGACAAAGCAACTCCCTTTGACATCAAGACTCCCTCCAACGACATTGAGGACACCACCAAGGTCGACGGCAAAGCAGCCACCATCAGCGTCGAAGACACCGCCAACTGAAGGAAAGTGTCTTCCGTTGACATCGAGTCCTCCTCCGTCCAGGTCGAAGACTTCACTGTCACATCAGTAGCGGTCAAGACCAACCTCTGAAGGTCAAGCTCTCCATCAATCCACCTGTTATCAAGATGGCTGCAAAGCTTAAGTAAGCGGAGAGGATGATACTCCTGGTTCAGATTATTCTCGCACATATTCACCCTCAAGGAACCCGCCGGAGACTGTCCGTTCTATCTTGCTGTCTCTTAGGCCAGTCTCATCTCCAAAACTGTTAGGAGAAGTTACTTCTGCTCCATCTCCAGTCAGATAGACATTTCTTACAAAGAGACCAAGATCACAGAGGAGGAGGCATCAAATTTGCTCTATACGTAGATCTAGAAGACCATCTAATGCAAAATTTATATCTTCGCATTCAAGACGATCAGGTAGAAGATCAGTAAGATCTTAATCTCACTATAGGAAATATTCACCTTCAACTACCTGATGATCTTCTATAAGAGATTACTCTCCAACACTGATGGGCACTCCTCCAGCTAGAGTCTCTCTAGTAGACCATCTCTGCACCTTTAATGATGTATTAGTGAGAGGGGCTACAAAATTCAACATCACCATGCCCATCATGACTACTTTGACTTCGGTCATCTTTGAGTCTTTATACCAAAGAACCTCTTCCAGACCTATATTGACTTTGGTCGCAGGTCTTTTAGAACCTGCAATGCAACTATTGGTGACGCCTGCATTAATTACGTCTGTTCCTTCCAGACTTCTAAAAGAAGTACAAACCACCAGATCAGGACCCCCTTTTTTAAGGCAAGATCCTACAAGGATGCAGTGATTGTAGCTACAGCTAAAGAAAATCACATATAGTTGCTCCTACTTCTACTGCCACACCAGACAAAGATTCCTTGGGCAGAAAAATGTGCAGAATGTCTGCAACAATTATGAAGGCGGCAAGTGCGACAGCTCTCTCAGGAACATATGATCATTCCCAGTGGGACTCTTTACAAAAATATACAGACAAACCCCCCAAGGAAGATAGACAAGACTTCCAAGAGATTCTTAATTAAGGAATGCTAGTCTCAGATCAGATCATTGTGGCAACAGCAGATTTGTTGACTTGGCAGTGCATGGGTACTGCCATTGCATCTCTACAAAACGCAATTCTTGGTTGAGATTGACCAGCCTAAAACTTGAAGCACAACAAAGGATTGGTAATTTACAAATTCTCAGGCTTAACATTATGCGGCTCACATGCAGATGACGAAATATCAAGAATGAAATCTGAAATGGACACTTTAAAAGCAGTTGGCCTGGAAAAGAGAAAATAATTCATAAGGCAATACAGGCCTTGTGACAGGTATTATTTTCCTCGGAGGGTTCAAAACCCTCATTGGTTGTACCAACAGTAGCAACAACCAAGGCAACAGTACCACCACAGGAAATTGTGTAGAGGAAAAGGAAGTCTCCACCAACCACAAACTGCTTCCGCAGGAAAACCTCCAGCAAAACAATGATTTCCTCCTTCTCCATCACCTACTCCAGTAGGAGGAAATATAAGTAATTATGTGCAAAAGTGCAGAAAATACCCAAAGACAAATGCATTTTGAATATTGTGCAGAACAGATATTCACTATGGTGAGCAGTCAAAATATCGAAAATAAAATATCGATATACAATAATATCGAAGTTAAAATATCGAACGGACAGAATATCGTTGTGAAGAATATCGATGGACAGAATATCGACCCTAAGGTAAGTAATATCGAATTTTTTAATATCGATGTAAATAATATCGAAGTTAGTAATATAGAAATCAAATATATCGATGTTACTAATATCGATGTTACTAATATCGATATTTGTATTATTGTTATGTATTTTGTTATGTTTTTAGTATGTATGTGTTATATGTGTTTTTGTTAGGTGTTCTACTTGTTTAAAAATATATGTATACAATTTTTATATGTTAATAAAAAAAAATTTAAGTTATTTTATTTTTTTGTACTAAAGCGGGTTGTGGGTTTATAGGGGAATAGGGTGGGAAGTAATTTAATTATACTAAATTAATTATTAATTTTTAGGAATTATAAATTAATTGTAATTATTTTTTGCGTTTAAGTTCTGTAGCGGGTTGTGGGTTTATAGGGGAATAGGGTGGGAAGTAATTTAATTGTAATTAAGTTATAATTTATTTTAATTAATTGGTATTGATAATTATATTATTGTTAATTAATTAATAATTGGTAATTAATTTGTATTAATTGGTTATTAATTTTTATTAATTGATTAATTTATTATCATGTAATTTAAATGTAATCAAGTTATAATTTATTTTAATTAATTGTTATTGATAATTATATAATTGTTAATTAATTAATAATTGGTAATAAATTTTTATTAATTGGTGATTAATTTTTATTAATTGATTAATTGATCATCATGTAATTTAAATGTAATTAACTTATAATTTATTTTAATTAATTGGTATTGATAATTATATTATTTTTAATTAATTGATAAATGGTAATCAATTATTATTAATTGGTAATTAATTATTATTAATTAGTTATTAATTTTTATTAATTGATTAATTGATCATTATGTTAAGTGTATTATTTTATCATTGGAGTGTGTTGTGCGTTTATAGGGGAATACTTTTGGAAGTAATTGAAATCTAATTAAGTAATTATTCAATTTATTTTTGGGTATTGATAATTCATTTATTGGATATTAATTATTAATAGGTAATTTTTTAAATTACAATTTTTTGGTTCTAAAAATTAATTTATTGTTGTTTTATCATTAATTGGTAATTAAATATTATTAAATATTATTTATTGATACATTTAATTAATATATTAAGAATTATTTATTAATTGATAATTAATGTTTAATTGTTATTATTATTGGTATAAAAAAGCATTTAATTGTTCAATATTAGTTAATTGGTAATTAAGTTTTAATAATGTATATGTTTTTTGTTATTAAAAATATTTATTGTTCAATATTTATTATTTAATAATTAATATTTATTAATTATTATTTATTGGTATTTATTATTTATTTATTGTTAATACATTTTCTATTGGTAATTATGTTTTTAATAATTATTTATTGGTATTGGTAAATAGTTTAGTTATTTAATAATTCATTAATTATTTAAAAAATTTAATTTATTTATAAGTATGTTATTTGTAACTTCTACGCTATCCAACACTTTCCCTACTGTTGCACTCTCTGGAGTTGGAATAGTAATTTTTACCCCTATGCTATCCAACACTTTCCCTACTGTTGCACTCACTGGAGTGGGAATAGTAATTTTTACCCTCACGCTATCCAACGCTTTCCCTACTGTTGCACTCCCTGGAGTGGGAATAGTAATTTCTACCCCTACGCTATCCAACACTTTCCCTACTGTTGCACTCTCTGGAGTTGGAATAGTAATTTTTACCCCTACGCTATCCAACACTTTCCCTACTGTTGCACTCACTGGAGTGGGAATAGTAATTTTTACCCTCACGCTATCCAACGCTTTCCCTACTGTTGCACTCCCTGGAGTGGGAATAGTAATTTCTACCCCTACGCTATCCAACACTTTCCCTACTGTTGCACTCTCTGGAGTTGGAATAGTAATTTTTACCCCTACGCTATCCAACACTTTCCCTACTGTTGCACTCTCTGGAGTGGGAATAGTAATTTTTACCCCTACGCTATCCAACATTTTTCTTACTGTTGTTTTTTAGGGGTTGTAATAGTAGTTTTATTCCCTACGCTATTTAATTTTTTTGTATTATTTTAGTTAATATAGTATATAATTAATTTTAAAAATATTAAAAGTAAATTTAATTTTTTTAATTTGTTATACATAATTGTTTAATTTTTATTTATGTTATTGTTTTATGTGTATAGATGTATTTGTAATTTATAATATTTTTTTATAATTTATAATTTATTAAAATAATTATTCAAACTGATTATTAAGGGGCCCATTAGGATGTCGGGCGGTAAAAAATCCGCCATCTACCATAGCGGTAGAAATCCGCCCGCCCACACCGTCTGAATACCGACCGAGCAATTACGATGGCGCGAGCCGCAAACCGCCGGCGGCGGAAAATACACAAAAAATACCGCCCGCCCATGTCCAAATCCAAGTCCATCCGCCCGCCACGGACGGAAATACGCACGACAACCCAAAACCGCCCGCCCTGACGACCGAGATACCGGCCGTGAAATTAGGATCGCACCGACATGAGCGCGGTAAATCCACAAATACACCGCCCGCCAGCGTAAACAACAGTGACGAAAATGGACACGGCGGAAGCTCAGGCGGCCACGTCCCTGCACAGAAATCATCCGCGGACAAAAACAAACACACACAACATGGCCAACAAGTCCACACAGCAACCCACGCACAAATACCCAAACACAGTACACATCCCGAAAACACATCCCCCTGGACAAACAAATAAACTACAAATCCCAGAACACCAGCCACAACACACCTGAAAACAACAGACCATCATGACACACCCACATAGGTAAGTACAAAAGCAGCTCCTTCACAGACCACAATCCCTTGCAACACTACAAACTGAGGACGAAAGCACAGAACACAGCGAGACAGAAAGGACAGCAGCACACCACAGACACGCACCCATCACACCCATCACCACCACCACCAAACACCTGACCCACAAACCCCCTGAACATCACACACCACACACCGCACCAGCACCACAAACACCAAAACACACACCATGGCATCACACAGAATGCCCAAGTTCACTTCCACTGAGCTGACGGTCATGGTCGACGAGATCGTCAAGGTGCACCCACAAATCTATGGCAACCAGGTCCAACAGACACCACTATCCACCAGAAACCGGTTGTGGAGCAGGATCGTAGACCAGGTCAATGCAGTCGGGAACGTGCCACGCAACAGAGGCAAAATCAACAAAAGGTGGAACGACCTGAAAAGCGTGGTCAAGAAGAAGGAGGCCAAAAATCAGCAGCTGGCTGCCAGGACTGGCGGAGGTAATCCCGCGCTATTCAAGACCTTCAAGGCGTGGGAGGAGAAGGTGCGAGTCATCATACATCCGGAGATCCTCACCGGATTACCAGGGGGAGTCGAGGCTGGTAAGTGCAAACAAACGTATACCAGCACACCGCTATGTACTCACATGCACTACCACTATGCCATAGCTCCGAGGGACAAACACCCCCATGTCCAGTACACAATACACAAGACATCACTCACTCATGCAACAGACACTCACACACACAGCCCAAACCTACCAACTGACATAACCATGGGGGCATGTGTACAGTCAGCCAGCACCGCAACTCCCACCAGGTCCCCTCGTACTCCAGAAGCGCCAGAAGGAGCACTCCCCACACCCATGTGTCAGCCATAGCTGCACTAACCGACAAGTAACAGGTAAGTAGCCGCAACACAAAGGCAGTGGGTCGGAGGGGGACAGCTGAAGTACAACAGCCACCAGGCCCCCAGTCCCACAGCGCAGCAAGGTGGAGCACCCCCCACACCCATGCGTCAGCCACTGCAGTGCACACCTGCATCCGACAGGTAGACATCTCACCCCACATGCAGGGGTTCCTGTGGGTGTCAGGCCATCACCACAACTCACAACACCGCCCCCACTCCCACAGACCAGCAACATGGAGCACCCCTCCCGCCCATAACCATGTGGCATCCATTGCATTGCACACTCAAAAACAACCTGTAGGTGGGAGACTGTACAGGGCAGGGTGTCTGTAGGCATGAGGACAGTATTACGACTGACACATGGGACATGTCACGTAGCAGAGGAACACGCAGCACTGCTCCCTGTCACAATCATGTGACCAATGTGCACACGGACATGTATCACAGAGTCATACCCCACATGACCCATCACAGATACAGCAACACCTAAGGAGCCACGTCTGCATGCACAAGTCCCACTGGAGTACAGACCCACACGGCAGGCACTGTGCCACCCATCACACACATCAGCAACACCATCGAAGTCTTGTCCATGTAGTCCTCACTGCCTATCACCCACACATCGTACAACAACGCCCATGTAAGACAAACCTTACTAGAAGTAACAGCGTGGAACCACAATATTGCACACAAACACCACTGGACCCATGAAACACACAGGCACACAATGCACATTCAACATATCATCCATCTCATCTGTCAGCCCCAGTGTCATGGAAGGTATGTCATCCGAACAGCTGGCCCTCATACAGCAGTCATGCAGAGATACCTGCCCATGACAAATCATGTGCCTGCAGTGACTGAAGCGCACGTCACACTGTGAGTAACAACACACATAATATAGTCAACACCCCAAGAGCACTGCATTGATGCACATGTTCGAGGGCAGCACACACACCAAGGATTTTGCCCATCTGCAATACGTCGTGTGGCACACAACAAGCACGAACTCACAACAATGCCACCAATGTAATGTCCACAAATGATGACAGTCAGCAGATATGCCGGGTATGTTAGTCAGACACACACCTTTGTCTATGCACTGTCATGTTGCCAGAACACATGTCACGTTCTGCACCCATGACTCACAGTATGTACCCCAAAACCATATTTCAACCCAAAAGCGTTGAGGGGGCTGTACCCCCTTTTGCCATCTGCGTTTCTAAGCGTTCCATTTGAACCCCAAAACCATAGTTCAACCCAAAAGCGTTGAGGGGGCTGTACCCCCTTTTGCCATCTGCGTTTCTAAGCGTTCCATTTGAACCCCAAAACCATAGTTCAACCCAAAAGCGTTGAGGCGGCTGTACCCCCTTTTGCCATCTGCGTTTCCAAGCATTCCATTTGAACCCCAAAACCATAGTTCAACCCACCATCGTCGATGGGTCTGGAGCCCGCATACACCCGAGCCACAAAATGTAGGAGCATAGCAACACACACCCATCGGCATTGCTAATCCGTCCCATGCCACATGTCCACATCACACAGTACCATTGCCTAGCCCACGCATACACACATCGTACATCCACACACACGCCCCTGGGAAACCTGTGCACGACAGTGCACGAACTGTGAATGTCAGACAACCAATACATACTTTGCTAGGTGCAACACAATGACCTATCACATTCTCCCCACAGGTGCCGAACAGCTGGATGCTGGAGAGGGAGACAGCAGCCAGCACAGCCAGCCCGCAAGCCCCCGACCCGGACTCACGGATGTAGAAGACCTGGACACCTCTTCGGACGAGGACCACCCACCAGGCCCGTCTGGAGTGGCAGGGCCCAACCGCTCCCCAGGGCCCCTCCTACCCACCAACACATCACCCAGGGCTGCTGACCAGTCACAGACCCCTGCTGCCACGGTCGTTGCGGCCACCACCGCCGCAACCACCACCACCACCACCACGCCATCCCTGACCACTCAACCAGCGCAAGGGGTGGCACGCCCGTCGTGCTCGACCCTGGGAGCCAGACAGAGGACCGTGGTGACCAATGTGGCGAGTGGGCAGGTCGGTGGCAGCAGTACCGGTGGGAGGAGCAGGGTCAGGCCAACGCCATCTGAGCCTGGGAGCCAAGCCCTGCCGCAAATCTCAAGAGTCCTTGGGGCCTATGAAGAGGCCCAAGGACAATGGGCCAGGTCGGCTGCCGACACGCGGGAGGTCCTTGGGGTGTTGAGGTCCATGGACGCCCATATGGGCCAAATCGTGACCCGTATGGACAAACTTGTGGACCTCATGGCCCAGCAGGTGTTGGGGGGAGGGCCCAAGCAAGGCCAGCCACACCACCGCCGCCACCACGTGCTGTGGCGCAGGGTCGTGCAACATCTAGTTCCCCTGCGTCCACAGCTAGTGAGCAGTCCTCAGCCACCACCAGCAGCCCACCAACACACCCCCTACCAAACGTGGAAGGGGCCGTCCGAAGAGGAAACAGGTGTCCAGAGAGGACTTCGCACGCACCAAACGCCAGTGAGTCAGCCAGCCACCCTGACCACCTACTGCACTGACTTGGACTACGATCCTACCCCACACTGCCATGTGAATGGCATGTGTCTGTTGGACTGTGGACATAGAACTTCATGGGTACACCTTGACCATCACGCAGCCATGGCCGTCAAATCATTGTCACAGCATGCACCACTTTTGTCATCACCTTGCACACAATCACATGTCACCGCTGTAAATAAATACACCTTGATCACAATCTGCATTATGTGTCCTGGGTTTATTCAACGATGTGCAATCGCCACCATGAGCAGAAATGCATCTGCTGTGTGGTATGTCGATGGGACAGGAGAGGCTGTAGGGACCTAGGGGTGAAAAACAGAACAAGAGTACATTCAATGAGTGTGTCACACACTCATCACACAGTACTTGTCACCAACTACAAGCAATGTACACACATCTCACACAGCAACAGGGCACAATGCAACAGCCACTGTCAGTGGCATACTAACCTGGACATGGACCATTGACACACAGCACTCAGTGAACAAAAGGCCTCCGTGACAGAGCACACATACACCTGCACAACTACAGCTACATCAGCCGTCGTACATGGACACTCACCGTCAAGTGAAGTAGCGGGCGATGAGCTGCTGACGCACATTCACAGCTCCCTCCTCCCCACTGTCCTCTTCACTCGACCCGTCCTGGTCTGCAGGCTGGGGCCCTGGTTGATCTCCGTCATCCACAATTAGGGGGATCTGCTTGCGAATAGCCAGATTGTGCAGCATGCAGCAAGCCACTACTATCTGGCACACCTTCTGTGGGGAGTACGCCAGTGCGCCCCGGTGCGGTCCAGGCATCTGAACCTGGACTTGAGGAGGCCAAAGGTCCGCTCAACCACACGTCTGGTCCTCCCATGTGCCTCATTGTAGCGGACATCAGCTGGGGTACGAGGATGTCGTAATGGGCTGAGCAGCCAGGGCCCATTCGGGTAAGCAGAGTCACCTGGGTGTGAGGGACACAGAGAATCGTTGCAATTCCAACTGGACACAATACAGCATCGCACAGCCAGCACGCTACACTACTCCACATACTCACCAACAATCCAAGCACGGTCCGGTTGCAGATTGGTCATCAGACGTGGTAGGATGCTGTTGCGCATGATGTGCGCGTCATGTGCCGATCCTGGAAACTTCGCACACACGTGTGAAATGACCATGTCCGCAAGGCACACCACTTGCACATTCAGGGAGTGGGTGTGCTTCCTATTGCGGTAGAGGTGCTCAGTGGCCTGTGGTGCAACAAGGCCAACATGGGTGCAATCTATTGCACCAACAACGTGGGGGATCCGTCCAAGGGCATAGAAATCACCCTTCACTGCCGCCAATTCACGAGCCCTGGGGAATCGTATGTACCTGTTCCTGTACAGCATCATAGCTGACAGTACATCCCTCAGCACCATGCAGAACATGGGCTGGGACATCCCACCTCCACTGCCCACTGTGTGTTGGAATGACCCAGTGGCGAAGAAATGCAGTGCAGCCATCACCTTAGCCGTGGGGGTAAATGCAGTAGGATACACCCTGCGAGGACGGAGGTGGGGTTCCAACAAGGCACATAGGCGATGCAGGGTGGGTCGGTCCAGCCGGAACTTCCGGATCACCTCCACATCCTCCATGTTTGACAGCAATTGGTAGGGGCGATGTATGTTTCGCCTCCTCCTAGGAAAGATGGAAGTGGACACATGTCAAAGCAACACGCCACAGGGCATTTACACATACACAAATCAAAAATGACTGACCAAGCAATTGAATCACAGAACAGCTGACAAGTAGGGACAGCACAGCCACAATACACTTACACAGGTCCCCTACCAATAGCAATGGGCAGTGACACACACCATTGCTATGAGCATGCACATGGGGAGTTAGGCCTTAACAACTTGTAAGGCATGCTGATGGAAACAGACTGCATATTCGGAAAGCTGCAACACCACGGCAACATGACTAGCTGCTGTGCATCACACTGCTTCCGAGGCTGGGTGTGTAGGGCACACACCAACAACGCTATGGACACAGGCTGAGCGGCCAAAACAAGTGGGACCTGTGGCACGAGGGGATATGAGACAGTCATTGATGTCCCTACTGCACCCTATGTACAGCACTGTACGGATCACACCTCCAGAAACATTGACAGGTGTACACATTGACAGCTCCATGCCAACACGGCTGTGTGATTGCAAATACACATCACAAGTGACACGTAACGTTGCACGTGCCAAGTGGCAGATGTACATAGTGAAAGATGGCATGTGTGTGCATATGCATATCCCATGCTCCCATGCCAATGTGTACATGATGATATGCCAACAGACATGTGGAGGCTGGCCACTGGCCGTCCCTGCCTATGCACACAGCATGTTGTGGCCCCGTCCATTGTGGACCTGCACCCACACACAAATCATGGCCACACCTGCAGATGCATTGCGCACATTAAACTGTGTGGTGCACATGGCATCAGCGGACTGTACCCGCCATGGGCCAGGCCCTTACGGCCAACTCCAATGACCCTCGCGGTTGCACCCTGCGTGTTCCACCATGGAGGTAAGCATCCCGGGCCAGCTGGGAGCAGGCCATCGTCTGCAATTGAAGCTGGCAGACATGGTACACAAATTGCAGCAGCTTGGACCCACTGAAACTGCCCCAGGGGGCTATGTGAGTGTGTGAGTGAGACCGGCATTACCACAGCTACCTGGGACTGCAGCCTGGCACCCCTCAACAACACCTGCTGCTGCCACCTCTCCACCTACACGTGGATGACGCTGAGGATATGTCCAGGTCCACTCACCAGCGAGGAGCTGGAGATCCTGGATTCCGAGCTCCACGCACACTGCACATGGCTATTCCTTGCGAAAGTTGTGTGTGAGAGACAACTGCAGTGTGTGTGGGAGTGCATGTGGGGGTCACACATGTCGTTGATCCGCAGCACTATGAGTCAGAGCCTGTGGTGTTCAAACATGCACTGCTCACCATGCTGACTGCAGGTGGCAGTGGTATGTGAGCTCTCGGGCGCTTTGACATGTCTGTCCCTCCCGAGTGGTGGTACATGGCAACTTCATGTCAGACATCCAGTGACACAGACAATTGGCAATGCAGGTCTCAGTGCACTTGTTGCTCGTGTGAATGTCAGGCTGGGGCCATGCTGCCCTTCTCAGTCCCAGCAGGCCTGGCCTGCACATTGACTGCACAATGCCAGTAGGTGACAACACAGAATGACTAGTGGGTTACATGTGTCACCTGTTCAGCACTCTCCGGATGAGCGCAAACTCAGCCCTGTACATTGGTCACACCATGCCTCGTGAAAGGGATGTGTGTGTGAGATAGTGCCACTGAATGTGACCACCGTTGCGGGGTGGGCCATGCGCAGGGCGAGTACGTTGGTTGTTGCGCAGTGTTGGTCACAGTGGGTACACCAACACAGATGTGTTGCCTTGTGAACTTTTGCTAGGTCCGCCTGACAATGGACAGTAGATGTGGGCAGACTACACATTGGTCGATGTGCTGTCTATATGCATGTGCCTTCACACCAGGCACAGCTGCCCCTGCACATGTGACCCCTGCTGCCCTCAGTGCTGGGTCTGTTGAGCTGATGCGCCATCTGTGCATGGGGCAGACAGCTCTCCTCACTTCCGTCATTGCCCATGACATCACTTTGCCGCAGGTGACATGGATCATGGAGGGCCCACATGTACGCGTGGGTGGACTACACAAGACTGTCCAATGGTTATCACCCCCAGTCAGTGCTTCGAATGGGAAGGATGTGGTGCTGGTACTCATTTTAATGTGTAGAGTGGGCGGGGCTAGGTGCGGGGCTACATGCAAGACATGGGAAGTTCATCGGCTTATCTACTAGTTGCAATACACACGAGACACGTCTTTTCATGACCACATCAGGGTCATTCCTTGAACTGACTGGAAGTCAAACAGTCATATTTTACCCTGTCCTCATGGCCTCCCCTCGCTCACCAAAATATGCGTTAGCACCTGGGAAGCCAGCGCATGCACAAGCAGCTCCAAGCTCGCCCCAGAGAGGCCAAGGAGTGTATGTGTGGGTCCAGTTGAACAAGTGGTCTGTCACGCGGCATAAGAAGTGGCGGGACGCCGTCCACCTGCGTGGTGCCCCGACTCGAGACCCGGGCAACATTGACAATGCATGACAGGCTCCGCAGTCCGGATACACCACCTGCAACACACAGAGGCTGTAGCTGCCCTAGCGGCCCAGGCCGCGTCCAACTGGAGCTCATGGACCCACACATTCACTCTTTGGCCTCTCGGGGGCGAGCTTGGAGCTGCTTATGCACGCGCTGGCTTCTCTGTTGCAATGGCATGTAACGTGTGTGGGGATATAGGCAATGAGTGAGATGGTGCGAGCCACCTTCCGTGACGTCACTCCTGCTCGTGATGTGTGCGTCCCCCACTACTTCCATTAGACTTGTGCCATACTACTAATTGAGGATGTGTTGCCTGCGTGATGTGTCCAGGAGGAGCGCGCCATGACATCTCACCCACCATGCTCCACTGCCATCCCGTGCCCTGGATTGCCTGTGCAGGTGGACAATGTTGGGGATACACCTGGTCGACAGGGGATGTGAGTGCCTTGGCAAGGGCCTGGCGGACGCACAGCAGTATCCAGCATGTCCACGGAGGGTGGGCTGACGTCTACACCTGATGCAGCATTGATCGTGTGCCCGCCTGTTGTGCACACACGAGTTCACATTCATCCCCAGACAGGTGGTCTTTACAAATTCCCAGGAGAGCAGCAATGTACTGTTCCGGAATCCTCCCAACACAGCGTGTTTCAACATTGCATGTGCCCACCTACCCGTCACACCCACCCACCTGAGCCAAGCGTAACTCCCGCTTCACATGACACATGTGTGTCATCCACAGTTGTGCTACTCTCTCAGGGCCGGACCTGCAACTGTCCCGTAGCACACACACAGCACCGATTCGTACTGGCATCCTGTTAGATTGGTAGGCACACTAACCCATCTCCTTCTGAGACAGTGGTGGCTGTGATGGATATTGTGACTGGGCACATGGCTTACTTTCAATGTGTGCATTTGGGAGGTGGTGGTGTGTGGTGTGTGATTGTGGTAGCGTTGGTGTGTATGTGTGTGTCGTGTCCATGTCGACTGCACACATATGTCACCCCGGGACATGGTGGATGTTTGTTACCGTGCTGAGGTCTTTGAATATGATGTGATGGGTGTGTTGTATGTTGCACAGTATGCGGTGTGTGGGTGTGTCCTTGCAGTTCAGGCTGACTCCTACTTGTTATGGTTCAGACGTTGTGTGTGTGCAGGGTGTGTGACTGTCAAGATTGTGTCTAGTCCAATTGTGCATGTCAGCATTTCAGCAGTTCTTGCTCACTGTGCAGTGCTGCCCACCCACTCTGATGTCGTGTGTGTGTTTTGTCAGGCATTGCTGTGGCATGCTTTAGCGTGGCTCCCACTTTTTGTTGCTGAGTGTGTGGTCAGACTGTGTGGGTCATTGTAAACATGTGTAGGACTGTGCTTTGTAGTGAGCAGGCCGTCAGTGTTGATGTGATGATCTTTCAGGCGACTTCAGAGTGTGACAAGTCCTGCTCCACCAGCTGTGGTATTTCCCTGTGGCCACTGTTGCGGCTACTCATTTGCGTTGACATCCAATGACAGTGGAGTACATGGTCATCTCACGACTGCCGTGTACTTCACACACTCTCATCCTCTCTCATTCGTACTTGTGAAATGAATCAGCAGAGACACATTTTTGCTTCAAGCCATGTATTGGGACTTATGTCCTCTGTGATGCAGTATAGTGGACACTACTGGCAGCGAAATGCATGTGGAGGATATACTCAGCATGATTACACATAGCATAGGGTGTAGGGGTACATGCCATTAGTTGTTGACTGTGGGATGTGTGCTTCAGAGTTACAACTGCTTAGCCGTTGCTGTGCTAATGTCCATTTGCTAATTACTGTGGAGCTGCTAACTTTGACACAGACAGTATACATTTCGCCTACCAGACCGCTTGACATCATGGGCACAGTACATCTCAGTTCCATGTTACAGGTTTGCTGCTATGGTTACTCATACACACGTGCGTGGAGGTGACATCAGGGCATGGGCTTACGTGCATGCAACGGCGTCCCACTTGTTGTTGCAATGTGGTGGCTACTGGACATGACACAGTCACTGGGGTCATGTTGTTGGGGGATGCACTTGTTGTCCATGCAAAAGTCCTGGCACGGAAGTTCAGAGGGAGGTGAGGTGACAGCTCTCACATACTACAGCCGAACGATTACTGTCCACTGACCGGTGCATATGTTCATGGGCGCAGGATACATATTATGGCATAGTTGTACGTGCAGTTATGTCCATGTGGTTGCCATACACAAATCCCATGCCTCTGCCTCCCCCTGTTCATGCAGAGTTACTGGATGTGATGAGGTACAGAGTGCATGTCCCGAAAATATCCGATGTCATGGCAGTGTAGTTGATGGTGTGGTGTTAGTTGCAGGTTGTGTGGTATAGTTGTTGTACTGGTAACTGCTCAGTCCGTGCGGATGCCAGGCATGGGTACGGTGTGGGACATCATTGTTCAATTGGGGGTGTTGCGTCGGGGCCCGACGAATTGACAGGTTGTCAGGAATGCGATACCTTCCAGCAGGGCTTCCATGGCATTGGTGGTAAACATGGATGCCATCCAATGTAGCGGATGGTGGCTGTCAAGGTGTTGGTCGTAAGTTGTCCCTTGTAGGAGCATGATGGGACATGTTGGATGACATTCGATGAAACTGTGATCCAGAATCCGTCGTGTGGAGGCACAGTGGTCCCATTGCAGTGTGGGTCCGATTGCAGCCACATACGCCATGCCCCCATAGGCTGAACAGACCCTGTCGTGGACGTCCAGGGGGTTGAACAGTTGTACCAGGTCCGCCATTGGACATGCAGGGTTGGAGAGACATAAATCCACAGGATAGTGGAAAGGACACCTCCGACAGTAGAAGACGGGGATGACGCAGCTGAACAATGCGATGCGGTAAGTTAGTCGGTAACTTACGTTCAGCAAGGCCAGATTTTCACATCCCAATATCTGTATCAGGTAATGTTTGTACAGCTTCATCTGTCCGGCGTAGTTGGGTAGGTGTGGTGCAAGTGCCATTTTGCTGAAGGGCGATGTGATGGCGTGCTCCGGCTGTCTGTGCAGTCTGCAGAGTGCAACCTCCGACGTTGCTGGGAATTCTGTTATGGTCGTAGGGTGGCAGGGCTAGGGTTATAGTAGCTTGTGCGAAGGACACGGGCCCTCATCCCACATGCTTCTATGAATGGTCAAGGTCAGTGGTGTCTGACTCCTTCCCGATAACTTGCATGTGAACCACATGGGGGAGTGGTATCATTTCTTTTTCCCTTCGGAATGTTCTTTCGTGTTATGCGCTATCTGCCCAGTGGACCGTTCCCTCTGCATGCCTGTGTTGGGCTTTTTTTGGAATAATGACTGTGTTGTCCTGCTTGAATAGTTGAGCTGTGGTTTCGGTGTGGGTATGGAAGGCCATTCAGTGCTATCTCCTCTCCCGTGTGTGGGCGGCACGCTGCGTTTCCGCTATACATTGGGCCTTGTGTGTGGGTGTTGTAATTGGAGCCACCTGTTGTCGGTCCCCCGGGATCTTTGATGTTACGTATTGCATGTCTTGGTATTGGGTGCAGGGTAGTATCGGTGTTTCTGTGTGGTACTGGCGTACCTTTTTCCGACGGGGTCCATATTCTGCTGGGTGATGTTGCCGCCGCTGTGTGCTTCGCCATGTTTTGCACACAGGGGTGTGTCCTAACTTGGCGTGACATCACTGACATGTTCGGGTCAGTTGTGTGACGTCAGGTTGGCAACAGTAAATTGCCGGTTGGCGACATGACTGTGGCAGGACTGTCACGTGACATGTGCGTTCTGGGTGGGGCTGGTGTGTGTGGTGTTTGGTTGTGACCCTGTGTTGTTTGTGTGCGGCGCATACATGGCGCTGCCGTTGGCCTGTGCGTTGTGCGCATGTGTGGCTGCGTCGTCGCTGCTGCGCTGCGGGGCCGTGACGGGGACGTTAGTTCCTGGTCCCAGGTGGTGTGTCCCCGGTTGTTGCGAGTTGTTACAATTTGCCCGATGTGACATTTGTGGGTGCAGTGGTGGATGTGTTGCGTCCATGCAGGGGTGTCGGGGGGGGCCATGTACAGTTTTACCGCACTTGCACTGTGTGCGGTGTTTGCGTGCCCTTGTTGTGTGTCTGCCTACCTGCGTCTCCGCGGTGCGTTGACTCCTAGGTTCTGCATCAGGTAGAGCATGGGGAGGGCCTGCAGTGCTGGATTCATGCTCGGGGGGTTCGCCTCTTTGGTATCCGTACTGTGCGGTCGGGTTTCCGCCTTGCTTTCACGTGCGGTGTCTCTTAGCCGGGGGAGCTGTTTGGTTGTGGCATCGTAATTTGTACGCCGGGCGGTACGTGATTCCGTCGGGCGGTGTGTCTCCATTGGGCCGCGCCGCTACGTGAATGGGCGGACTTTGATGGCGGGCGGCGTCGCTGGCTTACGGGCGGTGTTTGGCTGACTTTTCACATCCTAATTGGGCGGGCGTGTGGGCTGCGGCGGGCGGACGGTAACTGGTGGTTTTTCCATCCGCCAGCACGGCGGTGGTGCTTCCGCCCGCCATCCTAATGGGCCCCTAAGTAAGTATATATATTATATATTATATGTATATGTTTAATTAATGTTTTATTTAATTATATATGTTACTTATTAATTTTAAATATTATAAAATATTTTTAACTATGTTTATTTTAATTATAAGTATTATTTAGTTTATTTTACATATTATTTTTAACAAAAAAAAACGATATTTTTGATAACGATATTTTTGACATTGATATTTTTTTCTCGATATTTTTGTACTTACCATGTTGTAGATAGGATTTCGATATTATTGACATCGATATTTTTGTTGCGATATTTTTGTAGGTCGATTTTTTGACCTTCGATATTTTGTCAGTGATCCATTCACTATGTTTTAGATTTCATACTCCTTCACTACCACCACCCAAACCATCGAATTATCAGATAGATCTGTTGCAGAAAGAGGTCAACACATTGATGCTGAAAAATGCAGTGGAGGAGGTTCCACACTATCAAATAGTACCAGTAGTTTACTTTGATACTTTCTGGTTTGGAAAAAGGGACCCAAACAAGAAATTCAGACTCATACTAGACTTGAGAACTCTCAAAGGAAAAGTTCAGGATGCTGCCATTACACCAAATATACCCCCAGCTACAACAAGGAGACTGGATGTGTGCTATAGACCTACAAGATGCCTATTTCCACATACTGATTGCAGAGATACATGGAACATTTCTACGATTCGTGGTAGGCTCTAAACATCTTCCATTTACAGTTCTTCCATTTGGGCTAAAGTCAATACCCAGGACATTGTCGAAATGCATCTAAGAAAGTAAAAGATATTTGTCTATCCCTATCTATACAATTGGTTAATAAAGAGTCCATCCTCAGAAACAACTCAAAAGCATTGCCAGATATGTCTGGACGCGCTCTCACAACTAGGGCTTCAAGTCAACATAAGCAAATCAAGAGTACATCCTGTCCAAAAGAAACACTATGTGGTGCTATCCTGGATACCCAAGCCACAAAAGTGTATTCTTTGAAGGAGAGACTATCATCTAACAACCTGAACTGTCTCACTATGTTACAAACTCATCATCCTTCAGCCCGACAGATATTGTCTGTACAGGGATCAATGGCATCTTGTACATTCATAGTTCCCAATGCCAGACTGCACATGAGACCATTGCAACAGTGTCTGGAGGATCAGTAGATTCAGTCCTCAAACAGCTGGGAACTGAAACTAACTCTGTCACAGTCGGCACTCCAGTCTCTCCCTCAGTGGACCAAGTCAAAAAATCTAAAAGTGTGAACACCCTTCCATCAGGATCTCCCAACCCAAACTCTTGCCACAGATGCCTCCCTCCAAAGATGGTGTGCTCACATGGGTCATTTACAGACTCAAGGCATATGGTCGAACAAAGAAGCGTCTTATTATATCAATTTCCTAGAACTGAGAGCGGTCCACCTTGCATTGAAGTCCTTCCTTCCTACGATTAAGACGATCTCCCTGTTAGTTAAGACAGACAATACTACAGCAATGCATTACCTAAACAAATAGGGAGGAATACATTTCAGACCTCTGCCACTCGAACCATAGGCCTATGGAAATGGCAAATAGTGAGGAACCTAACAATTGCATCAGTACACCTTCCAGGTGTTCAAAATACAGAAGCAGATTAACTCAGCCGTATTATTTAAGACAACCATGACTGGGCACTAAACGACGAAGCAATAATAGACATTTTTAAAGAATGTGGCTATCCACAAATAGACATATGTACAGATGCAGAAAACAATAAATGCCAAGACTACCGCTCCAGATTTTAACAACCGGGGTCAGAGGGGAATGCCCTTTTGATAGACTAGTCAAGGACATTTCTCTATGCTTTTCCACTGATTACTCTTATTCCGGCAGTTTTGATCAAGCTGTACAAATCCAAAACCAGAATGATACTAATGGCACCAGAATGGCCTAATCAGTGGTGGCACATGGAACTTCTTCACGTCTCTGAGCGCCCGCACAAGAGTTTGCCATGCAAGCAGGAGCTCCTTTACAAGTTTGGAGGTCAGATTCTCCATCCTAAACTTCCATCACTGCAATTGACCGCTTGGCTCCTGAATTCCCACAATATGGCCATCTACAGCTACCACAAGACTGTATGGACATTTTGAGAGAGTCCAAGTGCCCTTCCGCAATGAAATCCTATGCCTCGAAGTGGAAGAGATTTTGTATTCGGTATATTCATAACAATTCTGATCCATTTAAATGTCATGTTGAAGTGCTGTTTCCTTACTTGCTTCATCTAGCAAAGTCTAATTTACCAGTAATCTTCTATTAAGGTACACCTTGCCGACATAACCGCCTATGGAAATTCCCCTTCATAAACGTCACTTTTTAGAATTTACTGTGGTTAAGGATTTCTTAGAGGGTTTTAAGAAAGTTTTCTTTCCAATTAGAACTCCCTCTCCCCATTGGAGCTTAACATTCTTCTATCTAAATTAATGGGGCCTCCTTTTGTACATATTCACAAGGCCTCTGTAAACACCTTACATGGAAAACACCTTTCTTAGTCACAATTACGACAGTGTGCAGAGAAAGAGAAATCAAAGCCTTGTGTGCAAAAGAACCATACACAGTTTTTCACAAAAATAGATTTTTAATGAGAACTCATCCTAGGTTTCTCCCTAAAGTAGTCTCTGATTTCTACATTAATTAAACTATTTTTTTACCCACTTTTTTCCAAATCCTTCAACTCAGGCAGAGAAATGCCTCCACTCCCTCCATGCATCAAAGGTTTTGAAATTCTACTTGGACAAAACTAGAGACATAAGGAAATCAGATAGGCTTTTCACAAATTATGGACCAGTAAGAACTGGTTTGCCCTCCGCAAAACAATTGATATCAAGATGGATAGTTTCTTGTATTGTTTTTGCATATCAGATGGCAAAGAAACCCTTACTTGGTAGGTCAAAAGCCCATTTTACTCGAGGTAACACAGCTACTAAAGCCCTTCTTAGAAATATCTCTTTTGCAGATATTTGCAAAGCTGCAACCTGGAAGTCTGTCCATAATTTCACTAGGCATTATTGTCTAGATTCAGACTACTGTAAATATACTCAAGTTGGGCAGGCATCGAGGAATCTTTTTGGGTCATTTGTGGATTCATTCTATTTCTTGCCCGCTTTTCAAGGTAAGGGCTTGCTATTCTGTTTAGTAGGTATGACTATTGCTGAGGATCCCCTGAAAGAGGAGGAAAAGTTATTTACCTGTAATCTTAGCTCTGTTCCAGGGGTATTCTCATCAAAGTCATAAGCAACCCTTTCGCCTCCCTGGAGAAGAAATACTACAGTCCTCATTCAATTGTATCCAGGTTCCTGTATTGTCCTCTAAAAATGACCTGACCTAACTGTCACCTGTGGGGCATGATGGGATACTGATAATAATGTGAGGTTCTTAAAGGCATAGTGCCAGTTGCATTAGCTGAATATATTGGTTGCAGCCTATTGGCTGTTTCTGTCCTTAATTTCTTTTTCTTTTAAAGAAAGCTTGTGAAATGTTTGATATGTTTGCCTTTGTTCTATGGTGACATATGAAAGTAAATGTTTTTCTTTTTAAAATGAAAATAAAATTTGGACTACTTAGCCTGTTTATAGGCTGCAATAGTTGTGAGTGTACGTTTTTTCTTTGATTAATGAATATATCAAAGAAAAAAACGTACACTTATATATATATTCACTGAAAAAACCATAGGTTTTAGGGACAGTTATAGTTAGTTGGACATTGCACTCGTACAAAACCCGTGAAATTCCCCGTTATAGTTAGTTCAGGTAACTATAACTCGCGCCCCCGCAATGCACTGCTGATGACGTCACATATTACATCACTCATGACATGGTCAGTGACATCACTGATGACATCACTGATGACATCACTGATGACATCACTGATGACATCACTGATGACATCATCCATAAGATAATTTGATGCATCTTCTCACACCCTAATATAACTTTTGATACACCCACTGTACAGATACTCAGACAACCAATCAATAACCCATATAGACCCATATAGACCCTCATTTAGCTACTCACCAACCCATGCAACCGCTTACACACCAACTGACTAACTAAACTGTGTGAATGTCTATATCAGTCACTAACCCATGCATTCAGTAAGACACATTTAATCTCTCACTTATACAGTCAGTCACGCACCTCCTAAATCATCCGTTCAGACACTTATACACCCACTCATTCTTCAATACACCTTGGCCTATATATATATATAAAACATCTTTAAACTTTACAGAAACACACAGTCACTGGATGATGTCATCAGTGATGTCATTTGAGATGTCATCAGTGATGTCACTGACCATGTCATGAATGATGTAATATGTGACGTCATCAGCAGTGCATTGCGGGGGCGCGAGTTATAGTTAGTTGAACTAACTATAACGGCCGAATTTCTCTGGTTTTTTACGCGTGAAATGTCCAACTAACTATAACGTCCCTGAAACCTGTGGTTTTTTCAGTGAATTTCTAAGGTTTTTTAAATGCTAATTTCTAACTATAACGTCCCTGAAACCTATGGTTTTTTCAGTGAATATATTATCTACTGGCGGTCGCCAGTAGATAGTTATAGTTAGGACCTATTTTCCATAGGGAAATGCGCGACATTCTATTTTAAATAACTCTTGCGTCGGTTGACGAATCTTTGCGAAATTTTCAAACTTTATGGCCCGCTCCGGTCCGCTCCTACCCTGAAAGTCTCAGGGTGATTTGTCAAGCGGGGGCCGAGAAAAAAGGGGGGTCCCAAAACGTGTTTTCCCCATTCATTTTCCCGTAGGAAACTTTAGACACGGCTACAGCCCGAACTGCTGAACGGAATTACACCAAATTTGGCAAAGAGGTAGTTCTTGGTTCAGAAAGAACCCTTTTTGTTAAATGGTGTAAATCCGTTCAGTAGTTGCTGAGAAAATCAAAAGTAAAAACACATATATATCTGGGCGGAGCCTAACCACACATGTCATCGTGAGATCTGATTGGCTGTCAGCACTTCATCCTGGAATTGCTGGCAGCCATCTTGGGACCAATATAAATGATAGTACCACATTGAAATGCATTGTACTGAATCGAAGATTTTGAGGGTTACCAAAAGGAGAACTATAAAGGGTGATAACAGACTTTAGTTACATTAGAATTCATTTGTTGATGGTACCATACTAATTTCAGGAATTGTGGTGTGTTCTAAGGTGATTTTACCCTGTGAAAAACCTGCTGGGATATCATGAATCATGTTTGAGAGAAAACTATTTTCACATGCTTGTCCCATACAGTTTTGGAAGGTGCCCCAGAAGCTAAAATGAGAGCATATTTTCTGTAAATTCACATTATCTTTCTCAGCCATGTGAGAATGAAGTCTGACATTCTCAGTAAAACATGTACATCCAACAAGGGCAGAGACTGTCAGTTGATTCCTTTGTGTTCTACTGCAGCTTCCCAGAGTGTTCTAAAGAACAACTAGAGTGCTAACAGCCTTACTTATGACAAAAGTATGGCACACCTGAAGCCATCTTGATTGGAATAAACTGGTAACACTTAAAACATTTAATTTAAAAAGGAACAAAATGATGGGGTTCATCTTGTCATAAAAATTATGGTTAGTGCTCTGGAAAGAAAAATTAGGACATGTTTCAAGTGTGATCTCAAATATCTTCCTGTTATATTTCAACAGGAGCAGCCTGTCAGTTGATGCCTTTGTGTTCTACTGCAGCTTCCCAGAGTGTTCTAAAGAACAACTAGAGTGCTAACAGCCTTACTTATGACAAAAGTATGGCACACCTGAAGCCATCTTGATTGGAATAAACTGGTAACACTTAAAACATTTAATTTAAAAAGGAACAAAATGATGGGGTTCATTTTGTCATAGAAATTATGGTTAGTGCTGTAGAAAGAAAAATTAGGACATGTTTCAAGTGTGATCTCAAATATCTTCCTGTTATATTTCAACAGGAGCAGCCTGTCAGTTGATGCCATTGTGTTCTACTGCAGCTTCCCAGAGTGTTCTAAAGAACAACTAGAGCGCTAACAGTCTTACTTATGACAAAAGTATGGCACACCTGAAGCCATCTTGATTGGAATAAACTGGTAACACTTAAAACATTTAATTTAAAAAGGAACAAAATGAGGGGGTTAATTTTGCCATAGAAATTATGGTTAGTGCTGTAGAAAGAAAAATTAGGACATGTTTTAAGTGAGATCTCAAATATCTTCCTGTTATATTTCAACAGGAGCAGCCTGTCAGTTGATGCCTTTGTGTTCTACTGCAGCTTCCCAGAGTGTTCTAAAGAACAACTAGAGTGCTAACAGCCTTACTTATGACAAAAGTATGGCACACCTGAAGCCATCTTGATTGGAATAAACTGGTAACACTTAAAACATTTAATTTAAAAAGGAACAAAATGAGGGGGTTCATTTTGCCATAGAAATTATGGTTAGTGCTGCAAAAGAAAATTTAGTGCATGTTTTAAGTGAGATCTCAAATCCTCTTCTATTTCATTAGAAAATTCTGACATGCAGACTGAAACAATCACTTTCAATACCAGCAGTAGACTTCCAGTTAACTCCTTGGTGAGCAGTAGCTTTACTACAGTGATCTAATGAACAACTAGAGTAATAACATTCTGAATTTATGGCAAATGTGTGACACATCTGAATGCCTTCTTGATGGAATCAAAGTAAAAAACTGAAAGCATTTCCTACTGAGGAGACTGCAGTAAATGAGGAAATTAGGAAACTTCATAACAAAGAAGTCTTCCAAGATGGCCACCAGTGAAAAAAGAGCCCAAATGTAGCACAAATATTACTCAGATGTAGCCCACATATAGCCCAATGACAAAAGTGTGCAAAACACTTTTTATTTTTAGTTTTTGCAGTTTTATGTAGTGCAGACTGGTCAGGTATTGGAGCGTTGCATCTTAAAACATGACCCCCTACACTACAAAAACACCACTGCACTACCCTAAACCCTAAAACACTACCCCAGCACGACCCCTACACTACACAAGCACCACTGCACTATCCTAAACCCTAAAACACTACCCCCAGCATGACCCCCTACACTACACAAACACCACTGCACTACCCTAAACCCTAAAACACTACCCCAACACCACTGCACTAACCTAAATCCTAAAACACTACCCCCAGCACGACCCCCTACACTACCCAAACACCACTGCACTACCCTAAAACATGACCCCTACACTACACAAACACCACTGCACTACCCTAAACCCTAAAACACTACCCCCAGCACGACCCCTACACTACACAAGCACCACTGCACTACCCTAAAACCTAAAACACTACCCCCAGCATGACCCCCTACACTACACAAACATCACTGCACTACCTTAAACCCTAAAACACTACCCCCAGCACGACCCCCTACACTACCCAAACACCACTGCACTAACCTAAATCCTAAAACACTACCCCCAGCACGACCCCTACACTACCCAAACACCACTGCACTACCCTAAAACATGACCCCCTACACTACACAAACACCACTGCACTACCGTAAACCCTAAAACACTACCCCCAGCACGACCCCCTACACTACACAAGCACCACTGCACTACCCTAAACCCTAAAACACTACCCCCAGCACGACCCCCTACACTGCCCGAACACCACTGCACTGCCCTAAACCCTGAAACACCAGCCCCTTCACGACCCCCTACACTGCCCGAACACCACTGCACTGCCCTAAACCCTGAAACACCACCCCCAGCATGACCCCTACACTGCCCGAACACCACTGCACTGCCCTAAACCTGAAACACTACCCCCAGCTAGACCTCCTACACTGCCCGAACACCACTGCACTGCCCTAAACCCTGAATCATCACCCCCAGCAAGACCCCCTACACTGCCCAAACACCACTGCCCTAAACCCTGAAACACCACCCCCAGCACGACCCCCTACACTGCCCGAACACCACTGCACTAAACCCTGAAACACCACCCCCAGCACGACCCCCTACACTGCCCGAACACCACTGCACTGCCCTAAACCCTGAAACACCACCCCCTGCACGACCCCCTACACTGCCCGAACACTACTGCACTGCCCTAAACCCTGAAACACCATCCCCAGCACGACCCCTACACTGCCCGAACACCACTGCACTGCCCTAAACCCTGAAACACTACCCCCAGCAAGACCCCCTACACTACCCGAACACCACTGCACTGCCCTAAACCCTGAAACACTACCCCCAGCAAGACCCCCTACACTGCCCGAACACCACTGCACTGCCCTAAACCCTGAAACACCACCCCCAGCAAGACCCCCTACACTGCCCGAACACAACTGCCCTAAACCCTGAAACACCACCCCCAGCAAGACCCCTACACTGCCCGAACACCACTGCACTGCCCTAAACCCTGAAACACCAGCCCCAGCACGACCCCTACACTGCCCGAACACCACTGCACTGCCCTAAACCCTGAAACACCACCCCCTGCACGACCCCCTACACTGCCCGAACACCACTGCACTGCCCTAAACCCTGAAACACCACCCCCAGCACGACCCCCTACACTGCCCGAACACTACTGCACTGCCCTAAACCCTGAAACACCACCCCCAGCACGACCCCTACACTGCACGAACACCACTGCACTGCCCTAAACCCCGAAACACTACCCCCAGCAAGACCCCCTACACTGCCCGAACACCACTGCCCTAAACCCTGAAACACCACCCCCAGCAAGACCCCTACACTGCCCGTACACCACTGCACTGCCCTAAACCCTGAAACACCACCCCCAGCATGACACCCTACACTGCCCAAACACCACTGCACTGCCCTAAACCCTGAAACACCACCCCCAGCAAGACCCCCTACACTGCCCGAACACCACTGCACTGCCCTAAACCATGAAATACCAGCCCCAGCACGACCCCTACACTGCCCGAACACCACTGCACTGCCCTAAACCCTGAAACACCACCCCCAGCACGACCCCCTACACTGCCCGAACACCACTGCACTGCCCTAAACCCTGAAACACCAGCCCCAGCACAACCCCCTACACTGCCCTAAACCCTGAAACACCAGCCCCAGCACAACCCCGTACACTGCCCGAACACCACTGCACTGCCCTAAACCCTGAAACACCAGACCCAGCACGACCGCCTACACTGCCCAAAAACCACTGCACTGCCCTAAACCCTGAAACACCAACCCCAGCAAGACCCCCTACACTGCCCGAACACCACTGCCCTAAACCCTCAAACACCAGCCCCAGCACGACCCCCTACACTGCCCGAACACCACTGCACTGCCCTAAACCCTGAAACACCAGCCCCAGCAAGACCCCCTACACTGACCGAACACCACTGCACTGCCCTAAACCCTGAAACACCACCCCCAGCAAGACCCCCTACACTGCCCGAACACCACTGCACTAAAGCCTGAAACACCACCCCCAGCAAGACCACCTACACTGGCCGAACACCACTGCACTGCACTAAACCCTGAAACACCACCCCTGCACGACCCCCTACACTGCCCAAACACCACTGCACTGCCCTAAACCCTGAAACACCACCCCTGCACGACCCCCTACACTGCCCAAACACCACTGCACTGCCCTAAACCCTGAAACACCACCCCTGCATGACCCCTACACTGCCCGAACACCACTGCACTGCCCTAAACCCTGAAACACCACCCCTCAGCACGACACCCTACACTGCCCGAACACCACCCCCAGCAAGACCCCCTACACTGCCCGAACACCACTGCACTGCCCTAAACCCTGAAACACCACCCCCTGCATGACCTCCTACACTGCCAGAACACCACTGCACTGCCCTAAACCCTGAAACACCACCCCCAGCACGACCCCCTACACTGCCCGAACACCACTGCACTGCCCTAAACCCTGAAACATCAACCCCAGCAAGACCCCCGACACTGCCTGAACACCACTGCCCTAAACCCTGAAACAACACCCCCTACACTGCACGAACACCACTGCACTGCCCTAAACCCTGAAACACCACCTCCAGCAAAACCCCTACACTGCCTGAACACCATTGCTCTGCCCTAAATCCTGAAACACTAGCCCCAGCATGACCCCTTACACTGCCCAAACACCACTGCACTGCCCTAAACCCTGAAACACCACCCCCAGCACGACCCCCTACACTGCCCGAACACCACTGCACTGCCCTAAACCCTGAAACACCAGCCCCAGCAAGACCCCCTACACTGCCCGAACACCACTGCACTGCCCTAGACTCTGAAACACCAGCCCCAGCAAGACCCCCTACACTGCCCGAACACCACTGCACTGCCCTAAACCCTGAAATACCAGCCCCAGCATGACCCCTACTCTGCCCGAACACCACTGCACTGCCCTAAACCCTGGAACACCAGCCCCAGCACAACCACCTACACTACCCGAACACCACTGCACTGCCCTAAACCCTGAAACACCAGCCCCAGCACAACCCCCTACACTGCCCGAACACCACTGCCCTGCCCTAAACCCTGAAACACCAGCCCCAGCACGACCCCTACACTGCCCGAACACCACTGTACTGCCCTAAACCCTGAAACACCAGCCCCAGCACGACCCCCTACACTGCCCGAACACCACTGCACTGCCCTAAACCCTGAAACACCACCCCCTGCATGACCCCCTACATTGCCCGAACACCACTGCACTGCCCTAAACCCTGAAACACCACCCCCTGCAGCACCCCCTACACTGCCCGAACACCACTGCACTGCCCTAAACCCTGAAACACCACTCCCTGCACCGCCCCCTACACTGCCCGAACACCACTGCACTGCCCTAAACCCTGAAACACCACCCCCAGCACGACCCCCTTTACTGCTAAAACACCACTGCACTGCCCCAAACCCTGAAACACCACCCCCAGCACGACCCCCTACACTGCCCGAACACCACTGCCCTAAACCCTGAAACACCACCCCTGCACGACCCCCTACACTGCCCGAACACCATTGCACTGCCCTAAACCCTGAAACACCACCCCCTACACTGCCCGAACACCACTGCACTGCCCTAAACCCTGAAACACCACCCCCAGCACGACCCCCTACACTGCCCGAACACCACTACACTGCCCTAAACCCTAAAACACCACCCCCAGCATTACCCCCTACACTGCCCAAACACCACTGCACTGCCCTAAACCCTAGAACACTACCCCCAGCACGACCCCCTACACTACCCGACCACTGCACTACCCTAAACCCTAAAATACTACCCCCAGCACAACCCACTACACTACCCGAACACGACTGCACTGCCCTAAACCCTCAAACACTCCCCCCCAGCACGACCCCCTACACTACCCGATCACCACTTCACTGCCCTAAACCCTAAAACACTCCCCCAGCACGACCCCCTACACTACCCGAACACCACTGCACTGCCCTAAACCCTAAAACACTCCCCCAGCACGACCCCTACACTACCCAAACACCACTGCACTGCCCTAAACCCTAAAACACTACCCCCGCATGACCCCCTACACTACCCAAACACCAATGCACTACCCTAATCCCTAAAACACTACCCCCGCATGACCCCCTACACTACCCTAAACCCTAAAACACTACCCCCGCATGACTCCCTACACTACCCAAAGACCACTGCACTACCCTAAACCCTAAAACACGACCTCCTACACTATACAAACACCACTGCACTACCCTAAACCCTAAAACACTACCCCCTACACTACACAAACACCACTGCACTACCCTAAACCCTAAAACACTACCCCTAGCAGTACCCCTACACTACCCAAACACCACTGCACTAACCTAAACCCTAAAACACTACCCCCAGCAGTACCCCCTACACTACCCAAACACCACTGCACTACCCTAAATCACTACCCCCAGCACGACCCCTACACTACCCAAACACCACTGCACTACCCTAAACCCTAAAACACTACCCCCAGCACGACCCCTACACTACCCAAACACCACTGCACTACCCTAAACCCTAAAACACTCCCCCAGCACGACTCCCTACACTACCCAAACACCACTGCACTACCCTAAACCCTAAATCTACCCCCAGCATGACCCCCTACACTACACAAATACCACTGCACTACCCTAAACCCTAAAACACTACCCCCAGCACGACCCTCTTCACTACCTAAACACAACTGCACAATTTGTTACAGGCGTTGCAACGCAGGCCTGTGGTGCTTACTGGAAGTACCTAGTGGGCTAGTTGGGCCCCAGGGACCCTCAGGATTCAAGGTGACCTAATCCCCCAACTCAAAACGCACCACGGGGCGCGTTTGCACAGTGGTGAAGGGAGGGGCGGGGCCTCAGGTGACATGTGCGCAAACACGCCCTGTGGTGCGTTTTAAGTTGGGGAATTAATTCCCTTTGAATCCTGAGGGACCCTGGGGGCCAACTAGCCCACCAGGTACCTTCAGTAAGCACAACAGAGTTGCGTTGCAGAGAGGTGAAAAAGGTGCGTGGCCTCGGAACGCCTCTCTGCAACTCAGCTCTGTGGTCCTAACTGTAGGTACCTGGGGGCTAGTTGGGCCCCAGGGACCCTCAGAATTCAAGGGGACTTAATCCCGCAACTTAAAATGCGCCACGGGGTGCGTTTGCACACATGTCACCTCAGGCCCCCTCCCTTCACCACTGTGCAAACGCGCCCTGTAGCGCGTTTTAAGAGGTAGTTTTAATCCCCTGCCCTATTATGTACTAGGGACTTGCAGAGGAGGTCATGCTAATCACAGGGGTACCCCAACGCATAGTGTTCCCTAGTGTATGTAGGTGTTTTCACTGTATTCTAAGTGTCTTTTAGCATAGCACTGGCTCTGGTTAGTCAGAGTCAGTTACCACCAGTACCCGTCTGAAAAGTTGTGGGCACAGGATGATTTTGCAACAAGGCCTCTTTCTGCTCCTCTGTTGGTTCTTTCTGCACATCTTTTGCTTCTTTCTGTGCGTTTTTCTTCTTTCTTCACATGTCCTACCTCTGTAGGCATAGTTAGAAACTAGCATTTAAAAAACCTTTGAAACTCACTTAAAAAATCATAGGTTTCAGGCACGTTATAGTTAGAAATTAGCATTTAAAAAACCTTTGAAATTCACTGAAAAAACCATAGGTTTCAGACACGTTATAGTTAGAAATTAGCATTTAAAAAACCTTTGAAATTCACTGAAAAAACCATAGGTTTTAGGGACAGTTATAGTTAGTTGGACATTTCACTCGTACAAAACCATAGAAATTCCCCTGTTATAGTTAGTTCAGCTAACTATAACTCGCGCCTCCGCAATGCACTGCTGATGACGTCACATATTACATCACTCATGACATGGTCAGTGACATCACTGATGACATCACTGATGACATCTCAAATGACATCACTGATGACATCATCCATGTGATAATTTCATGCATCTTCTCACACCCTAATATAACTTTTGATACACACACTCTAAATTACAGACTGCCATTCTCAAAACCATAGACACTCCAACACCAAAAACTACATACCCACTCACTGATTCTTAGGTCTACACACACATCCACTCACTCACCCGTACAGTCACTCATACTTAGTCACTCAGTACAGGACTATCATATGCACTCATACACCTATATAAACACTCACACACCGCCACTCATCCATAGAGGTACTCACACACCTAGTCAGTCATGCAAAAAACTTAATCACACACCCATTTACTCACCTATACAGTTATACACACACCAGCTCTCTTACTCATACAAATACTAGCACATTCTTACGCTCTTATACAATCACTGATACAAGTACACACTCATCCATACAGCCACTCTCACAATCACACACTCTCACTTATAGCCATTTATATACTCCAACACACATATATACTGCCTTTCACATATGTAGTTACTCACACATGTACCACTGAGATATACATTCAATCACTAACACACCCATACACACACTCACCCACCCATACAGTCCATCACAGATGCACTCTTGAAACCATGCACCCAGTGAATCACCAACTCACACTTCTATGCACAGAGTCACACACACCCCACCCACACAAACACTCAGGCACCCATACAGATACTCAGACAATCAATCAATAACCCATGTAGACACTCATGTAGCTATTCAGAAAGCCATGCAGCTGCTTACAAACCAACAGACAGACGGATACAGACATTCACACAGTTTAGTCACTAACCCATGCATTCAGTAAGATACATTTAATCACTCACTTGTAGAGTCAGTCACTCACGTACTAAATCATCCATTCAGACACTTATACACCCACTCATTCTTCAATACGCCTTTCCCTATATATATTAAACATATTTAAACTTTACAGAAACACACAGTCACTGGATGATGTCATCAGTGATGTCATCAGTGATGTCATTTGAGATGTCATCAGTGATGTCATCAGTGATGTCACTGACCATGTCATGAGTGATGTAATATGTGACGTCATCAGCAGTGCATTGTGGGGGCGCAAGTTATAGTTAGCTGAACTAACTACAACGGGGGAATTTCTATGGTTTTGTACGAGTGAAATGTCCAACTAACTATAACTGTCCCTAAAACCTATGGTTTTTTCAGTGAATATATATATATATTCACTGAAAAAACCGTAGGTTTCAGGCACGTTATAGTTACAAATTAGCATTTTAAAAACCTTTGAAATTCACTGAAAAAACCATAGGTTTCAGACACGTTATAGTTAGAAATTAGCATTTAAAAAACCTTTGAAATTCACTGAAAAAACCAGAGGTTTTAGGGACAGTTATAGTTAGTTGGACATTGCACTCGTACAAAACCCGTGAAATTCCCCGTTATAGTTAGTTCAGCTAACTATAACTCGCGCCCCGCAATGCACTGCTGATGATGTCACATATTACATCACTCATGACATGGTCAGTGACATCACTGATGACATCACTGATGACATCTCAAATGACATCACTGATGACATCATCCAGTGACTGTGTGTTTCTGTAAAGTTTAAATATGTTTAATATATATAGGGAAAGGCGTATTGAAGAATGAGTGGGTGTATAAGTGTCTGAATGGATGATTTAGTACGTGCGTGACTGACTCTACAAGTGAGTGATTAAACGTATCTTACTGAATGCATGGGTTAGTGACTAAACTGTGTGAATGTCTGTATCCGTCTGTTGGTGTGTAAGTGGATGCATGGATTTGCGAATAGCTACATGAGTGTCTATATGGGTTATTTATTGGTTCTATGAGTATCTGTATGGGTGCCTGAGTGTTTGTGTGGATGGGGTGTGTGCGACTGTGCATAGATGTGTGAGTGGGTGATTCACTGGGTGGATGGTTTCAAGAGTGCATCTGTGATAGACTGTATGGGTGGGTAAGTGTGTGTAAGAGTGTGTTAGTGAGTGAATGTATGTCCCAGTGGTACATGTGTGAGTAACTAAATATGTGAAAGGCAGTATATATGTGTATTGGAGTATATAAATAGCTATAAGCGAGAGTGAGTGATTGTGATAGTGGCTGTATGGATGAGTGTGTGCTTGTATCAGTGATTGTATAAGAGCGTAACAATGTGCTAGTATTTGTATGATTAAGTGAGCTGGTGTGTGTATAACTGTATAGGTGAGTAAATGGCAGTGTGTTTAATTATTTGCATGACTGACTAGGTGTGTGAGTACCTCTATGGATGAGTGGCGGTGTTTGAGTGTCTATATAGGAGTAAGAGTGCATATGATAGTCCTGTACTGAGTGACCATAAGTATGAGTGACTGTACGGGTGAGTGAGTGGATGTGTGTGTAGACCTAAGAATCAGTGAGTGGGTATGTAGTTATTGGTGTTGGAGTGTCTATGGTTTTGCGAATGGCACTCTGTAATTTAGATTGGGTGTATCAAAGGTTATATTAGGGTGTGAGGAGCTGCATCAGATTATCACGTGGATGATGTAATCAGTGATGTCATTTGAGATGTCATCAGTGATGTCATCAGTGATGTCACTGACCATGTCATGAGTGATGTAATATGTGACGTCATCAGCAGTGCATTGCGGAGCGCGAGTTATAGTTAGCTGAACTAACTATAACGGGGAATTTCACGGGTTTTGTACGAGTGCAATGTCCAACTAACTATAACTGTCCCTAAAACCTCTGTTTTTTCAGTGAATTTCAAAGGTTTTTTAAATGCTAATTTCTAACTATAACGTGTCTGAAACCTATGGTTTTTCAGTGAATTTCAAAGGTTTTTAAAATGCTAATTTGTAACTATAACGTGCCTGAAACCTACGGTTTTTCAGTGAATTTCAAAGGTTTTTAAATGACAATTTTTAAATGTATTAATTTTTATATTAATTTTTTTCATACTGATTTACTACATTTTTAGAAACAATTTCTTTTACATATTTTATTTTTAAATTACATTGTAATTACATTATACATTACATTACAAAAATACTTTCTCAGAATGAATTACTTTAGTTTAAATACTTTGCACATAGGCAATAGACTTTTAAGTACAGTAGTTACAGTTGTTGCAATGGGCAACACATTTTCAAACACAATGCAACATTCAGCTCAATGTGAATTTCTAGTTAAATGCAATTAGTTACTTTATGGATTACTTTTCTAACCACAGGACTGGATCCTAGATTCAGTCCTGGTACATCTCCTGTAAACAGTTGAGTAAAAGCGTTTTGGTTACAGTCGTGATTTTTAAGGAATATTATTGTATTTTAAAAGTTGACACTTAGAAACTTTTTCTCATAGAATCACCAATGTTATCCTATGGAAGGAAATTCACTTAGCAGGTAAAAACTGTTATCGTTACTTTTTCTTACTCAGTGTTGGATCCTGGATCCAGCACTGGTGCATCTCCTGTAAACAGTTGAAAGAATGCGTTTAAGTCATACAGGCGATTTTTAAGGAATATTTGTAGTTTGTGAAAATCGACACTTTGAAACTTTTCTGCTGAAAACCAGACAATGGATTCCTATGGAAGAAAATATAAGTTACTGGTAAGTACGGTTAAAATTACTTTTCAGGACCAGTACTGGGCTGAAAGATACAGCACTGAGGTCTCTCCTTATAACAGGTGAGTAAATCGGAATTCGTATTTCGGCTGATTTTAGAGGAATATTTGTATGTTTCAAAAATCAACACTTAGAAACTTTTTCAGCAAAAAGCAGGCAATGATATCCTATGGAAGGAAATTCAAGTTACTGGTAAGTACGGTTAAAATTACTTTTGAGGATCAGTACTGGGCTGAAAGATGCAGCACTGAGGTCTCTCCTGATAACAGATGAGTAAATCGGAATTCGTATTTCGGCTGATTTTAGATGAATATTTTAAAGTTCCAAAACTCCACACTTAGAAGAATTTCCAAGTGAAACCAGTCAATGTTAGCCTATGGAAGGAAATTCAAGTTACTGGTAAGTACGGTTAAAATTACTTTTCAGGACCAGTACTGGGCTGAAAGATGCAGCACTGAGGTCTCTCCTGATAACAGGTGAGTAAATCAGAATTCGGATTTCGGCTGATTTTAGAGGAATATTTGTATGTTTCAAAAATCAACACTTAGAAACTTTTTCAGCAAAAAGCAAGCAATGATATCCTATGGAAGGAAATTCAAGTTACTGGTAAGTACGGTTAAAATTACTTTTGAGGATCAGTACTGGGCTGAAAGATGCAGCACTGAGGTCTCTCCTGATAACAGGTGAGTAAATCGGAATTCGTATTTCGGCTGATTTTAGAGGAATATTTTAAAGTTCCAAAACTCCACACTTAGAAGAATTTCCAAGTGAAACCAGTCAATGTTAGCCTATGAAGGAAATTCAAGTTACCGGTAAGTACGGTTAAAATTACTTTTCAGGATCAGTACTGGGCTGAAAGATGCAGCACTGAGGTCTCTCCTGATAACAGGTGAGTAAATCGGAATTCGTATTTCGGCTGATTTTAGAGGAATATTTTAAAGTTCCAAAACTCCACACTTAGAAGAATTTCCAAGTGAAACCAGTCAATGTTAGCCTATGAAGGAAATTCAAGTTACTGGTAAGTACGGTTAAAATTACTTTTCAGGACCAGTACTGGGCTGAAAGATGCAGCACTGAGGTCTCTCCTGATAACAGGTGAGTAAATCTGAATTCGGATTTCGGCTGATTTTAGAGGAATATTTGTATGTTTCAAAAATCAACACTTAGAAACTTTTTCAGCAAAAAGCAGTCAATGATATCCTATGGAAGGAAATTCAAGTTACTGGTAAGTACGGTTAAAATTACTTTTGAGGATCAGTACTGGGCTGAAAGATGCAGCACTGAGGTCTCTCCTGATAACAGGTGAGTAAATCGGAATTCGTATTTCGGCTGATTTTAGAGGAATATTTTAAAGTTCCAAAACTCCACACTTAGAAGAATTTCCAAGTGAAACCAGTCAATGTTAGCCTATGAAGGAAATTCAAGTTACCGGTAAGTACGGTTAAAATTACTTTTGAGGATCAGTACTGGGCTGAAAGATGCAGCACTGAGGTCTCTCCTGATAACAGGTGAGTAAATCGGAATTCGTATTTCGGCTGATTTTAGAGGAATATTTTAAAGTTCCAAAACTCCACACTTAGAAGAATTTCCAAGTGAAACCAGTCAATGTTAGCCTATGAAGGAAATTCAAGTTACCGGTAAGTACGGTTAAAATTACTTTTGAGGATCAGTACTGGGCTGAAAGATGCAGCACTGAGGTCTCTCCTGATAACAGGTGAGTAAATCGGAATTCGGATTTCGGCTGATTTTAGAGGAATATTTGCACAATGGTGAAGGGAGGGGCGGGGCCTGAGGTGACATCTGTGCAAACGCGCCCCGTGGTGCGTTTTAAGTTGGGGGATTAAGTCCCCTTGAATCATGAGGGTCCCTACGGGCCAACTAGCCCACCAGGAACCTCCAGTATGCGCCAGGGGGCTGCGTTGCAGAGACATGTACAGAGGCCACACCCCTTTTACACCTCTCTGCAACGCAGCTCTGTGGCGCTTTCTGGACGTACCTGTTGGGCTAGTTGGCCCCAGGGACCCTCAGGATTGAAGAGGATTTAATTCCCCATCTTAAAACGCGCCACGGGGCCTGTTTGCACACATGTCACCTGAAGCCCCGCCCCCTCCCTTCACCACTGTGCAAACGCGCCCCGTGGCGCGTTTTAAGTCGGGGGATTAACTTCCAATATCCAAAGCAGTTTGCAATGACAGGACGGGAGCCGCGAGGCTCCCGTCCTGTCATTGCAAACAGCAGTGTCCCGGGGTAGGCACCCGGGACACTGCAGGAGCCGGCCCTGGGGGTGGTGGTCCCCAGGGCCATCAAGGGCTCCAGGAGGGGGCGCGCGGCCCCCTCCCATTCAGTGCACAGCCCGGGGAGGTGGTGGTCCCGGGGCTCTGGGGGTCCAAACGGACCCCCATTGTAATTTTCTTAGTGCCCGGGAGGTGGTGGTCCCGGGGCATGTGGAGGCTGGAGCCCCCCACACAGGTTTTTAATTAAAAAAGAAGCCCGGGAGGTGGTGGTCCCGGGGCTGCGGGAGGCTCAGAGCCCTCCGCACCATTCTACATAAAGCCCTGGGGGTGGTGGTCCCCGGGGCTTGGGGGCCCTTAGAGGCCCCCACACATAAAATTAACCCCCAGCATGCCCCTGGGACTTGGCCCACCCGGGGCCAGTGACTATCGAAGCGCGGAGACCGCGCTTCGATTTTTCGGCAGGGTTCGCGCTCCCTGAGCGCATCCTGCCGATTTTTAAAAAAATAAAAAAATTTTGCCAGGGGTCCCTTGTGGGACCCCCTGAGCAGACCTAGGGGTCAGGGTGTTTCTACCCTGCCCCCTTTGTGCGCTTTGCGCACTTGTTTCTGTCCTCGGTTCTACCGAGGGACAAAATAACTGCCAACACTTCCTGATTTGGAGTGTTGACAGCCAGTCTAACATAAAGCTCGTGCTCGGGAGGATCCGCGGCCCTAGATATATCTATCTTTTTACTTTTCATTTTCTCAGCAACTACTGAACGGATTTACACCATTTAACAAAAGGGTTCTTTCTGAACCAAGAACTACCTCTTTGCCAAATTTGGTGTAATTCCGTTCAGCAGTTCAGGCTGTAACCGTGTCTAAAGTTTCCTATGGAAAATTGCATGGGAAAACGCGTTTTGGGACCCCCTTTTTCTCGGCCCCCGCTTGACGAATCCCCGAGACTTTCAGGGTAGGAGCGGACCGGAGCGGGCCACAAAGTTTGAAAATTTTGCGAAGATACGTCAACCGGCAAGAGAGTTATTTCAAATAGAATGTCGCGGATTTCCTATGGATAATAGGTTGTAACTATAACTATCTACTGGCGACCGCCAGTAGATAATATATATATATATATATATATATATATATATATATATATATTCACTGAAAAACCATAGGTTTCAGACACGTTATAGTTAGAAATTAGCATTTAAAAACCTTTGAAATTCACTGAAAAAACCATAGGTTTTAGGGACAGTTATAGTTAGTTGGACATTTCACTCGTACAAAACCATAGAAATTCCCCGTTATAGTTAGTTCAGCTAACTATAACTCACGCCCGCAATGCACTGCTGATGACGTCACATATTACATCACTCATGACATGGTCAGTGACATCACTGATGACATCTCAAATGACATCACTGATGACATCACTGATGACATCATCCAGTGACTGTGTGTTTCTGTAAAGTTTAAATATGTTTAATATATATAGGGAAAGGCGTATTGAAGAATGAGTGGGTGTATAAGTGTCTGAATGGATGATTTAGTACGTGAGTGACTGACTCTACAAGTGAGTGATTAAATGTATCTTACTGAATGCATGGGTTAGTGACTAAACTGTGTGAATGTCTGTATCCGTCTGTCTGTTGGTTTGTAAGCGGCTGCATGGCTTTCTGAATAGCTACATGAGTGTCTACATGGGTTATTGATTGATTGTCTGAGTATCTGTATGGGTGCCTGAGTGTTTGTGTGGGTGGGGTGTGTGTGACTCTGTGCATAGATGTGTGAGTTGGTGATTCACTGGGTGCATGGTTTCAAGAGTGCATCTGTGATGGACTGTATGGGTGGGTGAGTGTGTGTATGGGTGTGTTAGTGATTGAATGTATATCTCAGTGGTACATGTGTGAGTAACTACATATGTGAAAGGCAGTATATATGTGTGTTGGAGTATATAAATGGCTATAAGTGAGAGTGTGTGATTGTGAGAGTGGCTGTATGGATGAGTGTGTACTTGTATCAGTGATTGTATAAGAGCGTAAGAATGTGCTAGTATTTGTATGAGTAAGTGAGCTGGTGTGTGTATAACTGTATAGGTGAGTAAATGGGTGTGTGATTAAGTTTTTGCATGACTGACTAGGTGTGTGAGTACCTCTATGGATGAGTGGCGGTGTGTGAGTGTTTATAAAGGTGTATGAGTGCATATGATAGTCCTGTACTGAGTGACTAAGTATGAGTGACTGTACGGGTGAGTGAGTGGATGTGTGTGTAGACCTAAGAATCAGTGAGTGGGTATGTAGTTTTGGTGTTGGAGTGTCTATGGTTTTGATGAATGGCAGTCTGTAATTTAGAGTGGGTGTATCAAAAGTTATATTAGGGTGTGAGAAGATGCATGAAATTATCACATGGATGATGTCATCAGTGATGTCATTTGAGATGTCATCAGTGATGTCACTGACCATGTCATGAGTGATGTAATATGTGACGTCATCAGCAGTGCATTGCGGGCGCGAGTTATAGTTAGCTGAACTAACTATAACGGGGAATTTCTATGGTTTTGTACGAGTGAAATGTCCAACTAACTATAACTGTCCCTAAAACCTATGGTTTTTTCAGTGAATTTCAAAGGTTTTTTAAATGCTAATTTCTAACTATAACGTGTCTGAAACCTATGGTTTTTTCAGTGAATTTCAAAGGTTTTTAAATGCTAATTTCTAACTATAACGTGCCTGAAACCTATGATTTTTAAGTGAATTTCAAAGGTTTTTTAAATGCTAGTTTCTAACTATGCCTACAGAGGTAGGACATGTGAAGAAAGAAGAAAAAATGCACAGAAAGAAGCAAAAGATGTGCAGAAAGAACCAACAGAGGAGCAGAAAGAGGCCTTGTTGCAAAATCATCCTGTGCCCACAACTTTTTCAGACGGGTACTGGTGGTAACTGACTCTGACTAACCAGAGCCAGTGCTATGCTAAAAGACACTTAGAATACAGTGAAAACACCTACATACACTAGGGAACACTATGCGTTGGGGTACCCCTGTGATTAGCATGACCTCCTCTGCAAGTCCCTAGTACATAATAGGGCAGGGGGATTAAAACTACCTCTTAAAACGCGCTACAGGGCGCGTTTGCACAGTGGTGAAGGGAGGGGGCCTGAGGTGACATGTGTGCAAACGCACCCGTGGCGCGTTTTAAGTTGCGGGATTAAGTCCCCTTGAATTCTGAGGGTCCCTGGGGCCCAACTAGCCCCCAGGTACCTACAGTTAGGACCACAGAGCTGAGTTGCAGAGAGGCGTTCCGAGGCCACGCACCTTTTTCACCTCTCTGCAACGCAACTCTGTTGTGCTTACTGAAGGTACCTGGTGGGCTAGTTGGCCCCCAGGGTCCCTCAGGATTCAAAGGGAATTAATTCCCCAACTTAAAACGCACCACAGGGCGTGTTTGCGCACATGTCACCTGAGGCCCCGCCCCTCCCTTCACCACTGTGCAAGCGCGCCCGTGGTGCATTTTAAGTTGGGGGATTAGGTCACCTTGAAGCCTGAGGGTCCCTGGGGCCCAACTAGCCCACTAGGTACTTCCAGTAAGCACCACAGGCCTGCGTTGCAACGCCTGTAACAAATTGTGCAGTTGTGTTTAGGTAGTGAAGAGGGTCATGCTGGGGGTAGTGTTTCAGGGTTTAGGGTAGTGCAGTGGTGTTTGTGTAGTGTAGGGGGTCATGCTGGGGCTGGTGTTTAGGGTTTAGGGTAGTGCAGTGGTGTTTGGGTAGTGTAGGGGTCTTGCTGGGGGTAGTGTTTTAGGGTTTAGGGTAGTGCAGAGGTCTTTGGGTAGTGTAGGGGGTCGTGCTGGGGTAGTGTTTTAGGGTTTAGGGCAGTGCAGTGGTGTTTGGGTAGTGTAGGGGGTCGTGCTGGGGGTAGTGTAGGTTTAGGGTAGTGCAGTGGTGTTTGGGTAGTGTAGGGGTACTGCTGGGGGTAGTGTTTTAGGGTTTAGGGTAGTGCAGTGGTGTTTGGGTAGTGTAGGGGTACTGCTGGGGGTAGTGTTTTAGGGTTTAGGGTAGTGCAGTGGTGTTTGGGTAGTGTAGTGGTTCGTGCTGGGGTAGTGTTTTAGGGTTTAGGGTAGTGCAGTGGTGTTTGTGTAGTGTAGGGGGTAGTGTTTTAGGGTTTAGGGTAGTGCAGTGGTGTTTGTGTAGTGTAGGAGGTCGTGTTTTAGGGTTTAGGGTAGTGCAGTGGTCTTTGGGTAGTGTAGGGAGTCATGCGGGGGTAGTGTTTTAGGGTTTAGGGTAGTGTAGGGGGTCATGCGGGGGTAGTGTTTTAGGGATTAGGGTAGTGCATTGGTGTTTGGGTAGTGTAGGGGGTCATGCGGGGGTAGTGTTTTAGGGTTTAGGGCAGTGCAGTGGTGTTTGGGTAGTGTAGGGGGTCGTGCTGGGGGAGTGTTTTAGGGTTTAGGGCAGTGCAGTGGTGTTCGGGTAGTGTAGGGGGTCGTGCTGGGGGAGTGTTTTAGGGTTTAGGGCAGTGCAGTGGTGTTCGGGTAGTGTAGGGGTCGTGCTGGGGGAGTGTTTGAGGGTTTAGGGCAGTGCAGTCGTGTTCGGGTAGTGTAGGGGGTTGTGCTGGGGGTAGTATTTTAGGGTTTAGGGTAGTGCAGTGGTGTTCGGGTAGTGTAGGGGTCGTGCTGGGGGTAGTGTTCTAGGGTTTAGGGCAGTGCAGTGGTGTTTGGGCAGTGTAGGGGGTAATGCTGGGGGTGGTGTTTTAGGGTTTAGGGCAGTGCAGTGGTGTTCGGGCAGTGTAGTGGGTCGTGCTGGGGGTGGTGTTTCAGGGTTTAGGGCAGTGCAGTGGTGTTCGGGCAGTGTAGGGGTGGTGTTTCAGGGTTTAGGGCAGTGCAGTGGTGTTCGGGCAGTGTAGGGGGTCGTGCAGGGGTGGTGTTTCAGGGTTTAGGGCAGTGGTGTTCGGGCAGTGTAGGGGGTCGTGCTGGGGGTGGTGTTTCAGGGTTTGGGGCAGTGCAGTGGTGTTCGAGCAGTAAAGGGGTCGTGCTGGGGGTGGTGTTTCAGGGTTTAGGGCAGTGCAGTGGTGTTCGGGCAGTGTAGGGGGCGGTGCAGGGGTGGTGTTTCAGGGTTTAGGGCAGTGCAGTGGTGTTCGGGCAGTGTAGGGGTGCTGCAGGGGTGGTGTTTCAGGGTTTAGGGCAGTGCAGTGGTGTTCGGGCAGTGTAGGGGGTCATGCAGGGGGTGGTGTTTCAGGGTTTAGGGCAGTGCAGTGGTGTTCGGGCAGTGTAGGGGTCGTGCTGGGGCTGGTGTTTCAGGGTTTAGGGCAGTACAGTGGTGTTCGGGCAGTGTAGGGGGTCGTGCTGGGGCTGGTGTTTCAGGGTTTAGGGCAGTGCAGTGGTGTTCGGGCAGTGTAGGGGGTCGTGCTGGGGCTGGTGTTTCAGGGTTTAGGGCAGTGCAGTGGTGTTCGGGCAGTGTAGGTGGTCGTGCTGGGGCTGGTGTTTCAGGGTTTAGGGCAGTGCAGTGGTGTTCGGGCAGTGTAGGGGGTCATGCTGGGGCTGGTGTTTCAGGGTTTAGGGCAGTGCAGTGGTGTTCGGGCAGTGTAGGGGGTCTTGCTGGGGCTGGTGTTTCAGAGTCTAGGGCAGTGCAGTGGTGTTCGGGCAGTGTAGGGGGTCTTGCTGGGGCTGGTGTTTCAGGGTTTAGGGCAGTGCAGTGGTGTTCGGGCAGTGTAGGGGGTCGTGCTGGGGGTGGTGTTTCAGGGTTTAGGGCAGTGCAGTGGTGTTTGGGCAGTGTAGGGGGTCATGCTGGGGCTAGTGTTTCAGGATTTAGGGCAGAGCAATGGTGTTCAGGCAGTGTAGGGGTTTTGCTGGAGGTGGTGTTTCAGGGTTTAGGGCAGTGCAGTGGTGTTCGTGCAGTGTAGGGGGTGGTGTTTCAGGGTTTAGGGCAGTGGTGTTCAGGCAGTGTAGGGGGTCTTGCTGGGGTTGATGTTTCAGGGTTTAGGGCAGTGCAGTGGTGTTCGGGCAGTGTAGGGGGTCGTGCTGGGGTGGTGTTTCAGGGTTTAGGGCAGTGCAGTGGTGTTCCGGCAGTGTAGGAGGTCGTGCAGGGGTGGTGTTTCAGGGTTTAGGGCAGTGCAGTGGTGTTCGGGCAGTGTAGGGGGTCGTGCTGGGGGTGGTGTTTCAGGGTTTAGGGCAGTGCAGTTGTTAAAGATTGCAGGAATCGCTGTTAGCATGAGCTGAAAGCCATTTTGTACTTGGCAGCCATTTTAGTTAGCCATGTGCTCGCCATGTGCTTTCTCCCTCTTCCAGAGTCTTCCACATGCTCAGAGAGGCCTAACTGGTAGAATGCACCTGCTCCTAGTATACAACTGTCAAGCTATTCTTACTCATGTAAGCAGTTTAGTTTCCCCTCCCACTTTGTGGAGCAAGCAAATTTTGTATGCCCATATTAGTCAATAAGCATGCTTGTATGTGCTAGGACCTCCCCTTGATTTTATGCTGACTATATAACAAATGCATATATAAGGACCCTGTTCTCTGCACTCATTAGAATGCCTCCTACAGTGGCCTGCGGGTACCGTAAGATGCAATCTCCCTCATCTGAGGTTAATAAAACATGTTTTTTGATATTACAGCTTCTGTGCCAATCTCTTCTTTGTTGGTTTTAAGGACCAGATGTATCAGTGAACCCCTAAGAAGGTTTTTATTTCTACAAATGGCGCCCGAAAGTGGGACTCATCGGTGCAGCGGCTATCCAAGGGAGTGGTCTTGAAGGGAGACAGGAATCTACTGAGGAGTACAGGACAGGAATCTACTGAGGAGGTACCCAGCGCACGGAGATTGTTTGTTTTCCAGCCCAGTATATTTCTGGTCTTCCTGATCTGATCCTCCAAGTGTTTGCCGCTCCCGACTGAGAACTTCTTTGGCGTGAGTATTTTAAAACGACCGTTAGGTCACTCAGAACTTGGCAGTTGGAACCTGGACACCATTTGATTGGTAAGAGCCGTTTTGCGGCACTTGCTGTTGGTTTGATGCCTTTGATTGGTAAGGTAGTTTTAGTAACACTTACTGTGGCTTTGTTTGTATGATTGGCCAATTTTGGAATTTGTTTTGTAAGTTATATATGCATTGCAATTCATATAGGCAGGTAATGAGGAGATTTTTTCTAACTTTGAAAACTTGAACGACACAGATTGTGTTAAGTGTCACTTGGAGTATAATATTATATATGCTATAATATTTTTGGCATGCTCTGTTACCAGCACACTTTGTTGAAAGTGTTGCTGTCTTGGAAGTACCGATATGGATTTAGGAAGTACTCAGTTGACTCCCTCAGAGGGGATACCTAAATAGGTTTAGGTATAGTAAAAGATATTTCTTCCTTGGTGACTAAGTACCCCATGGAACTAAATATGTACATGAAACGGATCCGGATCTGCGCACTTAGTAACATTCATAAGTGGTGATATGCAGAGCGCTTTTTGAGTGTTCTACCAGCCAAAACTGGCGAATTTGACCATGGAACAGTTTTTTGGGCTACTTTTGAGAGCTCTTCTTGTAAATATGACTTACAATTAGTATTTACAAATAGGTTGGTCTTGCGTACACTTTGTAAGCTGTCCTAAGTATTGATTTGTGGGTTAAATATGTGTTTCAATGTCTATGTGGGGTTTTTGGTTTGACATTGGTAATACTTGTGTGAGTACTCTGTGTACGAATGGCTAGCTTTAAGCGCGCTGTGTTGTGTCCTTCTGTAACTGTCTGGAATGAGCTCAATGAGTTTGTTTATGTTTTTTGCTGTCATCATTCTGTTATGCAAAATGTCATTTAGTTACTTACATATTAAATAAAAATCCAGAAATAAATTATGTAACATATGCTAAATAGCTGCATGTTACTATTAAATTGACAGAGTAAGACACTATACATGTGTGCAACTTGCCACAATGCTAAACATAAAATTAGAATTCGTATTCAATAGGATTAAAATAGGCCTCATACAGAGAGGTAGAAAAACGAAATTGTGTGTTTTGTAATCAATAGACTTAAATACACAATGTTACAGCCTTTTCTTTAAATATTGTATTAGACATTAAAAGGCATGCACATCATTTGAGTGAATTTGGTTGTTGCTGAACTAAATACACATTATAGAAAGATAGATTTGACTGCATTGAAATGCCTCAGTTTTTAAATAGACTGTGACATGCTTTTCTTTCAGCACCCGAGAAAAAAGCTTTCCGACAGCTGTGTTTAAACTGACTAACTGAACAGCAAACTGTTTGACACAGCAAATGGGGATTTAACTCTGTCAGGGTATTTCAAATAATAAAGGGGTTTTTCCTGAGAAAGGCGTGAAAATTCGACGCCTGCTGACACACAACAGCTGCATAAATAGCATATGGCTATTCCTGCTCACGGCCACAGACAGGAATGCTGTGTCAGCGATATTTTAAGTCAGTGTAAAACTGGTATAAGGGCCTGCCTTATTTTAAAAGTTTCTAAAAACCAGTTTCATTATTTTGGATAACAGAGAACAAAATTGAAAGTAGGGATTTCCTTTCTTAATGCCTTTTTTTCATAAGTATATCTATGGTTCTGATGTTAAATGATAACTGTCCATTTAAAAAGTGGCGCAGACTTTTCCTGTTTTCAAGTAAAGGCTTCTGTGCTTAGGGTTATGAATGAATGTGTTTAAATATGATAGGCTACGAATGAAGCTTGCTTTTCCAATGTGGAATCATCAAAATGGTTGGTTTTATTGATAAAAAATAATAATTATTATATGGAAAAAAATATTGTTAAAAACAAATGCTTTAAATTCGTTTTTCATCTTTATAAAGCCTAATCATCATACTGTGAATTTCTAGCATCAAAGTTGAATTTAAGCAGTGCTGTACCGAGAAAGAAGGGAACTTAAATGTGAAATGTCACTTTACCCAGCCGTACAAAACTCATTTTTATAAGAGTATATCTTATTCATTTCTGATTTCCCATTCCTGGGCTATCTAGAGAACACTCTGGGGGTTCCTATTATGCAAAAATATTGTAGGATATTCATTTTTAAGTGCCCCTACCACCAAAGTCGAAATTGAGCTAAAATTCACAATTTTACAAGCAGTTCTACCACTCAAGGCAGTTTTAACGTGCTCTCAGGCTTCCATAAAGTATACATGCAAGTATAAAATAAACAACTGACCTCTGCATTACTAGATTGCACACTACTGTACATAAATGAAAATAAGTATAGGACTGCTTTTCGCTGTGATTCTCCAGAGTTGCTTTGCATTACAAAACCGCATGGCAAGCCTTGCACACAACAAATGAGCAGCTGCTGAACGGGTCAAAGGTCGGAGTTCTGTATTTAGCTACTTAGCAGGCTGAAGGGTAATGTTTGCTTGGATACTTCGACCTTCGAAAGATTTTTGAAAGACTAGATGATAGCGCAAAGAGAGAAAGAGAAGCTTTGCTTCCTATTTTTGGCAAACACACGTTTTGCGCAGTCCTATGCCACGAAAGGAAGACAACGCTCAGTTGAACATTGATCTGCCATTTATATAAAATAATGGTTTTAGTTTAAAGAATACTGTGTAGGGGCTACGATAAGGAAGAAATGGATTTTAGTTTGCATTCATGCGCCCTCATGTTACTCTAGTACAATTGCTGTAGAAAATTGGTTTAAAGTTAACTCAATTTGCATTATGTTAGACTAAATCAGAGAATAGCCACTTTCTAAGATATCTCCTACAAGTTTGTTTGTGCCCAGTTGCTACAAATAGGGGTTGAAAGTGTTGACAGAAGTAAAACCTGTTTCAGGTTTTCCTACTGTCAAAATGGGGGAAGGAGGCTAGCTCCTCTACAAATTAAGGGTAGGCAAAATTATGTTTTCTCTCTTCTTTTTCTCACTTTTTTTTGAGTCTGTCTAAAGCTGTCTAGGAAATGGCCATATGACAGTTAAGGCACTTTGCATTGTTCATAAGGCGGCACACAAAATGGGGCCTAAACCATTACAGAGAATGTTTACTTGGTACTCCCCAGCTAGAAGTCTTCGTTCCTTGGCAGCCCACCTAGTATGTACCCCACGAGTCAAGAAAACCTGACTAGGAGGTAGATCATTTGGCTATGCAGCCGCAAGGCTATGGAATAAACTACCAAGTGAACTCAGACAGACTGATGACTTACTGCAGTTTAGAAAAAGCTAAAAACCAGGCTCTTTCCAAAAGAATAGCCTTGAGAGATTGGCGCATGATGATTCATAGTTTTATAGCTGCACAGTGATTTAGGTAATCCCAGCGCCAGGATGCCCGTTGGGTGACAGCTGCGCTATATAAATGCTACTTACAATTACAATTACAATTGGCTATTCTGTAATACTGTTTTAAAATTGTTAGAATTAATAAAAAGATGAAACACATAAGCTATGTTACTGCCCATCCTGTATGAAAGAATGAGTAGAACAGATTGATGTTCCCTTATTTGATCTTTAAGGAAAATTGTATAGTGGGGGTTTCTGTTCAAAAATCTCAGGTGGCAACACTATTATTGTTTATGTTATTCTCATGTTCTATACAGTTTTGCAAGGGCATTGCTAGTCTTTTATTAGCTAGTCTGTGTAAATAAGCTGACAGCCCTTATTAGAGCTGGAGATAGGGTTTTTTTCCTTTTGAAAATGATGTTGCATAGTCCAGATCGTGAAAAGTACAATGCAGGAAAGACGCTCATGTGATCCTTAGCAAACATTTTGAAGGAAAATATTGTTTTATAGGAGTTTGTTTGTCATAACATGTTCTGCTGGAGAAAAAGTACCCACTATGTTGAAGTTTAGTTCTTTTTGCAATAAGAATCCCTGTTAAATTAGCAGTCTTAGATTTTCCTGCTGCACCTATAACATGAGAGCATGGTCCTAAGCATAACATGTAAGAGAAATTATTTTACAAGTGTCTGCAGTCCTGTACAAGTAATGTAAAATCTATGAGTAAAAGTGTAGAACATTTCCTTTTTCTTGAGGGTTCTTCAGATTAGTAATATAGGAATACACCAATGTAAGTATTTGGAGTATGTCTGTATTGTTTTTCTTTTTCCTCAGAATTTAGTAAATGAACACAGACTTCCTTGGCTGTTTGGGATTGGGTGATGTATTACTCTTGTCAGTTCACCAAAACGTTCCTTTTATACTTGCCAATAGGTCCAGGGTTTTCTACTCTCAGATAGATGAAGTGGTTCTTGGGTGCCTTGCTAATGTATGGGGCGCCCCAAGACTAAGGAAGTATTCTGAGACTATCCTCTCTGTTGTTAGATTATTTCTGTGCCTTGTCTAAAGACCTCTTGTTCTGTCCACCAATAGATATTTGCTGCCTTACAACCATTGCCAGAGGGGCCCGGACATCAGATCCAGCCTGGGAGTCAGCGCCACTCCAGTTTGAAGCCAAAGTGAAGGGAACCAGCATAGGCGTTGCTGGCAACTAGGACCTCAGTGAAGGCGGAAGCACTGGGACGTGAAGTGTGTACCCCTGCCACTGTCTTGGGCGAAAGACGGGGTTACAAATCAGGATGGAGAAATCTTTGTGTGGATCCAGTTTTTGATGCCCAGCTGAGAGAGTCACAGAACGACAAGGACGGCAAGGAGGCTTTTGCTTGAGGTGACCCCCTTTGAAACAAGGGTTGCTTCAGAGATCCTAGCATCAGGCCTCTTAGTCCTGGTCCAAAGTGAATGCAAGTCTACGCCTTTGTTTGTTGATCAAAAGATGCCCGAGCACATTGGGTACAATTTGTGCCCCAACAAAAGAGCAGTGCGCCAGAGGTGCAAATACAGGAGTTAGGGAAGGACTTGAGTTTAGGGTACAGGTGCTATGCCCTTGGTGCCTGTTAGATTAAAGTGAAGAAAACTGGTGCACTGCCTGAGACACTGGATAGGATCATTGAGGGTATTTGCCCTGGGGGGTGATTGCCCTATCCTGAAAGAAAGACTTTTTCTTCTCCGTGATTCTTGAGTTGCGAGTTGTGCAGCTCCACCGTGGGAACAACAAGAGCCTGCCTGTGAGGCTCAAAACGGACACAGGGAGAAGACTCCCCTCTGGCTGGTGGTTGTACTAGAACTTTCCCAAGGACTCTTTGTTGTTAGTAATGTACCCCTTTGGTCGTCCCATTTTTGAGGAGGAGCAGCCCTTTGCGGCTCCTTGTCCTAATTCCTATGGTCTTGTGTGGTCCTCCTGGTCCCCCGGAGCCAGGATTGTTTTTGTAATAATCTATTTTGACTTCCCTGACATTTGCATTACTTATCATTGGAAAATATTGAGATTTCTGTTTGAGATAATAGTCATTATTCTCTCTTGCTACCTGTATGACCCAATGCTCTGTTCACTTTGTACTCCTGCTTATACCTTGTATATACCTGCTTAATGAAATGTTTAGAATGTAAATACCCACCTAGCATAGGATGTTGATGAATTTATGAGAAGAAAATGTGCAAAATATTTTCTATGTCTCTACTAGATCATGGCAATGTCTTTAGCTCATGCTAAAAGGATCGTCTGTTAAAGATTGCAGGAATCGCTGTTAGCATGAGCTGAAAGCCATTTTGTACTTGGCAGCCATTTTAGTTAGCCATGTGCTCGCCATGTGCTTTCTCCCTCTTCCAGAGTCTTGCACATGCTCAGAGAGGCCTAACTGGTAGAATGCACCTGCTCCTAGTATACAACTGTCAAGCTATTCTTACTCATGTAAGCAGTTTAGTCTCCCCTCCCACTTTGTGGAGCAAGCAAATTTTGTATGCCCATATTAGTCAATAAGCATGCTTGTATGTGCTAGGACCTCCCCTTGATTTTATGCTGACTATATAACAAATGCATATATAAGGACCCTGTTCTCTGCACTCATTAGAATGCCTCCTACAGTGGCCTGCGGGTACCGTAAGATGCAATCTCCCTCATCTGAGGTTAATAAAACATGTTTTTTGATATTACAGCTTCTGTGCCAATCTCTTCTTTGTTGGTTTTAAGGACCAGATGTATCAGTGAACCCCTAAGAAGGTTTTTATTTCTACACAGTGGTGTTCCGGCAGTGTAGGAGGTCGTGCAGGGGGTGGTGTTTCAGGGTTTAGGGCAGTGCAGTGGTGTTCAGGCAGTGTAGGGGGTCGTGATGGGGATGGTGTTTCAGGGTTTAGGGCAGTGTAGTGGTGTTCGGGCAGTGTAGGGTGTCGTGCTGAGGGGTGGTGTTTCACGGTTTAGGGCAGTGCAGTGGTGTTCGGGCAGTGTAGGGGGTCGTGCAGGGGGTGGTGTTTCAGGGTTTAGGGCAGTGCAGTGGTGTTCGGGCAGTGTAGGGGGTCTTGCAGGGGGTGGTGTTTCAGGGTTTAGGGCAGTGCAGTGGTGTTCGGGCAGTGTAGAGGGTCTTGCTGGGGCTGGTGTTTCAGGGTTTAGGGCAGTGCAGTGGTGTTCGGGCAGTGTAGGGGGTCGTGCTGGGGGTGGTGTTTCAGGGTTTAGGGCAGTGCAGTGGTGTTCGGGCAGTGTAGGGGGTCGTGCTGGGGCTGGTGTTTCATGGTTTAGGGCAGTGCAGTGGTGTTCGGGCAGTGTAGGGGGTCGTGCTGGGGGTGGTGTTTCAGGGTTTAGGGCAGTGCAGTGGTATTCAGGCAGTGTAGGGGGTCATGCTGGGGGTGGTGTTTCAGGGTTTAGGGCAGTGCAGTGGTGTACGGGCAGTGTAGGGGTCTTGCTGGGGGTGGTGTTTCAGGGTTTAGGGCAGTGTTGTTCGGGCAGTGTAGGGGATCGTGCAGGGGGTGGTGTTTCAGGGTTTAGGGCAGTGCAGTGGTGTTCGGGCAGTGTAGGAGGTCGTGCTGGGGGTGGTGGTTCAGGGTTTAGGGCAGTGCAGTGGTGTTCGGGCAGTGTAGGGGGTCGTGCAGGGGGTGGTGTTTCAGGGTTTAGGGCAGTGCTGTGGTGTTCGGGCAGTGTAGGGGTCGTGCTGGGGCTGGTGTTTCAGGGTTTAGGGCAGTGCAGTGGTGTTCGGGCAGTGTAGGGGGTGCTGCAGGGGTGGTGTTTCAGGGTTTAGGGCAGTGCAGTGGTGTTCGGGCAGTGTAGGGGTCATGCAGGGGGTGGTGTTTCAGGGTTTAGGGCAGTGCAGTGGTGTTCGGGCAGTGTAGGGGGTCGTGCTGGGGCTGGTGTTTCAGGGTTTAGGGCAGTACAGTGGTGTTTGGGCAGTGTAGGGGGTCGTGCTGGGGCTGGTGTTTCAGGGTTTAGGGCAGTGCAGTGGTGTTCGGGCAGTGTAGGGGGTCTGTGCTGTGGCTGGTGTTTCAGTGTTTAGGGCAGTGCAGTGGTGTTCGGGCAGTGTAGGTGGTCGTGCTGGGGCTGGTGTTTCAGGGTTTAGGGCATTGCAGTGGTGTTTGGGCAGTGTAGGGGGTCATGCTGGGGCTGGTGTTTCAGGGTTTAGGGCAGTGCAGTGGTGTTCGGGCAGTGTAGGGGGTCTTGCTGGGGCTGGTGTTTCAGAGTCTAGGGCAGTGCAGTGGTGTTCGGGCAGTGTAGGGGGTCTTGCTGGGGCTGGTGTTTCAGGGTTTAGGGCAGTGCAGTGGTGTTTGGGTAGTGTAGGGAGTCGTGCTGGGGGAGTGTTTTAGGGTTTAGGGTAGTGCAGTGGTGTTTGGGTAGTGTAGGAGGTCGTGCTGGGGGTAGTGTTTTAGGGTTTAGGGTAGTGCAGTGGTGTTTGGGTAGTGTAGGGGTCGTGCTGGGGGTAGTGAGTTTAGGGTAGTGCAGTGGTGTTTGGGTAGTGTAGGGGTACTGCTGGGGGTAGTGTTTTAGGGTTTAGGTTAGTGCAGTGGTGTTTGGGCAGTGTAGGGGTACTGCTGGGGGTAGTGTTTTAGGGTTTAGGGTAGTGCAGTGGTGTTTGTGTAGTGTAGGGGGGTAGTGTTTTAGGGTTTAGGGTAGTGCAGTGGTGTTTGTGTAGTGTAGGAGGTCGTGTTTTAGGGTTTAGGGTAGTGCAGTGGTCTTTGGGTAGTGTAGGGAGTCATGCGGGGGTAGTGTTTTAGGGTTTAGGGTAGTGTAGGGGGTCATGCGGGGGTAGTGTTTTAGGGATTAGGGTAGTGCATTGGTGTTTGGGTAGTGTAGGGGGTCATGCTGGGGGTAGTGTTTTAGGGTTTAGGGCAGCGCAGTGGTGTTTGGGTAGTGTAGGGGGTCGTGCTGGGGGTAGTGTTTTAGGGTTTAGGGCAGTGCAGTGGTGTTCGAGTAGTGTAGGGGGTCGTGCTGGGGGAGTGTTTTAGGGTTTAGGGCAGTGCAGTGGTGTTCGGGTAGTGTAGGGGATCATGCTGGGGGGAGTGTTTGAGGGTTTAGGGCAGTGCAGTCGTGTTCGGGTAGTGTAGGAGGTTGTGCTGGGGGTAGTATTTTAGGGTTTAGGGTAGTGCAGTGGTGTTCGGGTAGTGTAGGGGGTCGTGCTGGGGGTAGTGTTCTAGGGTTTAGGGCAGTACAGTGGTGTTTGGGCAGTGTAGGGGTAATGCTGGGGGTGGTGTTTTAGGGTTTAGGGCAGTGCAGTGGTGTTCGGGCAGTGTAGTGGGTCGTGCTGGGGGTGGTGTTTCAGGGTTTAGGGCAGTGTAGTGGTGTTCGGGCAGTGTAGGGGGTGGTGTTTCAGGGTTTAGGGCAGTGCAGTGGTGTTCGGGCAGTGTAGGGGGTCGTGCAGGGGGTGGTGTTTCAGGGTTTAGGGCAGTGGTGTTCGGGCAGTGTAGGGGGTCGTGCTGGGGGTGGTGTTTCAGGGTTTGGGGCAGTGCAGTGGTGTTCGAGCAGTAAAGGGGGTCGTGCTGGGGGTTGTGTTTCAGGGTTTAGGGCAGTGCAGTGGTGTTCGGGCAGTGTAGGGGGCGGTGCAGGGGGTGGTGTTTCAGGGTTTAGGGCAGTGCAGTGGTGTTCGGGCAGTGTAGGGGGTGCTGCAGGGGTGGTGTTTCAGGGTTTAGGGCAGTGCAGTGGTGTTCGGGCAGTGTAGGGGGTCATGCAGGGGGTGGTGTTTCAGGGTTTAGGGCAGTGCAGTGGTGTTCGGGCAGTGTAGGGGGTCTTGCTGGGGCTGGTGTTTCAGGGTTTAGGGCAGTGCAGTGGTGTTCGGGCAGTGTAGGGGGTCGTGCTGGGGGTGGTGTTTCAGGGTTTAGGGCAGTGCAGTGGTGTTTGGGCAGTGTAGGGGGTCATGTTGGGGCTAGTGTTTCAGGATTTAGGGCAGAGCAATGGTGTTCAGGCTGTGTAGGGGTTTTGCTGGAGGTGGTGTTTCAGGGTTTAGGGCAGTGCAGTGGTGTTCGTGCAGTGTAGGGGGTGGTGTTTCAGGGTTTAGGGCAGTGGTGTTCAGGCAGTGTAGGGGGTCTTGCTGGGGTTGATGTTTCAGGGTTTAGGGCAGTGCAGTGGTGTTCGGGCAGTGTAGGGGGTCGTGCTGGGGGTGGTGTTTCAGGGTTTAGGGCAGTGCAGTGGTGTTCCGGCAGTGTAGGAGGTCGTGCAGGGGTGGTGTTTCAGGGTTTAGGGCAGTGCAGTGGTGTTCAGGCAGTGTAGGGGGTCGTGCTGGGGGTGGTGTTTCAGGGTTTAGGGCAGTGTAGTGGTGTTCGGGCAGTGTAGGGTGTCGTGCTGAGGGGTGGTGTTTCACGGTTTAGGGCAGTGCAGTGGTGTTCGGGCAGTGTAGGGGGTCGTGCAGGGGGTGGTGTTTCAGGGTTTAGGGCAGTGCAGTGGTGTTCGGGCAGTGTAGGGGGTCTTGCAGGGGTGGCGTTTCAGGGTTTAGGGCAGTGCAGTGGTGTTCGGGCAGTGTAGAGGGTCTTGCTGGGGCTGGTGTTTCAGGGTTTAGGGCCGTGCAGTGGTTTTTGGGCAGTGTAGGCGGTCGTGCTGGGGCTGGTGTTTCAGGGTTTAGGGCAGTGCAGTGGTGTTCGGGCAGTGTAGGGGGTCGTGCTGGGGGTGGTGTTTCAGGGTTTAGGGCAGTGCAGTGGTGTTCGGGCAGTGTAGGGGGTCGTGCTGGGGCTGGTGTTTCATGGTTTAGGGCAGTGCAGTGGTGTTCGGGCAGTGTAGGGGGTCGTGCTGGGGGTGGTGTTTCAGGGTTTAGGGCAGTGCAGTGGTATTCGGGCAGTGTAGGGGGTCATGCTGGGGGTGGTGTTTCAGGGTTTAGGGCAGTGCAGTGGTGTACGGGCAGTGTAGGGGGTCTTGCTGGGGGTGGTGTTTCAGGGTTTAGGGCAGTGTTGTTCGGGCAGTGTAGGGGGTCTTGCTGGGGGTAGTGTTTCAGGGTTTAGGGCAGTGCAGTGGTGTTTGTGCAGTGTAGGGGTCGTGCTGGGGGTGGTGTTTCAGGGTTTAGGGCAGTGCAGTAGTGTTCGGGCAGTGTAGGGGATCGTGCAGGGGGTGGTGTTTCAGGGTTTAGGGCAGTGCAGTGGTGTTCGGGCAGTGTAGGAGGTCGTGCTGGGGGTGGTGGTTCAGGGTTTAGGGCAGTGCAGTGGTGTTCGGGCAGTGTAGGGGGTCGTGCAGGGGGTGGTGTTTCAGGGTTTAGGGCAGTGCAGTGGTGTTCGGGCAGTGTAGAGGTCGTGCTGGGGCTGGTGTTTCAGGGTTTAGGGCAGTGCAGTGGTGTTCGGGCAGTGTAGGGGGTCTTGCTGGGGGTGGTGTTTCAGGGTTTAGGGCAGTGGTGTTCGGGCAGTGTAGGGAGTCTTGCTGGGGGTGGTGTTTCAGGGTTTAGGGCAGTGCAGTGGTGTTCGGGCAGTGTAGGGGGTCTTGCTGGGGGTAGTGTTTCAGGGTTTAGGGCAGTGCAGTGCTGTTCGTGCAGTGTAGGGGGTCGTGCTGGGGATGGTGTTTCAGGGTTTAGGGCAGTGCAGTAGTGTTCGGGCAGAGTAGGGGTCGTGCAGGGGGTGGTGTTTCAGGGTTTAGGGGCAGTGGTGTTCGGGCAGTGTAGGGGGTCGTGCTGGGGGTGGTGTTTCAGGGTTTAGGGCAGTGCAGTGGTGTTCGGGCAGTGTAGGGGGTCGTGCTGGGGGTGGTGTTGCAGGGTTTAGGGCAGTGCAGTGGTGTTCGGGCAGTGTACGAGGTCTTGCTGGGGGTAGTGTTTCAGGGTTTAGGGCAGTGCAGTGGTGTTCGGGCAGTGTAGGGGTCATGCTGGGGGTGGTGTTTCAGGGTTTAGGGCAGTGCAGTGGTGTTCGGGCAGTGTAGGGGGTCGTGAAGGGGTGGTGTTTCAGGGTTTAGGGCAGTGCAGTGGTGTTTGGGCAGTGTAGGGGGTCGTGCTAGGGTATGTGTTTCAGGGTTTAGGGCAGTGCAGTGGTGTTCGGGCAGTGTAGGGGGTCGTGCTGGGGGTAGTGTTTTAGGGTTTAAGGTAGTGCAGTGGTGTTTGTGTAGTGTAGGGGGTCGTGCTGGGGGCAGTGTTTTAGGGTTTAGGGTAGTGCAGTGGTGCTTGTGTAGTGTAGGGGGTCGTGCTGGGGGTAGTGTTTTAGGGTAGTGCAGTGATGTTTGTGTAGTGTAGGGGTCATGTTTTAGGGTAGTGCAGTGGTGTTTGGGTAGTGTAGGGGGTCGTGCTGGGGGTAGTGTTTTAGGATTTAGGTTAGTGCAGTGGTGTTGGGGTAGTGTTTTAGGGTTTTGGGTAGTGCAGTGGTGTTTGTGTAGTGTAGGGGGTCATGCTGGGGGTAGTGTTTTAGGGTTTAGGATAGTGCAGTGGTGCTTGTGTAGTGTAGGGGGTCGTGCTGGGGTAGTGTTTTAGGGATTAGGGTAGTGCAGTGGTGCTTTTGTAGTGTAGGGGGTCATGTTTTAAGATGCAACGCTCCAATACCTGACCAGTCTGCACTACATAAAACTGCAAAAAAATTAAAAATAAAAAGTGTTTTGCACATTTTTGTCATTGGGCTATATGTGGGCTATATCTGGGTAATATTTGTGCTACATTTGGGCTCTTTTTTCACTGGTGGCCATCTTGGAAGACTTCTTTGTTATGAAGTTTCCTAATTTCCTCATTTACTGCAGTCTCCTCAGTAGGAAATGCTTTCAGTTTTTACTTTGATTCCATCAAGAAAGCATTCAGATGTGTCACACATTTGCCATAAATTCAGAATGTTATTACTCTAGTTGTTCATTAGATCACTGTAGTAAAGCTACTGCTCACCAAGGAGTTAACTGGAAGTCTACTGCTGGTATTGAAAGTGATTGTTTCAGTCTGCATGTCAGAATTTTCTAATGAAATAGAAGAGGATTTGAGATCTCACTTAAAACATGCACTACATTTTCTTTTGCAGCACTAACCATAATTTCTATGGCAAAATGAACCCCCTCATTTTGTTCCTTTTTAAATTAAATGTTTTAAGTGTTACCAGTTTATTCCAATCAAGATGGCTTCAGGTGTGCCATACTTTTGTCATAAGTAAGGCTGTTAGCACTCTAGTTGTTCTTTAGAACACTCTGGGAATCTGCAGTAGAACACAAAGGCATCAACTGACAGGCTGCTCCTGTTGAAATATAACAGGAAGATATTTGAGATCTCACTTAAAACATGTCCTAATTTTTCTTTCTACAGCACTAACCATAATTTCTATGGCAAAATGAACCCCCTCATTTTGTTCCTTTTTAAATTAAATGTTTTAAGTGTTACCAGTTTATTCCAATCAAGATGGCTTCAGGTGTGCCATACTTTTTCATAAGTAAGACTGTTAGCGCTCTAGTTGTTCTTTAGAACACTCTGGGAAGCTGCAGTAGAACACAAAGGCATCAACTGACAGGCTGCTCCTGTTGAAATATAACAGGAAGATATTTGAGATCACACTTGAAACATGTCCTAATTTTTCTTTCTACAGCACTAACCATAATTTCTATGACAAAATGAACCCCATCATTTTGTTCCTTTTTAAATTAAATGTTTTAAGTGTTACCAGTTTATTCCAATCAAGATGGCTTCAGGTGTGCCATACTTTTGTCATAAGTAAGACTGTTAGCGCTCTAGTTGTTCTTTAGAACACTCTGGGAAGCTGCAGTAGAACACAAAGGCATCAACTGACAGGCTGCTCCTGTTGAAATATAACAGGAATATATTTGAGATCACACTTGAAACATGTCCTAATTTTTCTTTCCAGAGCACTAACCATAATTTCTATGACAAGATGAACCCCATCATTTTGTTCCTTTTTAAATTAAATGTTTTAAGTGTTACCAGTTTATTCCAATCAAGATGGCTTCAGGTGTGCCATACTTTTGTCATAAGTAAGGCTGTTAGCACTCTAGTTGTTCTTTAGAACACTCTGGGAAGCTGCAGTAGAACACAAAGGAATCAACTGACAGTCTCTGCCCTTGTTGGATGTACATGTTTTACTGAGAATGTCAGACTTCATTCTCACATGACTGAGAAAGATAATGTGAATTTACAGAAAATATGCTCTCATTTTAGCTTCTGGGGCACCTTCCAAAACTGTATGGGACAAGCATGTGAAAATAGTTTTCTCTCAAACATGATTCATGATATCCCAGCAGAAAGTTTTTCACAGGGTTAAATCACCTTAGAACACACCACAATTCCTGAAATTAGTATGGTACCATCAACAAATGAATTCTAATGTAACTAAAGTCTGTTATCACCCTTTATAGTTCTCCTTTTGGTAACCCTCAAAATCTTCGATTCACTACAATGCATTTCAATGAGGTACTATCATTTATATTGGTCCCAAGATGGCTGCCAGCAATTCCAGGATGAAGTGCTGACAGCCAATCAGATCTCACGATGACATGTGTGGTTAGGCTCCGCCCAGATATATATGTGTTTTTACTTTTGATTTTCTCAGCAACTACTGAACGGATTTACACCATTTAACAAAAGGGTTCTTTTGAACCAAGAACTACCTCTTTGCCAAATTTGGTGTAATTCCGTTCAGCAGTTCGGGCTGTAGCCTTGCATAAAGTTTCCTATGGGAAATTGATTTTTGACTCTTATTTTTTTAATTTCTCCGCAACTACTGAACGGATTTACACCATTTAACAAAAGGGTTCTTTCTGAACCAAGAACTACCTCTTTGCCAAATTTGGTGTAATTCCGTTCAGCAGTTCGGGCTGTAGCCGTGTCTAAAGTTTCCTATGGGAAAATGAATGGGAAAACTCGTTTTGGGACCCCCTTTTTCTCGGCCCCCGCTTGACGAATCACCCTGAGACTTTCAGGGTAGGAGCGGACCGGAGCGGGCCATAAAGTTTGAAAATTTCGCGAAGATTCGTCAACCGACGCAAGAGTTATTTCAAATAGAATGTCGTGGATTTCCTATGGAAAATAGGTCCTAACTATAACTATCTACTGGCGACCGCCAGTAGATAATATATATATATATATATCTCACATACAACATTGACATTGGCTCACTCCTCAAGGAGCTAAGATCCAGGTGAGTGCTTAATTTGTAATATAATAAGGGCAAGTTTTTCAAGAGGCCACTGCTGCTTGTTCTACTTCAGTTTCCTGCCAGCAGAGTAGCACTATATCATTCACCTCTGAGTAGAGGTTAGATGTCAACACACCTACCAAACAGAGGTGTCCAAGTAGGCTCCCAACCCCCAAGGCTGCCCACAGAGCTGGTGTCACACAGTGAGTCAGTGTGTGCAGCTGGCAGGCTGCATTCCACTCTGTTCTCGGAGGGCTGGGTGCGGCCCAGATATTTCCTCACTTTGCACACAGATGTGGAAGGACAGAAATGCTGACAGTTCACTTTGGCGGACACAACGCTGAATACAACCCGAAGGGATCAGATAGGACTCCTGAACCGGGACCAGGCCAAACCCGGGCAAGAAAGGATTTACTGACGGAAAAAACCTGAGCAATTTATTGGAGAGTTTTATATAGCGCTAGCTAGACCAGAAGATATCTCAGCGCTTTACAACAGTAAATGTTCACATCAAAGATGACAAGTCTATACAGAGCATTTGAGTCAGAGTGCTCCACAACAATAAATGTTGTTTATGTTGCAAAATCAATAAATTAGAGTAGTGCTCAGTTAAGGAATTTTCTGGAATTCCAGTGCTATTTGATTAGTAGTTCAAACAAGAAACGTCAGTCACATGCTTTGTAAAATTCATAGGAGGGAGGGGGCAACCTCCAAGTCGGCTAAATCTTGTTCCTTAAGCACAAGCAGTAATTACAAAGCAGTTTGCATTAAGTGATTGAGTAACTCTATATGTAATTTTTCAGGATCTTCTTTTGGAAGTATTCTGAGGAGTTATATATAATAGCTAGAAAAACAACAACAAATACAAACATTTACAGTAAGGTTAGTGTACATGGGACGCAGCCAGAACAGCCAAATGAGCAGAATATATCTTGCTTTTTTCGAGGCGCGGAGTAATTCTGCAACTAAATAATGACCCAAATACTACCCCATCCTCGACTGATTCCATTACCACATGTGCGAAATGCACCCCGACTGAGAATGTGCTGCTATGCCACAAAAATGGTGGGCAGCTTTATACAAATTAAAACAACCTGTTTTCGTTTATAACGTGTTTCAGTCCACCTATCATTCTGCAAGATTGTTTCACACAGCACACAAGGTAATAAGCCCATAAACGCAGCAGATAGCTCAAAATACCAGTATGAAGTGTGCAATCTGAAGACACTGCCTCTCTTAAAACAAGTTCACACCTCTAATACTATGTGAACCATCCCATCACTACAAAGTGAAACCTCAAAACAAGACAAAAGACAGCGGGAGAAATAAATTACCTCCTTCCTGATTTAATTTTACATGAGCCTGTCTCGAGTTGATCAACCGCATGTACCAGTACAGGCAAAAAGCGAGATGCCCATCGAGGACAAAGGGAATAGAACTCTACACAATATTCTTTCTCATCGCCCAACACAATACGTCATCGGATAAGAACCCGCCCCTCCAACCTGGAATGACATTGTCAAGCCACTTGATACAACCTATGCCGAGAAGTGAAAGGAGAGCAGAGGCGGGGCATGTACGTATTTGTCTGGCGCTTCAACTGGAGCTCAGGCTTATGCTTGCCAATGTTGTGCATCAGGAGTATTTTTTGCGAGACGCAGCGCACGCTACGATGTTTACCTTAGACAGCTGCAAGCACAAGTCCAACAGAGCCTTACTATTATACAATGACATCCCTTTAAATAATACCTCATCTATCAATGATTTACAGCCGTCTGCTACGCTTCAGGAAGGATAGCAACAACAAGAGGGAAGGAGGGGACGGGTGGATAGATTCAATGCAATACTGGTGCCAAAGCTGAACACGCACTCACAGTGTAACACAAGCAGGGAAGTCATGTAACAACTGTCCCCCAAACGACAAATAAGCAACCAAAGTATAAAGATATAGTTCTTGGTCCCTGATCCATGGGAGGAACGAAAGACAAAAGGGAGGGACAAAGAGGCAGGACTGACCACTAGCAAGCAAGTATTTTTAAAAGAACACGGAAACAAACAAATTAAAAGCAGGGGGCAGGCTTTAAGCCCATACAGAAGTATATACTAAAGTATATACAACAGGTCTCGAAAGCTCGACCTAACCATACAGAAGTATATACTAAAGTATATACAACAGGTCTTGAAAGCTCGTTCTAAAAAGGGAGGTTTAGATCTGGCAAAAGGTTTACTTTGCCAGGTCGAAATGGCAGTGTAAAACTGCACACACAGGCTGGAATGGCAGGCCTGAGACAGATTTAAAGGTGTTCTTAAGTGGGTGACACAATCAGTGCTGCATGCTCACTGGTCCAAGCGATACAAAAGGGGATGATGGACGGAACGTTTGAGCCAATCACTGGTAGCATTTAATTTACAGGCCCTGGGCACATGTAGTATAACTTTACTAGGGACTCACAAGTAAATTAAACGTGCCAATTTTACCATATTTTAGGGAGTGAGCACAACAGTGGCAAAGTGCACAGAATCCTAAAAGCCAACAAAACAGGTTCAGAAACAGGATGGCGAAGGCAAAAAGTTTGAGAATGATCCTGTAGGGAGGGCCAAGTCCAACACATCCCCACTCTTATTTCCATTGTCTCCCCCTTATCCACACCTAGCCTGATAAACGTTAGCACTTTCCTTACCTTCCTACCATGGGTTCTCTCAGCACTCATAGCACACTTTCCTTTGTGTGTCACCCAATCACACTTGCTTCCTAGAGATGGTCGAGTCACTGAAGGCTTGAGCCATATGCTTGGCTGTGGCTTATCTCGAGATCCATTATGAAAAATGGGGTGACCCAATTATAGTCTTGGACCTGGGCGTAAATTGGTACAGAAAACAATGGTTCTAAACCTTTCTTTGAACCATATAAATCTAACCAGCAATAATCTTTTCATACAATTTTTTGAGCATGCACAATGTCAGCTCATGGTAGTCAAAACAGACAAATTAATAATGTGCAACAACCAATAGATTCCAAAATAACATATATTTATTTAATCATAATTGGACTGGCAGTAGGTATCTTACTGCGTTCTAGAAACAATGAAGGAGACAGAAAAGGGTTGCTCCAGGGGAACGTGCAGAAGGGGGTGCTCTAGTGAAAAGATATGAGGTAGGAGAACGGGAAAGGTTCCAAGTGGTGCTCAAAAAAGGAAAATTAAAACAATTCAAGAGTTGGACTGATAGAAGAATATCAGTCTAGGTGAGCCTAGCCACGATTGATCAATTGTTCACAAAGTCTATTTACATATATTTTGACATTTCAGAGATGTATCATCATTTTGCATGGTGGGGTTAGGGGCTTGTGGTCCAGGCTTATATGGTGTGGGCGTCGACGTTTCGACCCGACTTGGGGCACAGAGAGTATTTTAGGGCCTCGGCCTGCGGGTCTTCCTCAGGACAGGGATGGGCAACCAATATGCAGTATGTGGTATCCGTGTTCCACACCTGAATAATTGAGAAATGGGGGTAAGGGTTGTGCACATGAGTAATTTGCGGGGTTACTGAATAAACCGTTATTGAATTACTAAGTCAATCAAGCTTACCCGCAAGGTGTTGCGGAGCAAGGGAGTGTATCCTCCTACTGGTCCATGGTTTGTCTGGAGGCTAGGGTCCTCATCTGAAAGCAAAAGGCTTATCAGTGTATGTCTAATATCGACCCAACCGTGAGTATAGCTAAGGATATTTAAAAAAAAAAAAACACTTACCCGTCTGGTTAGGGTAGTGTAAAACGATTGAATCGATTCAGGGCATTCAATGCGGTAGCTAAAATAACAAACAAAAAGGCCGGGGGGGTCAGGAATCTGTCTGACACAAGAAACAATACCAAGCCATGGGATGCGGAGGGCCCGGGGAGCGTGAAAGTTTACCTTCAATGTCAGTCTCCTCGAACAGGCGATTGGCGCTGGAGTTGTTCCGAGAAGGCGGGGGGCTTAAAAGTTATGCCGGCCGCGAGGACGTTAATTGGAACATTCCGCTTGCGTGAGTATCACGCGGTTCGAGCGGCTTCAAATCATGCCGCTAAAGATAGAGAAAAGACTCTAACTGATGTGGGTATGGGAACGGGTGCTCAAACCATCTAATGAAAATTGATAGTACATGCTCAATTAAAAATGGAACATACAATGGATACATAATAAATATTTACAATTGTGAATATACGGCGCGTATAATAATTATTTACAATTAATCATGCAAAGAATCATACAGAGTCAGTAACTGCTGTTCCCATTAAGTAATGCATATGTATGTCCTGCGGGAGGGTTCAGTTATTGGACAGTACTTCATAGTGCACAGAGAGAAAGCGAACATGACAGTGCAATGGTAACATAATAAATATTTACAATTGTAAATATACGGCGCGTATAATAATTATTTACAATTAATCGTGCAAAGAATCATACATAGTCAGCAATAGCTGTTCCCATCAAGTAATGCATGTATGTGTCCTGCGAGAGAGTTCAGTTATTGGACAATACTTCATGGCGCACAGTGAAGAAGCGAATATGATCATACTATTGATGCTAACCAACCAGTGACAAAGGTTCGCACAGATGGATGCGTGAATACAAAAGGCACAATTGTTCTCTGTACAAACAGGTTACTAGAGGTGTTTAAATAAGTAATAGGTGTTTACATAGGGCATCCTGTTGTACCATATAAGTATCAATCCTCAATGTCTGTGCAGACAGTGTTACGACCTCATGTGGAAAACAGAAGTGTCTCAATGTATATGGGAGGATGATGGCATTAACCGTTATTGAGCACTGCCACTTGTTTACTTATTTCCTCATATTCGTTGAGGCCCCTTACTATTGTATCAAAGAGGTGTATCCACCTACACTCACGGGTACTTAAGATGTTAGAGAAGTCTCCTCCTCTGGGATTGGGCTTAACTCTTTCTATAACCCACCATCTTAGGCTTTCTGGTGTATGTCCAAATGTAGTAAAATGGTCCACTAGTGGCGCGCCCTGTACCTGGCAACGTATGCGGCTACAATGTTGCAAAATACGGGTTTTAACTTTCTGGATGTTCTGACCAATATACATGAAGTCGCAAGGGCATGTTATAGCATAAATCACTCCAGAAGAGTTACAGCTACTGTGATCTTGCAATATGTGGGTATGGTTGTTATGAGTGAATTGTTTGACCTCCTTCACCAGGGGGCAAGCTTTACATTGTCCACATTTGTGGTGACCTTTAACTGGGGGGATACCCCAAAGTGTCGATAGGTGGGTCTTGTCTAGAGAGGGTAACAGTGACTTCACTACATGCTCCCTCACATTTTTGCCTTTTTTGAAGGCGTGCAACGGAGGTGGTATGTCACCTAATTCGTCTGAAATCAAATGCCAATGCTGATTAATGATCTTTTTGATGGCGTTACTTTTGGTGGAAAAAGTCGTGACGCATACTATGCGCTCTTGCTCGTCATTATTCCTCTGTTTGGGTACCAAGAGGAACTCTCTGTGGTTAAACCACGCACGTTTACGTGATTTTTTTAGGAGTCTAATGGGATAGCCTCTCTCAATTAAGCGAGACATCAAACCTGAAGATTCTTTGAAATAGTCCTCTTTCTTAGACCAGTTCCTCCGCAACCTCAAGAATTGCCCGAATGGTAGGTTATCCCTGAGGTTGCGGGGATGGTGACTTGAATAACGCAAAAGTGTGTTGCGTTCACTACTTTTTCTGTGTAGACTGATGTATAGTCTATCATGCTCAGCTTTTATAGTAATGTCCAAAAAATGGACCGATAATCTGTCAAACTCTAACGTGAATTGGATGTCATTGGAGCATGTGTTAAGCCAGGTATGGAAAGTCTTCAGTTGTTCTTCGCTCCCTTTCCATATGATTAGCACGTCATCTATATAGCGACGCCACAGCTCAACGCATTCACTGTATGGGTTGTCTTCATTCAAAATATAGGTGTGTTCAAACTCATCCATGAAAATGATGGCTAGATTAGGGGCAAAGCTAGCCCCCATCGCTACGCCCTTCGTTTGTAAGTAAAACAGGCCCTGGAAACTGAAGAAATTTCTGGCCATTGCGATGTCTAAAAGTTCAACAATGAACTCCGTGGGGACCACGTGTGGTGTGGGGCGTTTGTCCAGGTCCGATTTTATACAAGCTAATGCTGGACCCTGAGGGATATTGGTATATAAGGCTGTTATATCCATTGTGGCTAGTAGATTGTTAGTAGGGTTGTATGGGCGATCGTCCACCAATTGGATGGTCTGCATCGTGTATCTAAAGTACGTAGTGGTGTTCTCAGCGATTGGTTTGAGGAACACATCTATGTACTTACACAGAGGTTCCAGCAGTGACCCACACCCCGAGATGATGGGAAAGATCCAGAAAGTTAAAACCCATATTTTGCAACATTGTAGCCGCATACGCTGCCAGGTACAGGGCGCACCACTAGTGGACCATTTCACTACATTTGGACATACACCAGAAAGCCTAAGATGGTGGGTTATAGAAGGAGTTAAGAACAATCCCAGAGGAGGAGACTTCTCTAACATCTTAAGTACCCGTGAGTGTAGGTGGATACACCTCTTTGACACAATAGTAAGGGGCCTCAACGAATATGAGGAAATAAGTAAACAAGTGGCAGTGCTCAATAACGGTTAATGCCATCATCCTCCCATATACATTGAGACACTTCTGTTTTCCACATGAGGTCGTAACACTGTCTGCACAGACATTGAGGATTGACACTTATATGGTACAACAGCAGGGCCGTTTCTACCATTAGGCAGGACTAGGCAGCCGCCTAGGGCGGCAAAAGGGGGAGGGCGGCAAAATAACCTAGAAACGGCCCTGCGTGAGGTGCAGAAGAGGGCAGGGGTCGGCCGTTAAGCCCCTCTCTCAAGGTGCAGGGATCCCCAGCACTGCCAAGGGAGTGTACATGTGAGGGGCGGTAAGGGGCTCACCAATTATGCCACTATCAGAGCGCAGGGACCCTCAGACCGGCCAGGGCGGCAAAGTGCTTGGCAGAGGTCTTCGTCGGGTCGTGCTCCTCGCGCACTCGCTCAGCCCGGGGTCCCTCTTTTGTCTCAGTTATTCGAATTCATTAATAAAAGGCGCCGGAAACAAATGTGTCTGAAATCCGTCGGCAAAAGTGGGTCGGTGGCCGGGAGAGGTGCCATACATCAGGCTGGGGACGGACGGGGATGAAAGAGCTCTGCGCCACCCTGGAGCTGCGCGGCGTCAGCCATTCAGTGCGCCAAGAAGATTATACCAGTGGATCAGGAGTGAGGAGCCAGGCGCTTGCTACTGGTGTTTTCTGGTTTTGTGGCGCTGTTAATAATGTTAATAACATGCTACTAATTCCCAAATGGTTTTAGCAAGTAAGTGCTTATCCAAACTTGGGCCAAGTATTGTAGTTTTTGCATTAGGTGGAGATTGTTTGTGCTATGATTAAAGTAAAGTAACTTTTATAGCGTTGTTCTAGGTAGCACACAAAATTACCAACTGTGTAATTTCCACGTATAATGTGATGGAGCAACAATGTAAAGGCACCTTCAGAGTGATAAGAAGCAATATATAACGTAAAAACATGGTAATTGCTATAATAATTATAAATAATAACGTGTTATGATACTTTTATCATAATATTAATTACAAAGAAATGCAAAAAGTGTACAAACACGTTTTAATTCAATAAAAAAAACAGTGTAATAACACTTTATCGAAATATGTTTATCACATCCCCAGTACTAAGTAAACTATTACTTTTATTGTAAAAATAGGGTAAAAAAAAGGAAATTAAATATTTTTTATTGTAAATTATTTTCTAACAAAAATATCAAAGTATTTTATTATGGCGAGAGTTATAAAAATAACAACGTGAAAGTACATTCGATTGTAGTAACTTTAACACAAAACCAATGACAAAGTTGGGTAATACTTTTATTGGCATACTATTAAACAGGCGAAAAGAAAATGGGAAGGCAGGATTTTTGTAAGAGCCACAACAAAGTGAAATTCCACTTTCATTGAAAGGAGCAGAAGATATTCTCTGTCGGATACTTGATAGTAGGCATCAGTGTGTAAATAAATATAGTATTCACTGATGCATATACAGCCTGAATTATTAGTAATAATATTAAGTAATTATTCATGCTCGCCTTGAATACATTTCTCCTTCCCAAGTTGAATATTGAAATTTAATTTTACCGCATCAATCTATTTACCCATTGCATCTTACAATCGGTGAATTCATAGCTCAAACAGATAGACCTTTAGAAAGCGCCTCATGAAACCCAAGTTCAGGCAAAAAGCGCCTGGGGCTCTGCAACTTGGCTCCCCATGCACTAGCGCACTGACTGACGCTCTTCTTTCTGGTCACTTGATCGAGCGAAGACTATATCATGTGATGTCACAGAACGCTGCCACCCCCACCCACCCAACCATCCCCCACCCCGTACTTTTGCCACCCCGCAAACAAAAATAATACAGTTATTTTCATATAGCGCTTTACACGATGCGTATACAGTTTCCAAAGGCTGCAAATAACAGGTGTAACGATTGCTCTATTTACCTACCTCGGCAGGATGGAAGACCGAGTGTGCTTAGCAAGGATTACGAACTTGTAGCTGATGAGTAATGGTAGTAAAAGGGAGGGGGCGGCATTTTTCAATTCTCGCCTAGGGCGGCAAAACACCTAGAAATGGCCCTGTACAACAGGATGCCCTTTGTAAACACCTATTACTTATTTAAACACCTCTAGTAACCTGTTTGTACAGAGAACAATTGTGCCTTTTGTATTCACGCATCCATCTGTGCGAACCTTTGTCACTGGTTGGTTAGCATCAATAGTATGATCATATTCGCTTTCTCTCTGTGCACTATGAAGTACTGTCCAATAACTGAACTCTCCCGCAGGACATATATATGCATTACTTGATGGGAACAGCAGTTACTGACTCTGTATGATTCTTTGCATGATTAATTGTAAATAATTATTATGCGCGCCGTATATTCACAATTGTAAATATTTATTATGTCACCATTGTATGTTCCATTTTTAATTGAGCATGTACTATCAATTTTTATTAGATGGTTTGAGCACCCGTTCCCATACCCACATCAGTTAGAGTCTTTTCTCTATCTTTAGCGACATGATTTGAAGCCGCTCGAACTGCGTGATTCTCACGCAAGCGGAACGTTCCAATTAACGTCCTCGCGGCCGGCATAACTTTTAAGCCCCCCGCCTTCATGGAACAACTCCAGCGCCAATCGCCTGTACGAGGAGACTGACATTGAAGGTAAACTTTCACGCTCCCCGGGCCCTCCGCATCCCATGGCTTGGTATTGTTTCTTGTGTCAGACACATTCCTGACCCCCTGGCCTTTTTGTTTGTTTATTTTAGCTACCGCATTGAATGCCCTGAATCGATTCGATAGTTTTACACTACCCTAACCAGACGGGTAAGTGTTTTTTTGTTTTTTTAAATATCCTTAGCTATACTCACGGTTGGGTCGATATTAGACATACACTGATAAGCCTTTTGCTTTCAGATGAGGACCCTAGCCTCCAGACAAACCATGGACCAGTAGGAGGATACATTCCCTCGCTCCGCAACACCTTGCGGGTAAGCTTGATTGACTTAGTAATTCAATAATGGTTTATTCAGTAACCCCGCAAATTAATCATGTGCACAACCCTTACCCCCATTTCTCAATTATTCAAGTGTGGAACACGGATACCACATACTGCATTTTGGATGCCCAACCCTGTCCTGAGGAAGACCCGCAGGCCGAGGCCCTAAAATACCCTCTGTGCCCCAAGTCGGGTCGAAACATCGACGCCCACACCATATAAGCCTGGACCACAAGCCCCTAACCCCACCATGCAAAATGATGATACATCTCTGAAATTTCAAAATATATGTAAATAGACTTTGTGAACAATTGATCAATCGTGGCTAGGCTCACCTAGACTGATATTCTTCTATCAGTCCAACTCTTGAATTGTTTTAATTTTCCTTTTTTGAGCACCACTTGGAACCTTTCCCGTTCTCCTACCTCATATCTTTTCACTAGAGCACCCCCTTCTGCACGTTCCCCTGGAGCAACCCTTTTCTGTCTCCTTCATTGTTTCTAGAACGCAGTAAGATACCTACTGCCAGTCCAATTATGATTAAATAAATATATGTTATTTTGGAATCTATTGGTTGTTGCACATTATTAATTTGACTGTTTTGACTACCATGAGCTGACATTGTGCATGCTCAAAAAATTGTATGAAAAGATTATTGCTGGTTAGATTTAAACGGTTCAAAGAAAGGTTTAGGACCATTAGCTCGAGATCCAGCTGGTACCTTGAGCCTAAAACCAGCCAAGCTTTCATGTGGATTCTGCCTGCCATGCATGCACTAAGCTCAAGTGCCAAGAATTAAACACATGGCATTAACCATTGATGTAAATAGGAGACGGAAAAATATCCATCTAGTGCCTGAATTGCACAATGTGAAACCAGAAAACCTGCGCTAAATACAAGGTTCTCTGCTTGACCAAACTGTGTGCCCAAGATAAATATTTCATTTCGAAGTGCTTCCTTTTTTTAGATCTTGGCTAGAAAGCGCATGCATTGTCTCGAAGAGTTGTGTAGTGTTCTATTAGTGTTCTCATAGGCTTTCCATTTGCTTGATCCATTGTCGCTCCCACATCCTTTTAATCCTTTGTCCCCATTTGTCCATGGCATGAATGCATCATGCCTCTTCTGTGTTTGGCCCTCCCCCCAAGCATGGACCAATAACTTGTAAACATCCACTGACCCCACTTTGGGAACTACTTTTTTTGTCTTGGAGCATTCTATACAGTGGTCGTGTTTTTAGTTCACTTGCTCTGTCCTGAGGCTCTTTTTTTTAATGCAGTTTTATATAGCGCGAACACCACCCGAATGTATTATTAGAGCGCTTTACATAAGCGGCAGTTACTTAACACAAGGACACATTCATTTTTGTAGGAACATGGAGATTAGGTGATTTGCCAAGATCAGAGGATGTTGTGCTGACGCCGAAAGAGCACTTTACGTGAGTGCCAGTTACTTTACACAAGGACACGTTCATTTTTGTAGAAACAGGGAGATTAAGTGATTTGGCCAAGATCACAGGAGGGTGTGCCGATGCCGAAACTTGAACCCAGTTTCCCAGCTCCATAGTTGGCAGCTCTGGCTGTAACGCCATGTCCTCTCCTCCTGTCCTGAACCTCCGACTGTAAGAGCTTTTCGAACTTTTTTTTAAAAAGCGTTTAAAAACTATCACCCTGAACAGGTACCTCTCAGTGCTGTGCCATAATGTGCCTTATTAATATCAAAGTTTCCACATGTTAAAGAAATACACTTTTTTTATAAACCCTATCTCTCCTGTTTTTTTCGAATGCAGTTTTATATAGCGCGAACACCACCCGGATGTATTATTAGAGCGCTTTAAATGAGCACCAGTTACTTTCGTTCTGTAGGAATGGGGAGATTGAGTGATTTGCCCAAGATCACAGGATGTTGCGCCAGCACCGAGACTTGAACCTGGTTTCCCAGCTTCATAGTCGGCAGCTCTGGCCTAACACCACATTCTGTCCTCCTGTCCTGAACCTCCGATTGCAAGGGCTCTTCACACTTTTTAAAAAAATGTTTAAAAACTATCACTTTGAACAAGTACCTCTCAGTGCCGTGCCATAATGTGCCGTATTAATACCATAGTTTCCACATGTTAAAGAAATACACTTGGAGTATTTTATAAACCGATTCATATTTTATGTGATGTGTGTTTCATGATCTACACTGCAAACACTTTCAGAGCTTTGCGCGGGGTGTTTGCTCGCCCATCTCTAACCATGGTAGCTACAGCTCCCGCTGTTTAGAGCCCCTATCTCAGCTGGAACTGGTCTTAGCCGGGCCAATAGAAGGCGCACTCAGTGGCATACAGGACATCTGTTTCCCTGCTGGGTACGGCAGTTCAAGCGTGATCAGGAGTGATTAGCCTCTGGATCTGTACTTGGGAGCAGGAAGTTGGGTTTTGGCAAGCATCATTAACTACGACACAGAGCATTATTAGGCAAGAATTTGAAGAATTCTTTTCCCTCCGGATATATTTACCATCAGCAGGCAGAGAAGGCGCTAGCTGGCCTGCCTGTTACATGTGCTGATGGCATTTGATAGGAGCCTTATTCATTTTTTATTTTGACTTTCTAAATCGTCTGGATTACATGAAGTATAAAGTGTGGACACTGAGCTGGTTAATCCAAGCCACCACCTTCCCTAGATGGGGTGCTCTAAGGGTTTCCCAAGCCCTGCCTTTGTGAAACTTGACACTCACTATTTTTGTGAAACTTGACACTAAAATAAATGAGCCATTCCTTTCGTCTATTTTTAAATTGCAATTAGCCATTTTTCCCTAATTGGCTGATTGTCAGCCAAATGTGGTGACACAGTTCCAGTTTTGTTTTAATAATCTACTGCATGAACTGCAGTCCGTCAACACGTTTTACCTTCCCTCTGATGGAATACGTGCCTCTTCCCTTATGTGCCATTTTTGCTATGGGCTGTAGGTGAGGGCATGCAATCAACAAAAGCAGGCCATAACTGTAGTCCAGCATTCCCTTTAAAGCCAAGCTCCCAATCACAACACTGGTCGTGAGGGTTCTACGGTGGCAAGTGGCACTGAGCCTCCCCTCGACCAGAAAGAAACCCCCACGCGTTTCACAACAAAGCATTACATCAGTCTCCACCGGTATAGCTCACCGTTCTCCCCCTTTACAGAGCAGTGTCACAAAAGATTGAAGAGAGCAGACGCCATCCTTGTGCAGCACACCATTCTACAACTGGTCTTGCTACTCCGCTAAATGGTATGAAAGTGTGTAGTGGAATTTTAAAAAATGCTGTAGTAAAAAAAATTAAAAAAAATACGGCAGCAAGGAATTTGAGTAACAAGCGTACAAGATTTGGACACCAATGGTCAATTATATGGAATTTATAGCCTTTTTTATATTTTTCGACTCTACATAATTACACTCAACTCAATACCAAAAAAATACAACCCACATAAATCCACTCTATGACATATGGCAACATGAGGGCTGTTAGCCCGAAACCGGTCCCAGGATGCTTGTTTCCGGTCCAGGGAAGACATGGCTTGGCAGTTCGGGCTGGACTGTTCCCATGAAGCACAGGGTCAAGACTGATTTGCATATAGCTGTGTCTGAACTGGGGTGGCGAAGTGAGCTAAAGAACGATGATGGATTCAACCCAGATCTGTGACTGGGGGTGAGTGTCTGAAAAGTTTCAGCGCTCCGTCCATCATCTCCTTGTGTTTGCTTTGTTCACCCTAAGTTGGCAGGGTATGCCCAGACGTGGGTCCCTTGCTCACTTTGCCACTGGATTCAAGCTAGCCTGGCTGATGAGGGCTGTTATCCCGAAACCGGTCCCAGGATGCTTGTTTCTGGTCCAGGGAAGACATGGCTTGTTAGTTTGGGCTGGACTGTTCCCATGAGGCACAGGGTCAAGACTGATTTGCATATAGCTGTGTCTGAACTGGGGTGGCGAAGTGAGCTAAAGAACGATGATGGATTCAACCCAGATCTGTGACTGGGGGTGAGTGTCTGAAAAGTTTCAGCGCTCTGTCCATCATCTCCTTGTGTTTGCTTTGTTTGCCCTAAGTTGGCAGGGTATGCCCAGACGTGGGTCCCTTGCTCACTTTGCCACTGGATTCAAGCTAGCCTGGCTGATGAGGGCTGTTAGCCTGAAACCGGTCCCAGGATGCTTGTTTCTGGTACAGGGAAGAAATGGCTTGGCCGTTCGGGCTGGACTGTTCCCATGAGGCACAGGGTCAAGACTGATTTACATATAGCTGTGTCTGAACTGGGGTGGCGAAGTGAGCTAAAGAACGATGATGGATTCAACCCAGATCTGTGACTGGGGGTGAGTGTCTGAAAAGTTTCAGCGCTCCGTCCATCATCTCCTTGTGTTTGCTTTGTTCGCCCTAAGTTGGCAGAGTATGCCCAGACGTGGGTCCCTTGCTCACTTTGCCACTGGATTCAAGCTAGCCTGGCTGATGAGGGCTGTTAGCCCGAAACCGGTCCCAGGATGCTTGTTTCCGGTCCAGGGAAGACATGGCTTGGCCGTTCAGGCTGGACTGTTCCCATGAGGCACAGGGTCAAGACTGATTTACATATAGCTGTGTCTGAACTGGGGTGGCGAAGTGAGCTAAAGAACGATGATGGATTCAACCCAGATCTGTGACTGGGGGTGAGTGTCTGAAAAGTTTCAGCGCTCCGTCCATCATCTCCTTGTGTTTGCTTTGTTCGCCCTAAGTTGGCAGGGTATGCCCAGACGTGGGTCCCTTGCTCACTTTGCCACTGGAATCAAGCTAGCCTGGCTGATGAGGGTTGTTAGCCTGAAACCGCCCCCAGGATGCTTGTTTCCGATCCAGGGAAGACAAGGCTTGGCAGTTCGGGCTGGACTGTTCCCATGAGGCACAGGGTCAAGACTGATTTGCAAATAGCTGTGTCGGAACTGGGGTGGCGAAGTGAGCTAAAGAACGATGATGGATTCAACCCAGATCTGTGACTGGGGGTGAGTGTCTGAAAAGTTTCAGCGCTCCGTCCATCATCTCCTTGTGTTTGCTTTGTTCGCCCTAAGTTGGCAGGGTATGCCCAGACGTGGGTCCCTTGCTCACTTTGCCACTGGATTCAAGCTAGCCTGGCTGATGAGGGCTGTTAGCCCGAAACTGGACCCAGGATGCTTGTTTCCGGTCCAGGGAAGACATGGCTTGGCAGTTCGGGCTGGACTGTTCCCATGAGGCACAGTGTCAAGACTGATTTGCATATAGCTGTGTCTGAACTGGGGTGGCGAAGTGAGCTAAAGAACGATGATGGATTCAACCCAGATCTGTGACCGGGGGTGAGTGTCTAAAAAGTTTCAGCGCTCCCTCCATCATCTCCTTTTGTTTGCTTTGTTCGCCCTAAGTTGGCAGGGTATGCCCAGACGTGGGTCCCTTGCTCACTTTGCAACTGGATTCAAGCTAGCCTGGCTGATGAGGGCTGTTAGCCCGAAACTGGTCCCAGGATGCTTGTTTCTGGTCCAGGGAAGACATGGCTTGGCAGTTCGGGCTGGACTGCTCCCATGAGGCACAGGGTCAAGACTGATTTGCATATAGCTGTGTCTGAACTGGGGTGGCGAAGTGAGCTAAAGAACGATGATGGATTCAACCCAGATCTGTGTCTGAAAAGTTTCAGCGCTCCGTCTATCATCTCCTTGTGTTTACATGGCAACAATCCACATAAATACACTCCACATAATTCCTCTCAACATAATTTCACTCAACGCCACAAAGATCCATGCCACACAATTAAACTCCACACATTTCCATTCCACACCACATAATTCCACAACAAACAACATAATACCACTCCACAACAGAATTCCAAGAATATATGACGTTACTTCACATGCGTTTACAATGCATGCCTTTACAACGCGGTCAGTACAACGACCGCGTTGTTACCGCGCATACCATTACAATGCAAGTCATTACAACTACTTGCTGTAGGGGGCGCTGGAGTTTGGAACAGTATAATTTATTATTCCAACTCCAGTCTGTGCAACAGTAGGGAAGGTGTTGGATTTAAAATCCAACACCTAAAGCCCTCTACAGCAAGTCGTTGTAATGACTTGCATTGTAATGGTATGCCTGGTAACAACGCGGTCGTTGTACTGACAGCGTTGTAAACGCTGTTTCCCCAATTCCACTACACACCGCACACACCCAGTCCACACCTCAGAATTCCACATCATGCCACAAAATTCAACACCACACCACATAATTCCACTCCCCTACATGCCATTCTACAACACACAATACCACTCTACATAATTACACTCCATGACACACTCAGTACCACATAATTACTATCCACATATTTCTACTGCACACCATGTCACTTAATTCCACTACACATAACTCCACTTAACACCACACAAGTGCACCCCATAAAATTCCACAACAACAATTCCAATACGACCCACATAATTCCACTCCGCACCACATACATCCACTCCACTCCATAACACATGGCTAAAAGACATTGTCAATGACAACGCCAATAGCTCTCAGAATACCCACACATACTGGCTTTGCCAATGCTTGTTCTTCATTATTGCCTATGAGACCACCTTGAAAAACATGATTGCAGTATGTGCGCTGTACAGAAAACTCTTGTGTTTCATTTCATAGATTATAAAGTTGCTCCTTGCCTATTAAAAAATAGATACAAAGTGCACATGACAACTGACTTACCTCTTAGTTCACTAATGGCATCGTCACCGGGGCAGTGGAGTGTTGGCATGCAAACTTGATCTAAATCAGGGGTCTTTAAACTGAAGGACTGGCCCCCCCTAGGGGGGGCCTCAACTGATCCCAGGGGAGGCGCCAGGCTTTGTCCAAAAGAAGCATTATGCTGATAACAGTGCTTTGTTTTAAGTGGAAAAAAAATAGCTGCAGCAAGCCGCTCTGCAATGGGCCATCACTATCATCTTTTGTCATTTATATCCTAGCTGGGAGTATGTGTCAAAAGGGAAGGGACTCCAAATATTACCCTCATTTCTAATAATCACACTTTAAGTACTTTTACATGTTAACAAGGCCTGTGTGACCACAATAGTATATTTGGCAATCATGTATTTAATTGCATTTTTAAAATTAACAGAACTTAACTGCAATGTGAGAGGATGTAGTCTGACGGTAACCCTGGGCAAAGCACTACGCTACGCTCGCGTAGTTTGCGAAGTTTGTGCTACTTCGCACTACGCGAATTGCACGTAGCACAGTGCGAACACGCGTAGCGTAGTGTAGTGCAGCGGTCATTTTTTGCTTGCTCGCGGTCCTCAACGTCAAGTTGGCGACCGCGAGCAAGCAAATATGACATCTCGGCGAGACTCTTTCTCGTTCGCGATCAGCAACATCAAGTTGCCAATCGCGGCGTGGGAAAATAAACCTCCCGGCGAGATTCTCAACGCGGGGAGGTCAGGTTTCTCATTGCGAGTGGTCGCATATGCTCGCGACCGCTCGCGATGAGAAACTACCAGTCCGCGTTGAGAAAGCTGCCGCTCGAGTAAAAATCTACTCGAGCGGCAGTAGAAGACAGCTCGCACTGTGCAAGATGCCGTTTTCAATGATTGCACAGTGCGGACAAGCATCCGGCACTGTGCAATCATCGCGAACAGTGCACTACGCAGTTCGCGTAGTGCTACGCGTAGCTCGCGTAGTGCAAAGTGCACTTCGCGTAGCTTCGCATGGCGCTACTTCGCGAACTACGCCCAGGGTTATCTGATGGCTAAACTGATGACTTTGGAGCTGGGAAACCAAGGTTCGAGCCTCGGGCCGACTCCACAGCCTGTGAATCTGGTCAAAACACTTAACCTCCCCGTGCCTACCAAAAAAAGGAACGTGTCCTTGTGTAACATAACTGGTGCTCATGTAAAGTGCTCCAATACCTTCGGGTCGAGTTCGTGCTATATAAATCTGAAAAAAAATGTTTAAATAAGTCTAGACATATTTAAACATTGCAATTTAATATAGAACAATTGTGAAAAATCCCGAGGGGGACCCTGACGATTTTTTTTTTCCTCCACTGGGGCACGGCATTAAAAAGTTTGAAGACCACTGTTCTAAATGATCATAGCAAAACCACGCCAACGGGTAGGAAAAGTCCATTAATGCTCTGTAACGCGAAGCATTAAGAACTGCACTCTAGCACTTTCTTAAACTGAAAGAGGCACCAGTGCTAGCGAGCTGTTCCATTCTCCCGAGCAGCAGAACAAGCTGTCACAACCAGCCAATCAGAGGCTTCCCAACCTAAAGCTTGCCCGAGCTGCGTCCAATGGGAGTAGAGAAAGCGTTGGCCAATCAGAGCCCGCACTGCCCCGTGAGATCAAAAGTGAAAGCAAAAAACGAGGTAAGAGGAATACCGAGTGCATGTGCCAGTCACCTACAGAAATTAGATGCTGCATCGCAATCTGCAGTTTGTAGGTGGTCTGCCCGGCTCCTCGCCTGCCAGTGAATGAGCAACTAACTGAGTCTGATGCAGTGGAAGACTGCAGTGAGCCGCAACGTACACCGGTGAGTATACCTTCTTTGCAGCTCTAGAAGTTTGATAACATTCCAATGCCCGCTGCGTAGAGCAAACTGGTGAGCGGGCAAGTACGTCATCAACATGGGACCCTTTTCCTCGTACCTCCGCCTACGAAAGACTTCCTGTGTGAAGGTACACTGACTCAGCCCTGCCATGAAAAAGCATTTATGTAAAGAGCTCAAAATCGACTGTTTGCTTGATGCTTCAACTGCTTGTTTTCAGGCCCGATTCGTGGACATAAAGTGGGTGCTATTCACCTAGTTCTCTGGGGTCTATTCATCTAGTTCTCTGGGGTTTCACCTGTTCGTGAACGTCTATGCGATTGTCCGCCAGGTTGCAGTGTTTAAAATGTATACTAATGGTTGACTGTAGCTCCTAGACCCAGAGGGCCACCATCCTGAATTCAGGAAATGGGATTCCAGGAGACAGGTCGGGTGAGCAAGGAGTGGCAGCAGGAAAAGTGTCTCCTGGCAAAGGGCTGGGATAAAGGATTTCATTTGTGAAGAACTTCCAGCTTCCATACATTAAAAAATTATAGAAGAGGAAAGGGGTCGATTTAAAAAAAAGAATCAGGAGAATGTATTCCCCCCATTGACGTATATTCAATTTCAGGCAGGAGACAGCCAAAATTAAGCGATTTTTGGCGTAAAAAAAACGTGAGTCCCGCCGGAATCGGGTCTGTTGGTACGTATGAGCGTCTGAGTTTTAATTGCAAGACAGGATCCCATTACAGTCAATTAAATACCAAAGGAGAATTTAACACTTTCTTTTTTGGAGATAAGCTTTTAGCTCGTTGATATGCCTTCCATATATATATATATATATATATATATATAAACAAGCTGTAGACTCCTTCCCGCTTCCGTCGGAGGAGAACAGAGTCACGGACCCAAAATGAGTGGCAAAGTAAGTTCATTTATTAAGCGAGTAGCCGTATGACGCGTTTTGGGCAGTAGAATGCCCTTGATCACATATATATATATATGTGAACAAGGCTCGGACGAGCCGAAACGTTATGGCGGCATTGAGTAATAAATAATTAATTTGCACTAACCATTTGGTCCGTGTCCGTTGTTAGGGAGAAGAACCTCAAAGCTCAACGCGGAAAGCAGTGATATATATATATATTCACTGAAAAAAACCATAGGGTTTAGGGACAGTTATAGTTAGTTGGACATTTCACTCGTACAAAACCCGTGAAATTCCCCCGTTATAGTTAGTTCAGCTAACTATAACTCGCGCCCCCGCAATGCACTGCTGATGACGTCACATATTACATCACTCATGACATGGTCAGTGACATCACTGATGACATCACTGATGACATCTCAAATGACATCACTGATGACATCATCCAGTGACTGTGTGTTTCTATAAAGTTTAAATATGTTTAATATATATGCCAAAGTCTTTTGAAGAATGAGTGGGTGTATAAGTGTCTGGATGGATGATTTAGTACGTGCGTGACTGACTCTATAAGTGAGTGATTAAACGTATCTTACTGAATGCATGGGTTAGTAACTAAACTGTGTGAATGTCTGTATCCGTCTGTCTGTTGGTGTGTAAGCGGCTGCATGGATTTGCGAATAGCTACATGAGTGTGTAGATGGGTTATTGATTGGTTGTCTGAGTATCTGTATGGGTGCCTGAGTGTTTGTGTGGGTGGGGTGTGTGTGAGTGCGCATAGATGTGTGAGTGGGTGATTCACTGGGTGCATGGTTTCAAGAGTGCATCTGTGATGGACTGTATGGGTGGGTGAGTGTGTGTATGGGTGTGTTAGTGAGTGAATGTATATCTTAGTGGTACATGTGTGAGTAACTAATATGTCAAAGGCAGTATATATGTGTGTTGGAGTATATAAATGGCTATAAGTGAGAGTGTGTGATTGTGAGAGTGGCTGTATGGATGAGTGTGTACTTGTATCAGTGATTGTATAAGAGCGTAAGAATGTGCTAGTATTTGTATGAGTAAGTGAGCTGGTGTGTGTATAACTGTGTAGGTGAGTAAATGGCAGTGTGATTCATTATTTGCATGACTGACTAGGTGTGTGAGTACCTCTATGGATGAGTGGCAGTGTGTGAGTGTCTATGTAGGTGTATAAGTGCATATGAAAGTCCTGTACTGAGTGACCGTAAGTATGAGTGACTGTAGAGGTGAGTGAGTGGATGTGTGTGTAGACCTAAGAATCAGTGAGTGTGTATGTAGTTATTGGTGTTGGAGTGTCTATGGTTTTGACAATGGCAGTCTGTAATTTACAGTGGGTGTATCAAAAGTTATATTAGGGTGTGAGAAGATGCATCAAATTATCACATGGATGATGCCATCAGTGATGTCATCAGTGATGTCATTTGAGATGTCATCAGTGATGTTATCAGTGATGACACTGACCATGTCATGAGTGATGTAATATGTGACGTCATCAGCAGTGTATTGCGGGGGCGCGAGTTATAGTTAGCTGAACTAACTATAACGGGGGAATTTCACGGGTTTTGTGCGAGTGAAATGTCCAACTAACTATAACTGTCCCTAAAACCTATGGTTTTTTCAGTGAATTTCAAAGGTTTTTAAATGCGAATTTCTAACTATAACGTGTCTGAAACCTATGGTTTTTTCAGTGAATTTCAAAGGTTTTTTAAATGCTAATTTCTAACTATAACGTGCCTGAAACCTATGGTTTTTAAGTGAATTTCAAAGGTTTTTTAAATGCTAGTTTGTAACTATGCCTACAGAGGTAGGACATGTGAAGAAAGAAGAAAAAACGCACAGAAAGAAGCAAAAGAAATGCAGAAAGAAGCAACAGAAGTCCACAAAGACGAAGAAAAGTGCAGGAAGAAGCAAAAGATGTGCAGAAAGAACCAACAGAGGAGCAGAAAGAGGCCTTGTTCCAAAATCATCCTGTGCCCACAACTTTTTCCAACGTGTACTGGTGGTAACTGACTCTGACTAACCAGAGCCAGTGTATGCTAAAACACACTTAGAATACAGTTAAAACACCTACATACACTAGGGAACACTATGCGTTGGGGTACCCCTGTGATTAGCATGACCTCCTCTGTAAGTCCCTAGTACATAATAGGGCAGGGGGATTAAAACTACCTCTTAAAACGCGCTACAGGGCGCGTTTGCACAGTGGTGAAGGGAGGGGGTGCCTGAGGTGACATGTGTGCAAACGCGCCCCCGTGGCACGTTTTAAGTTGCGGGATTAAGTCCCCTTGAATCCTGAGTGTCCCTGGGGCCCAACTAGCCCCCAGGTACCTACAGTTAGGACCACAGAGCTGAGTTGCAGAGAGGCGTTCCGAGGCCACGCACCTTTTTTCACCTCTCTGCAACGCAACTCTGTTGTGCTTACTGAAGGTACCTGGTGGGCTAGTTGGACTCCAGGGACCCTCAGGATTGAAGGGGACTTAATCTCCCAACCTAAAACACTCCACGGGGCCTGTTTGCACACATGTCACCTCAAGCCCCGCCCCCTCTCTTCGCCACTGTGCAAACGCGCCCCGTGGCGCGTTTTAATTTGGGGGATTAAGTCCCCTTCAATCATGAGCGTCCCTGGGGTCCAACTAGCCCACCCTGTACCTCCAGTATGTGCCAGGGAACTGCGTTGCAGAGAGGTGTTCAGAGGCCACGCCCCTTTTTACACCTCTCTGCAACGCAGCTCTGTGGCGCTTTCTGGACGTACCTGGAGGGCTAGTTGGCCCCCAGGGACCCTCAGGATTGAAGAGGATTTAATTCCCCATCTAAAAACGCGCCACGGGGCCTGTTTGCACACGTCACCTGATGCCCCGCCCCCTCCCTTCACCACTGTGCAAACGCGCCCCGTGGCGCGTTTTAAGTTGGGGGATTAAGTCCCCTTGAATCCTGAGGGTCCCTGGAATGCAACTAGCCCACCATGTACCTCCAAAAAGCGCCACAGAGCTGCGTTGCAGAGAGGTGTAAAAAAGGGCATGGCCTCTGTACACCTCTCTGCAACGCAGCTCCTGGCGCATACTGGAGATTCCTGGTGGGCTAGTTGGCCCCCAGGGACCCCCAGTATTCAAGGGGAATTACTTCCCCTTCTTAAAACGCGCCAGGGGGCGCGTTTGCAGACTACTGCAGGGTGGGGGCGGGGCCTCCGGCACAATGCCGTTCTTTTTTTTTCTTTTTTGTATGGGAGGGGTGCTGCGTGGCCCCCCTTCCCTTGGCCACTTTTGGCCCCGGGGCCCCCATCCCCCGGGGCCTGAGGATTTTCTTTTTTTTTTTAAATAAAAAAAACGGGAAGGGGGCCGCGTGGCCTCCTTCCCTGGCCCTCTATTGGCCCCAGGGACCCCATCCCCGGGGCATGCCCTCTTTTTAAAAATTTAAATATTTGGAGGGGGCTGCGTGGCCCCCTCCTCAGGCCATTTAAGGCCCCAGGGACCCCATCCACCGGGGCCGGCCTTTACGTTTAAAAATATATATATATATTTTTGGGGAGGGGGGCTGCGTGGCCCCCTCCCAGGCCACTAATGGCCCCGGGGACCCCATCCCCCGGGGCCTGGCCACTCGTTGGGGACCATGGGGGGGTCCCCAATACCCGCACGGTCCCACCGGCTCCCCACGTCCTGCGGGAGCTGGCATTGCTTTTCCATAAGGGGAGCTGCTGAGATGCAGCTCCCCTTATGGAAAAGCAATCTGCTTTGCTTCATTGAAGCGAGAGCAGGTTTCCCTGCTCTCGCTTCAATGAAGCAAAGCAAGTTTGCAATCACAGGACGGTAGCCGGCTCCGTCCTGTGATTGCAAACAGCAGTGTCCCGGGGGGTAGGCACCCTGGGACACTGCAGGAGCCGGCCCTGGGGGGTGGGGGGTGGCGGTCCCCAGGGCCATGGAGGGCTCCAGGAGGGCCCCCTCCCTTCATTAGTAAAGCCCTGGGGAGGTGGTGGACCCCCACATTTCTTTTGTTAGTGCCCCGGGGAGGTGGCAGTCCCCAGGGCGTATGGGGGGGCTGGAGCCCCCCCACACAGGTCATTATTATTGAAAAAAAGAAGCCCCGGGGGGTGGCGGTCCCCGGGGCTGTGGGAGGGCGGAGAGCCCTCCCGCACCATTTTTTTTATAGCCCCGGGGGGTGGCGGTCCCCGGGGCTTGGGGGGCCTTAGAGGCCCCCCACATAAAATATAAAGCAACCCCCGCATGCTCCCGGGTACTTGGCCCACCCGGGGGCAAAATAGCATCGAAGTGCGGGAGACCACGCTTCGATTTTTTTTTTAATCATGGCGGGATCCGCGCACCCTAAGCGCATCCCGCTGATTCTTTTTTTTTAAAAATCCTTTTTCAGCCTGAGCAGACCTAGGGGGTCAGGGTGTTTCTACCCTGCCCCCTTTTTCCGTTTTGCGACTTGTTTCTGTGCCTTTTTTTTTTATCTCGGCGGGATCCGCGCACCCTAAGCGCATCCGGCCGATTTTGTTTTTAAAAAAATGCTTTTTTCTGCCCAGGGGGTCTTTGTGGGACCCCCTGAGCAGACCTAGGGGGTCAGGGTGTTTCTACCCTGCCCCCTTTGTGCGTTTTGCGCAGTTGTTTCTGTGCCTCGGTTCTACTGAGGGACAAAATGGCTGCCAACACTTCCTGATTTGGAGTGTTGACAGCCACTTGACAGCAAATTAGCATGCAGCTCGTGATCGGGAGGTTACGCGGACCCTACTCGGCCATAGATATATATGTGACTTTACTTTAAATTTTCTCAGGAACTACTGAACAGATTTACACCATTTAAGCAAAAGGCATGACTCTGAACCAAGGGCTACCTTTTTGCCAAATTTGGTGTAATTCCGTTCAGCAGTTTGGGCTGTAGCTGCGATGAAAGGTTCCTATGGAAAATTGCATGGGGAAAACGTGTTTTGGGACCCCCTTTTTTCTCGGCCCCGCTTGCCGAATCACCCCGAAACTTTCAGGATAGGAGCGTACCGGAGCGCCCCACGAGTTTTGAAAATTTCGCGAAGATTCGTCAACCGGCGCCAAAGTTATTTCAAATAGAATGTTGCGGATTTCCTATGGAAAATAGGTCCTAACTATAACTATCTACTGGCGATATATATATTCACTGAAAAAACCATAGGTTTCAGGGACGTTATAGTTAGTTGGACATTTCACTCGTACAAAACCAGAGAAATGTGGCCGTTATAGTTAGTTCAGCTAACTATAACTCGCGCCCCCGTAATGCACTGCTGATGACGTCACATATTACATCACTCATGACATGGTCAGTGACATCACTGATGACATCTCAAATGACATCACTGATGACATCATCCAGTGACTGTGTGTTTCTGTAAAGTTTAAATATGTTTTATATATATATATATATATATGCCAAGGTGTATTGAAGAATGAGTGGGCGTATAAGTGTCTGAATGGATGATTTAGTAGGTGCGTGACTGACTGTATAAGTGAGTGATTAAATGTGTCTTACTGAATGCATGCGTTAGTGACTAATCTGTGTGAATGTCTGTATCAGTCTGTCAGTTGGTGTGTAAGCGGCTGCCTGGGTTGGTGAGTAGCTACATGAGTGTCTATATGGGTTATTGATTGGTTGACTGAGTATCTGTATGGGTGCCTGAGTGTCTGTGTGGATGGGTGGGGGGTGTGTGACTGTGCATAGATGTGTGAGTGGGGGATTCACTGGGTGTATGGGTTCAAGAGTGCATCTGTGCAGGGCTGTATGGGTGGGTGAGTGTGTGTATGGGTGTGTTGGTGAGTGAATGGATGTCTCAGTGGTACATGTGTGAGTAACTACATATGTGAAAGGCAGTATTTGTGAGTGTTGGAGTATATAAATGACTATATGTGAGAGTGAGTGATTGTGAGAGTGGCTGTATGGATGAGTGTGTGCTTGTATCAGTGATTGTATAAGAGAGTAAGTATGTGTTAGTATCTGTATGAATAACTGAGGTGGTGTGTGTATAACTGTATAGGTGAGTAAATGGGAGTGTGATTGATTCTTTGCATGACTGACTAGATGTGTGAGTAACTATATGGATGAGTGGCAGTTTGTGAGTGTCTGTATAGGTGTAAGAGTGCAAATGATAGTGCTGTATTGATGAGTGACTGCATGTATGAGTGACTGTATGGGTGAATGAGTGGATGTGTGTGTAGACCTAGGAATCAGTGAGTGGGTATGTAGTAACTGGTATTGGTGTGTCTATTGTTTTGAAAATGGTAGTCTGTATTTTAGAGTTGATGTATCAAAGGTTATATTAGGGTGTGAGGAGGTGCATCAGATTATCACGTGGATGATGTCATCAGTGATGTCATCAGTGATGTCATTTGAGATGTCATCAGTGATGTCACTGATCATGTCATGAGTGATGTAATATGTGACGTCATCAGCAGTGCATTGCAGGGGCGCGAGTTATAGTTAGCTGAACTAACTATAACGGCCGAATTTCTCTGATTTTGTACGAGTGAAATGTCCAACTAACTATAACGTCCCTGAAACCTATGGATTTTTCAGTGAATTTCAAAGGTTTTTTAAATGCTAATTTCTAACTATAACGACCCTGAAACCTATGTTTTTTTCAGTGAATTTGAAAGGTTTTTTAAATGCTAATTTCAAACTATGCCTAAATAGCTAGGAAATATGCAGAAAGAGGAAGAAAGGCGCAGAAAGAAGCAAGAGAAATGCAGAAAGAGGCAACAGAAGTCCAGAAAGACAAAGAAAGGTGCAGAAAGAAGCAAGAGATATGTAGAAAGAACCAACAGAGAGGCAGAAAGAGGCCTTGTTGCAAAGTCATCCTGTGCCCCCAACTTTTTGCTGACGGGTACTGGTGGTAACTGAGTCTGAGTAACCAGGCCTAGAGCGAGTGCTATGCTAAAAGACACTTAGAATACAGTGAAAACACCTACATACACTAGGGTACACTATGGGTTGGGGTACCCCTGTGATTGGCATGACCTCCCCTGTAAGGCCCTAGTACACAATAGGGCAGGGGGTTAAAACTACCTCTAAGTCAGAGGTGCAGAAATATCCTTCTTTAACTGGTAGTCGCGTTTGTAGAGTGGTAGAGAAAGGGTGCTGGGCCTGCGACCAGCGCTCAGGAATTTCGCTGTGTAGGATTACAGGAGGTACCAGGAGGGCTTCTTGGCCCCCAAAGTCCCTTAGGAGTAAAGTGGACTTTATTCCCATCCCGTAGTCTGCCAGGAGGTGCGTTTGCAGAGTTGTAGAGAAAAGGGATGTGGCCTCCGAAGACGTCTTAGCAATCCTAATGTGTGGGACTTACTGGAGGTAACAAGAGGGGTCCCTGGCACACTCTTGGATGGGGATTGAAGTCCCCTTCACTGCTGGGGGTCCTTAGGGGCCAACTAGCCTACCTCTTACCTCCAGTAAGCCCCACACAGTGGGATTGGTGAGAGGTGGACACAGGCCACGCCCCCTTTCTCCACCACTCTGCAAACGCACCTCCTGGCGCTCTCTTGGTTGGGGATGAAGACCCCTTTCCTCATGAGGGTCCCTGGGGGCCAACTAGCCCACCAGGTACCTCCAGTTAGCGCCGCTCAGCTGGATTGCAGAGAGGTGGTCCGAGGCCACACCCCCTTTATACATGACTCTGCAAACACGCCTCCTGGCACACTGCTGCTCAGGGGATAAAGTCCACTTGTGTCCTGAGGTCTTCAGGACACAAGAGGACCTCATCACCCCACCAGCAGTGCGCCAAGAGGCGCGTTTGCAGAGTGGTGTAAAAAGGGGCGTGGCCTCGGACCACCTCTCTGCAATCCAGCTGTGTGGCGCTTACTGGAGGTACCTGGTGGGCTAGTTGGCCCCCAGGGACCCTCAGTATTCAAGGGGACTTAATTCCCCAACTTAGAATGCGCCAGGGGGCGCGTTTGCAGAGTGGTGCAGGGAGGGGGCGGGGCCTCCGGCAATTTGCTGGCTTTTTAAAAAAAAATGTTGTTAGAAGGGGGGCTGTGTAGCCCCCCTTCTGTCCATCTTTTTTGGGCCCTGGTGACCCCCAGGGACCTGCCACAATAAAAAAATAAAAAAACACGGGAAGGGGGCTGCGCGGCCCCCCTCCCGAGGCCAATTTCGGCCCAGGGACCCCATCCCCCGGGGCATGGCCACATATTTAATATATTTTTTTTAATTATTTTTAAGGAGGGTGGCTGCGCGGCCTCCTCCTGAGGCCATTATTGGCCCCGGGGACCCCATCCCCCAGGGCTGTGCCTCAATCTTTTTTTTCAATAATTTATTTTAAATAAGGAGGGGGACCAAGTGGCCCCCCTCCAGGGCCACTTCTGGCCCCGGGGACCCCATCCCCGGGGCCGGCTCTAAAGTTGGGGACTGTGGGGGGAGCCCCAATGCCCCAACGGTCCCCCACGGACAGGGCGGGAGCTGTGCTCCCACCCTGTCATAGCAAACGACAATGTCCTGGGGGTGGGCACCCTGGGACATTGCAGGAGCTGGCCCTGGAGGGTGGCGGTCCCCAGGGCCAGTGAGGGCTCCAGGAGGGGGGCCGGACAGCCCCCCTCCCATCATTTGCATATCCCCGGGGAAGTGGTGGTCCCCAGGGCAGCATAGGGGGTGAAAGGAGCCCCCCCACGCATTTACAAATAAAGCCCCGGGGAGGTGGCGGTCCCCGGGGCTGCGGGGGGGCTGTGTGCCCCCCACACATAAATAATAAACCCCCAGGAAGGTAGCGGTCCCCGGGGCTGTGGGGGCCCCCGTGGGCCCCCGCTACATAAATCAGCAATGCCCCCGGGACCTGGCCCACCCAGGGGCTTTAAAAAACAAAGCGCGGGAGGCCGCGCTTTGGTTTTTTAAAAATTTTCGGCCGGAGTCGCACCGGGTGCGTGAATCCGGCCAAAATTTTTAAAAAAATGCTTTTTTGGGCCCTGGGGGTCTCGGTGGGACCCCCTGACCAGGCCTAGGGGGTCAGGGTGTTTTTACCCTGCCCCCTTTTCTTCTTTTTTAATGTTTCACTCACCTTTTTCCTTCTCCTCGTACCGAGTCACAAGATGGCTGAACACTTCCTTGTTTGAAGTGATGGCAGCCAATCAAAGGCAAGCTCGTGCTCGGGAGGACTCAGCCAATCAGATCTCACAATTTTCAAATATCAATATCTTTAAATATCTCAATAACTACTGAACGGATTTACACCATTTAAAAAAAAGCGTGCTTTCTGGACCAAGAGCTATCTCTCTGCCAAATTTGGTGTAATTCCGTTCAGCAGTTCAGGCTGTAGCCGTGTCTAAAGTTTCCTATGAAAATTAACATGGAGGAGACACGTTTTGGGACCCCCCTTTTTTCTCGGCCCCCCATTGACGAATCACCCCGAAACTTTCAAGACAGGAGCTGACCTGAGTGAACAATTAGTTTTGACAATTTCGTGAAGATTCGTCAAACGGCTCCAAAATTATTGGCAAATCAAAAAATGCTTTTCCTATGGAAACAAGGTTCGAACTATAACTACCTACTGGCTACCGCCAGTAGGATATATATATATATATATATATATATTCACTGAAAAAACCATAGGTTTCAGGGGCGTTATAGTTAGTTGGACATTTCACTCGTACAAAACCATAGAAATTCCCCGTTATAGTTAGTTCAGCTAACTGTAACTCGCGCGCCCGCAATGCACTGCTGATGACGTCACATATTACATCACTCATGACATGGTCAGTGACATCACTCATGACATCACTGATGACATCTCAAATGACATCACTGATGACATCACTGATGACATCATCCTTGTGATAGAGTGGCAGACCTCCTCTCACCCTAATATAACCTTTGATACACACACTCAAAAATACAAACTAACATTTTCGAAACAATGGACATACCAATACCAGTTAGAACACACCTATTTAGTAATTCCATTATCTACACACACATCCACTCATTCACCAACAGTCCCTATACAGTCACTCATACATGTACTCACTCATCATATGTACTCATACACCTATACATCCTGTTACACACCGCCACTCATCCATAGAGTTACTCACACACATAGTCACACATGCAAACAAAGTATCAAACATCCATTTACTTGCATATACAGTTATACACACACTACCACACTTACTTCTACAGAAACTTACACATACTTACTCTCTTAAACAATCACTTATAGAAACACCTACTTATTTGTACAGGAACTCTTCCAATCTCTCACTCTCACATATACTCACTTATATACACCAATACTCACATATACTAGTTTAAAACATATGTAGTTACTGATAAAGACACTATTGAGACAGTCATTCACTCACTAACACACCCATACACATACTCATCCGCCTATACAGTCCTGCACACATGCTGTCTTCAACACATACAAACAGTGAGTCACTCATTCATGCATCTATGCACTAAGTAATACCCCCACCGAACCATACAGACACTCAGACACTCATACTGATACTCAAAAACCAACTAATAACCCATATAGACACTCATGTAGCTACTCACCAACCCATGCAGCCACTTATACACAAAGTGAGAGACTGATACAGATATTTTCATATTTAAACATTACTCACTAACCCATGTATTCACTAAGATACACTTAGTCAGTTATACAATCAATTTTACAAAAAAATCATCCATTTAGACACTTATATACCCATTTATTCTTCCATCGACCTTGAGATATACATATATAAAACATATTTAATTTTCAGAAAAACACACATTCACTGCATTGATGTCATCAGTGATGTCATCAGTGATGTCATTTGAGATGTCATCAGTGATGTCATGAGTGATGTCACTGACCATATCATGAGTGATGTAATATGTGACGTCATCAGCAGTGCATTATGGATGAGCTGAGTTATAGTTAGCTGAACTAACTATAACGGGGGAATTTCTATGGTTTTGTACGAGTGAAATGTCCAACTAACTATAACGCCCCTGAAACCTATGGTTTTTTCAGTGAATTTCAAAGGTTTTTTAAATGCTAATTTCTAACTATAACGTGCCTGAAACCTATGGTTTTTTCAGTGAATTTCTAAGGTTTTTTAAATGCTAATTTCTAACTATAACGTGCCTGAAACCTATGGTTTTTTCAGTGAATTTCTAAGGTTTTTTAAATGATAATTTCTAATTATAATGTTCATTAAACCTATGGTATTTTCAGTGATTTTAAATTATCGTTCCATTCTCAACCTAGTGAAAACAGCCAATATCGGCAGTTTTCCAACAATTGCTTCCGCTTAAAAAATTCGCCACAAATGAGAGCGACAACTAATGCTAATAATATGCAGAGTAGGCGTTCCAGTGCAAAAATAACACGAAAACATCACTTCCCGATATTTTGAACGAGCAGCCAAATCTGGGGTGCGATCCAAGAACAGGCGATAAGCTGCGTTAGCAGTAGGAATTTAACATCTGCCTTTTACTGGTGTAAAGCAGGACGACTACCTACAGTGTGAAAGGGAGCCCAGCTCAGAACCACATCTGAAGACCAACACATGTCACAGAGCTACTGACCATGCAGCACCAACACCCAAGAAGGCCACAACACCCACTGCCATCACCCTCAGGACCTCCCCCCGGACCACCCCCCTCCCTACTGCCACCGAGGCAGCGCAGAACAGGACAGCGGACCTTCCAAAAATGGCATGGTCCCTCAGCCACACAATAGCTGAATCTTGGGAGATGTGGCAACCAAGTATGTGTGAAGGACGCAAGTCACCCATCAATAAAAATGCACACAATACCAAGTGTAGCGGTGATGTGGTGGACAGACCTCACTATGCAGTGCACAAACATCTCCATGTGGACATATACTGCTGGTGCTTGTAGTGTTGTGGCCAATAGACGCAACCATGTTACCTCAGGCAGTGGGGAAGATCTCGGTCATGTAGCTGTGTTGTCCCCCCCTGGAAGCGGAAGCAGAGTGTGCTGGTCCAACGTACGCCACTCCAGCGTACAAGTATGAATAAATAGGCTGGGGCTGTGGGCGTGGTTCACTTGTGGGAAGGCCAAAGCGTCCTGCCAGGGCGGCAGCCCCTCACCCCTGCCACGAGGCCTCCGCTGTGACCGCCGGCCTCCTCGACACAGGCCCGCTGCAAACCCAGCAGCATAGCACCACAGACTTATGTCTGTACAGACTACTGCCTTCGATCTACACTGCGGACAGCAGGGCTCACAATTCAGATCGAGTCACTATTGCAGATGACGCACTCCAGTAGGGAAGAGACATTGATCCCAGTGCGGCCCGCCCGGACCACGCATCATCGCAGACTGCGCACACACTGAGTACTTCAGGTGCCACTAACTCAGTGCACCACAAGTCAACGCCACGTGGACTTATTAAGACAGAATTCATTAGGCAAAAGACATTGCTACCAGTGCGGCCCGCCCGGACCACGCATCATCGCAGGCTCCACACACGCTGGTTGCTTCAGGTGACACTAACCGTACAGCTCAACTCAACGCCACATGGCTTTGGGCCCTTGCTGACCGCTGCCTCTGGCCTACACTGCGGTCATCATGGCTCACATTTAAAATTGACTCTTGATTCATTAATTGCAGAGTCCAGTAGGCAACTAAGTATTACGTCCCTAAAACCTACATAATATCCTTTTAGTATCCTTGCTTCAAGAACTTGTTTTATATCAGTTATAGCTTTAGTACAATGACCAAATTCATCTTGCAAGTCCAAAGGAACACTGAATGGCAGTCTACACTGCGGACAGCAGAGCTCACAATTCAAATTGAGTCTTGATTTATTAATTGCAGACAGATTTGTACTCTATGTCCTCGAATTTTGTCAAGAGGAAGTGACAAAAAGCATTCCTTGCTGTCTGTGCTGACTACTGCCTTCGATCTACACTGCGGTCAGCAGGGCTCACAATTCAGCTCAAGTAGCGATTGCAGATGACGCAGTCCAGTAGGCAAGAGACATTGCATCATCGCTGGCTGCGCACATGCTGAGCGCCACACCTACCACTAACTCTATGCAGCTCAAGTCAACGCCACGTGGCAGTGGACTCTTCCTGACCACTGCCTCCAGCCAACACTGCGGTCCGCAGGGCTCACAATTCAGATCGAGACGCGATTGCAGATGACGCAGTCCAGTAGGCAACAGACATTGCATGATCGCTGGCTGCGCACAGGCTGAGCGCCACACCTACCACTAACTGTATGCAGCTCAAGTCAATGCCACGTGGCTCTGGGCTCTTCCTGACCACTGCCTCCAGCCTACACTGTGGTCAGCAGGGTTCACAATTCACATCGAGTCGCGATTGCAGATGACTCAGTCCAGTAGGCAACAGACATTGCTCCCAGTGCGGCTCGCCCGCACCACGCATCATCGCTGGCTGCGCACACGCTGAAGGCTTCTGATGCCCCTATCTCAGTGCAGCACAACTCATAAACCCTTTATGATACAATGTTTTGTGTATAATTTCACATCTGCTGCCCCTACCTCAGTGTACCATAAGTCATGGACCCTTTACGATACAATCTTGTGTGTATTATTTCACATCTGTTGCCCCTACCTTAGTGCAGCACAAATCATTGACCCTTTATGATTGAATATTTGTGTCTGATCAAATGATTACTGTTGTACTTGTTGCCAGCACCAACCATTCCCGGACGGCTGGCTTACACTCACCCCACACGCATCCAGCACAGACGTCACTGGACATGTGACCCTGGTAATAAAAATGAGTCGAGCGCACGTGCCCGTACCCAGTTCCACTATCTATCTGTGTCCGTGTGTTCATTATGTATGCAAGATGCCTCCCCTGGGCCCTACCACATTACATTGTGTAGTGGACAGGGTATGCAACCATGTTACCTCTGGCAGTGGGGAAAACTTCGGTTATGTAACTTTCTCTCGGTCATTGTACAAGTACGTACGTAGAGACTGGATCATTAGAGTAC